>JAODLD010000136.1:26594616-26623420 GCA_026781065.1 Mormyrops boulengeri
TGAAGAATGGGATACGTACCCACTACAGTACTATATTGTAAAAGTGAAACATACACGAAGAATGGGATACGTACCCATTACAGTACTATATTGTAAAAGTGAAACATATGTGAAGAATGGGATACGTACCCACTACAGTACTATATTGTAAAAGTGAAACATACATGAAGAATGGGATACGTACCCACTACAGTACTATATTGTAAAAGTGAAACATACACGAAGAATGGGATACGTACCCATTACAGTACTATATTGTAAAAGTGAAACATATGTGAAGCCCAATGCTTTGCACCATTTAAAAGTAAATTGTATCTCAAGGATGGCATTACCAATACATAATTTGGTCTTGCATTCAGATTTTAAGCAATTTTTTAATTAATTCAATTAGAAGGTCAAACACACATGCTTCTGGCTTTAAATCTATGCCATAACTGCATGGACCTAGGTTTGATTACAACATTGGTAGGGACCAAATCAGCTGAACCCCCCACCCCCCAAAACACACATGGTACTCCCACAAAATTGGTAGGGACGTGTCCCTACTGTCCATACCCAAACCTACACCCTTGGTTAACTGATATAATATGACAACTTCTATAAAAGAGTTACTATCACTGTATCACTGGATAAAAATGTAATGAATAAAAGCAACAATGACCATTCGTGTTCCTTTTACTGTCAATCCAGGGAAGAACTTTAACACAGGATATCTGTTAAGAAAATCCTTGCAGAAAGCAAATCATATAATGCAAAAATTGTGGTTTAGCCATGTTAGTAAGGATCTTTTCCTGCTTTTGATGAATGACACCCACTAAAATTCCCTGATAAGACTCCTTTATTGGATAGATGTCCTGTCACTCAAAGGTCAGCTGATTGCTTATGCCTTTGGATGAACGTGGCCTACTTCTAGCTATTTCTGAAGCAGGTTTCACTGGGGGCTACACAAAGGGGGAACATATATCTCATACTCGCACAGAATATAGAAGCAGAACTGCGCACACCAGGGGCAGAGACTGTCATGGTGGCATCGGCCTCTTTAACTTTATGGCACATACTCCCCATAAGTATGAATAATGTGTAGATTAGAGCTTTTGACAGTTCATACTTAGGTTTGTCACTCTGGGCATCTCTCCCAGCTCCCAACTGGACTGAACATCTGCGTCCTGAATGCTGACATAGCCAAGTCTAGCTACTGAATTCTATCCTAAAATGAAAATTAATCTCACTTTCCACCCTCTGTGCCATTCTTGGTTTGCAATTACTGTGCAAGAGTCCACAAAACTTCCCTTTTACACTCAGTAGCTACTTTATTGGATACACCTAGCTAGTTTCAGGTAGGACTGATTGCCTCCAGAACTACTTTGAGGGCAGATGAGTTCAGATGCCTTTCTGCACACCACTGGTGTACTGAGCCGATGTTTTTGTACTTGAGGTCTTCGTTTCAGTTTAACAAGTCTGGCTGTTTTCCTTCGACCTCTCTCATTACTTTTCACCAGCAGGACTGCTACCGAGTGGATGTTTGTCATTTATCTCACAATTCTGTGTAAACTGTAGACATTGTAGTGCATGAAAATCCCTGGAAGGTAGCTATTGCTGAGATGCTGGAACCATCATGTCTTACACTAACAATCACACCACTTTCAAAGCCAGTTAGACTGGGCGTCTAGCCGTTCTAATGCTTATCCAAATAGCATCTAAACCTCTTGACCCTGTATACATTGAGTTGCAGCCATGTGATTTGCTGTTTGGAACAGCAGACTGAGCTAACAAGCAGGCAGAGGTGGGAAGTTCAGGTTCAGAAAATCCAGACCAAGATTTTGTTTCTACCAACCAGTTGAGTACTCTGTGAATGTGACTCTTCATGCTCAACTGGTTGGTTGAAGCAAATCCTTGGTCTGGATTTGTACTTGGACCTGAACTTTCTACCTCTGAAAGCATGTGTATCTAATAAAGTGGCCAGTAGGTATAAATTAAGTTTTTTTTCTATTATTTTCTTTTTGTGAGTCAAGTGAATAACTCATTGGATTAATTCTGCGTGGTTTTCCAAAGCATCCTCGAGGAAAAAAAATGTCCCTTCTATCACCCTCCCAGTGCATGTTGTTCTGCCAAAGCCAGGTCAAGTTCGGAGCATCCTATCATGCAACTGTTAAAGTGTACCTGGGGATGCATAAGAGGTGGCACAGAAACTGAAAGAGGACAGGTACCTTGCAGGCAGGTCACGGTGCCAGGGACACTGGCCTGTTTCCCAGGGACAAGAGGGTGCGAGGCAGACCCATCCAAAAAGTCAAAGGGAACATTCAGGTCTTTCCTGTTCAAATTAATGGTATTGCAAAAGTCCGAGTGTTTTATTTTATTCTCTCTCTAGAATAATGTCCTTACACTGCTGTCAAAGTCCGATCACTCGCTCATCCCCGTTGTCCTACCAACTGCCATTCTCATAGTAGTTCATTGGGCTGAACAGTACCTCACACGGGGGTGGGGGGAGTCGATTGGGTATTTAAATTAAAATTTGTTCTACTCGTTGAATATTCAATATTGTCTCAATTCTACCCAGATAATTGAATCCCTACTAGAAAATTACCATTGACAGAGATTCGAGTAATGTCCGTTCCTCATTTTGCATAAGTCAAGGGACCTTTTTTGTACGTCTGTTATTGGAACAGGGATTGCAAAACTCAGAGAAGAGAATCACGGAAGACATTTCTCCATTTGATGCTAATACCAGTCTAATATTAATTTGCCTGTAATTTTGAGGAAAGGAAGCTGACCTAAGTGTCAGAAGAGGGAAAAAGCTATAAAGGAACGAGGCAATGTTTTGTCCTCCACAGTTGTTTTGTCCGGTTCAGTGACTACTTTGTTCTGAGCCCCACTGCATAAATCCCAAACAACAGCAGAGGTTCCTTGCCGCAAACTGACCTGGGCTTAGCATGTTTAATATCTTGGCAATGCTGCGGAGCACTGGAAAGCTATATCATAATGAATACGCTGTCATCCGCCAACCCCCAATTTGATGTAAGTGTAAAGTGCAAGTACAGATGAAGCTGAATGGAAAAGAAATCGGCAAATAGAAATTGGTTTAGTCTGTGCATTTTCACAGATCGCAGAGTGCCGCTAAGTGTGATCGTTTATAGATTTGCTTCAGAGTGCTTTTGTCATGGTCCATGCTAATGGGGTCCCTAGGGTTCAACCGTTTTTAAAAATAAAGATCGAAATTGCACTATTGGCATAGGCCTTAATTGGCTAAATTTCTAGAACAAATGTATTGCATGACAATGGAGCCAGACGTCCCCAGAGAGCTATTTGACAATAATCAGAATGCACAGGTTTTCATGGGATTTAGATGAATGCTTTTGCTTCCGATGCTGAACTCCTTTTTCGCAGCTATAGTCTTGGTTTATTGAATGTATATAATCATGGTATTGTCTTTATCAATATCAGCCAATGAAGCATAAACTGTAAAAGGCCCCCAGCGAGAGGTAGACATCCAATCAGCAGTATCCAAAGATAGGAGAACTATTAGCAGTATCTGAGATATGTGAACTATCAGTTCATGATGGAAACTTTTGGGAAGTAGTCACTGAAGTGCAAATAATTGGTCGAAATGCGTAAAAGACTGTGAGTAGGGCATAGATTTCAATTATTAGCAGAGATGTGTATTGTCAAATAGTAACCGATCAAAGGAGAATAAAAATTGCTGTACAAAAACAATCAGTGTTACAAGCAATTGTTGTGTAGTTTGTCCATCTCTTTTATTCTCAGTGTTTTATGCCATATTTCCTTAGTGCCAAGACTTATCCCAAAAAGATTTCAGTGGAAGGAAGTCTTCGGCAGAGTAATTATTTAATCATCTGAAATTGAGTGGATTTTTTTAGCAACAGAAATGCTCAGTCAGGATTGTGCTTATCGCACAAGCAGCTTTGTCCCATCTGAAGATAACTAAGCCATAAAAATCCTCATGGATTCAGCTCTGAAGGTCTTTGCTGCAGAATCTGTAATACCACTGCTTGCGCCAGTAGGGTCGTTTAATTTCTGATTGCTTTGTCCCCTGTTGCCGTGCCGTCCTCTGCACCGTTACATGCTGTGGCACATGATGAGCTGAAGAAACTGGGCATCATATGATGAAAATTTACATGGTTTATGAAACAACAGAGTGTCGTCCCAGAGTCTCATAGTGACAGAGGAGGAAATGAGAAAGCCACTAGTATACAGGCAGTTTTTCACTGCAGTGCCTGTTGCTATGCTAATCTTGTGCACTGTTTTGTGAATGTTTCATAGGGATGGAAGACGTAGATCTTTCAAGGACTTTCTTGGGCAGGTGGTGGCTAAACTAGGATGCCTAGTACCACTTGCAAATGCTATCACATCCTTTTAAAAATTTCCTTCTAGTACAATCATGAGTCCATCGATGTCATAGTTTGTGGAGCATTTGTTCATGGGAGTTTTACTTACACAAAAATGTTTTGAGGGCAGAATGAAAAATGATTGGTTCAGAGAGACAACCAATCAGATTGTAAGGGAGGTGAGTCCAAGCAATTAGAGGAGGCAGGACCAACCAATCAGATATCTTGGTCCCACCTCCTCTAGTTTCTTGGGCCTGCCTCCTTTACAATCTGATTGATCATCTCTCTGAATCAACCATTTTTTGTTCTGCCCTCAGAACATTTTTGTATAAGCAAAACTCCCATGAACAGAGCATTTTCAGTCTTGTGTTTTAATGGGATCTTCTTCCCCTCTTCCTCTGTGGCATATTCACTGTCTTTATCCTCGAAATCCTTGACATCCTTTTTTGCGAGGTATTTCTAGAAACTACAAACCTATCTATATTTAGTTGATCCCATAATGATGAATCAGTTGGATTGATTAAATTAAATTGAAACCAACATTTCAACAAGACCATGATCTCATTCATCAAAGGTCTCCATTTAAGAGTTCATCTCACAAGATAAATATAGATCTTTTCCCCTCATCTGTAAGCTCTCTGTTAAGGTTATGTGGGCCTGATTTTATAAGTTTGAAATCTTTATTTAGATGACTGATGGTTGTGACTTGCATTTGATATATTATATATGAGTCACACTGTTCAGAAAACAAATAGCTGACATGGACTTTCTCATCACACTTTTAAATAATTAATAAACAAATCGGAATTTAGGAAACCATTTTATTTCAGGCCACTGTTGAGTAAAGACATGAAATATATGGCTTAAAAAGCAAGCCTCTAATGTGGCTTCCTAGATCCCTTGTGCCGCCACTCCAGTCAGTTTCAGAGAGCAATGCGCCATCCTGGTATGGCAACTAAATTAAACTGTTTGTGCACATTAGGCATGTGAGGCAGGGAGAAACAGACAGAAATTGGCTCTTTTTGGTTCTGATTCTGGTGCTGAATGTGAACCTGCTCTGGGAACTGGGTACTGGCTGAAAAGATCAAGTGTGCTGCTCAATACCCCAGAGAATTTGCTAAACTAAGAATGTATACCCATGGTTACAGAGATCAAGAGACGCTGTTCGTTTACTCTTGAACAATGCGCTCAATGTCTGCCACTTAATATCCTCTTCAGTAAGTCAGTGAAACTGCTGTGAATACGAGGCTGTGGTGGTTCTCCATCCTTCCATTAGCTGTGACTGAGTGTGGGAGGTGGGTGTTGGTGGTATACAGGCCAGAACAGGGTCAGCATTACTTCCAAGGTTAAAATGCATTGCAGCCAACTAACAGCCTGTAACCTTTACAGTACCCCATGGGGCAGGGGCTGGGGTGAAGCCGTGTTTACCCGAGCAGCAGGGGCGTCTTTTGATGGCACCACTGCAGCTTGGGAGGTCTCTCGCCATGGCCGTCATCAGTGCTCATTCACGGGACCAGTCGTCCACACATCCTCTCTCCGGTGGTTCTCCATAGAGCTCATATTCACACAGTGGGACCTGAACAATGCATTCCATTTTTCCAGTAGAATGTGGCAACTCCATGCAGATATTAGTAAAGGTTAGAATATTTCTTTGAAGGTTCTTATACATAGGCTACTACAGCAGGAGGTGTAGTTGTTAACAGAAGATTGAGGTTGTGGGACAATCTTCCATAACTGCTTATTGCATGCAAGGGTGTAGTGAGCATAAAGTTGATCCTCAGAAGAACAGGACTCGAGGCAGAGAATATGAATCCATCACACCCATGAACAATCACATTCCATGAGCAATTTAGAGTCACATGGGGAGACCCTTGACCAAGATCAAAGCCTCCATCCATCCATGTTTTCCAGTAAAATCTCCAGTTATATATCTGGATAAATTAGGGTGACTAGATAATCCATGTCAGGGAGGACACTTTGAGCTACGTCAGGTTTTACAAACTACTTTAAACCTGAAAGGCTCCTGTGCTCCGCTAAATGGTTCGGCTCTTCTTGCGCTTTGACTGGTTTGTTTCCTTGATTGAAACACTCATCCAGCGGTTTCACATTAATATTTGTGACATATGCCTCATTATAGGAGACTGACCGATCAGCACACAGCAACAACATAGTGTTTAGGTGAAAGCTTCCAAATCCTGTCCAAGCTCAAAGCGTCCTCCCTAACATGGATTATCTGTTCACCCTAGGATTAATGAAATCATACTTTTCCAAGCTACATGGATCTGAATTCTGAATGACTATTACTGTAGCCGTAATATTCTGCATTAAGGTATATGGTCAGACTCTTCAGGTCTAAGACATGACATGAGGAAACAGCGAAAGGGGCATGTCATGTATTGAAGCAAGTGTTAGTACATATGGTGCACTTAGCCACGAATCTCTTCAGCATGCAACAGCCCAGTTCAGGAACCAGACCCCAAGCGCGAGTCAGTGGATGGCCACCAGCACAAAATGTGTCACAAGAAAAAAATGTGAGAGCTAGTTATAAGCTTAACAATCAACTAGGAGTTCTGATTAAGTCCACTAGGAGCGATTAGCTTTTTGCAACAATTGGCAAATGAACGGCAAACAATACGAAGATAATAGGACAGATACATATGTAGGGGACAAAAGGATAAATATCGGGTATCAAACGTATTGTTCGAGATCCTTTTAACACCAGTATCCATCATGTCTATCACTTGTAAACCCGGTAAGACAACCATAACTGCATTTTACATACTATTAACCCCTGGCTGCTTTGTTAAGGTTGGCAATCATGTGATTCCTTTATTCAGCAGAAAGGAACATTTTGAAAAACGTTGCATCTGTTGTCCTTTTAAGACGTCAGCAAAATAATAAAAAATCATCAAAGAAAAATCTCTACATCTCTAAAATCTAGACGAATAGCAGATCTTGGATTCTGCAGTTTTTAAAGTATTTCCAAAAGGGTACTTTCGAAGTTTTAAGGAGCACATGAAAGAAAGCGGAACTTGAACAATCGTTGTGTGCTTTTGATTGACAAATTCTTTTTGAGTAAGATCAAGAAAAAAATAATTTCCCCTCTTTTCCTGCCTATTTACAGGGAGCCGCCACGTTAAAAGGTTAACAAAAGTATAAGTGCAATTGTAATGACGTTCCACATCAGGCAATGCTCAGAATTCTCCTAAAAGTGTTCAGTTGGGCTGAGGGTTGGTAAATGGTAGAATATGGTTTGAATCTGTTTCATACGTATCAAACCATTCAGTGACCATTTGTTTCCCTTAGATGGAGGCATTGTCATGTTGGTAGATTACGCTCCTATCACAAAGGAAGTTATCCACCATAGGACAATAAGAATGGCTCACTATCTGTCGTCTTTTACTTTGCCCTCAAAGGGAATGTGAGGACATAGAGTATGGCATGAAAATGCACCCCACACCACTGCAGAAAAGCCAGAACCCCTCACAGTGGGAAACAAACACTTGAGTCTGTAGGATTCTTTTGGCAAGTGCTGCACGAGTACTTGGGCATTTGCTGAGGAGAGGGTTAAGGATGACTCATCTGACCATATGACTTCCCCACCACCCACCGCTCTGTAGACCACTGCCTGTGTTATTTGCACCAGCAGTATGTTTTAGGTGCAATAAAGGGTTTCCGCACTGCAGTCCAACCATAGTAACCCTCTCTATGAAGTTCAAGAGTCTGTACTTGATAAATGTGCCAGCTCACACACTGGGTTTATATTTGCACTCAACTTGTTCTATGTTCCCAAACCAATTCACGGACTAGGAGTATTCACTCCATCCACAGTTGCCCCTAGCCGATGATGTCTTTCTCTCAGGTTTCCATATCAACATAACCTTAACATAGCCTCTGTTCCTTGTGAAATATCAGCAAGTTACTGTAAGCATCTCCATAATAGATACTCACGTTTACTTATTTTAGCAGAAGCTTACAGGCACGTGAGGATCAGAGAGCACGGTCTGCCAGTCCCTAGGGTAGATACAGTTATGGGTCTTTCTCAAAGGCCCGCCAGTGAAATAGCTCTGTCGACCTCTGTCTGTGAACCTGGCAAACTTCCAGTTCCAGTCCTGAACCACACAGTCACAGAAGCATATCCAAACATTCGCTTTTCTCTTAAAGTCACTGCAATATCTTCTTAGAGTGATGGAACACTTGGACTATCCAGCTACCCGGAAACTATTCCAATGTGTTAGAAGCTGCTATTATTATCATATTAGTATCGCTATTATTATTCTTGGTATTCATGAAGAGTTTCCTTTGACAGGTGTACCTCATTCTCACACTTACTGTTTCACAGAGTCCCCACTAATTACAACCTCATATGCTTGTTAACTATACACATCCTTTACTCATTCATATGTGCATTTGCACAAAAACATAGACATCAGCATTCCTGGTGGCCATAAGCACAAGTAAATTTGTCTTTCTACCCTGAGGAGATGTCCTATTCTTAAAGCATGCAGATGTAAGTGCAGGGCCCCAACTTCAGCATGGTGTATGGAATACCGACCCATTTAAAACAACACAGCCCAGCCTACACATTGACTTACCGATAGAGAGAAATATTCCATGAACTTCTTGTATTTTCTTTTCTTACATACTACACTCACACTACATTACACCACTTCGTCTTGCTTGCTCAACATATTACGTGTGTTTCTTTTACATGGTTACCAATAACATAATCATCAAGCAACATTATAACAATATGTATGTCAGTATGTTACCACTGGATTGATTAACCTGAACACATTTGCGATGCAATAAGTGACGTCTTGAAAATTTAAGTGGCAAATTTATTTACTAAACAATGAAACCCTTTACGTGCCAGGAGCCGCTTTTATAAGTAACTCATGAGATAATAAGGGACTTTAAAGGCATGTGTGCCTTGGCGTCTCGCGCCAAAGACCTAATCCTATCCAACTGCGTTCCAGACATGTGCCCAGCTGTTCACCACAGCCGTGCCACCCTGGATATGCGTGACCCAAAAGCTCACTGACTGACATTTAGAATATATTGCTATATTCCTGTCTACAGCCGTGTTGAATTAATGCAAATGCAAGTGAAATTAGCAGTGATCTAAAAGGATTATGTTCCTGGTGTGAATAACCATGTTCTATGTATTACATTATGCAGATATACAGTATTACCAGTTTAATTTTCATTTTTATTACCTTTTACGCAGACTTATACCAGAAAGTTAATTATTGCGTTATTATAAGAAAAATGTTTAATATTTTCACACAATATTACATTGCTAGCATGTCCCCTGGTAACCTCAGTCTAAATTGCTTCAACTATTGTCCAAAGCCTCTGAATTAGAAGTATCAATACTGTAACTTCTTTAAAGTAATTATGCCAAAGCTGTGCTGCATTATCTAGCAGATTGGTTTCGCTTTAAGTTAATGTTTCCTAAATTAAGTTTCACTCCTAATGGAGCGCAAAAGCAAATACTGCAATTAGTGCAGTTTTACGGGCTACTGAGAGAAGAGGAAGAGAGAGTAACCTATGAGGTTACTAAGGGTCCTGGTGGGTTCAGTGGAATGTCAAGGTGACAATTTTATCCCTGACCATCCTGACATCAGAAGTGCAGTTCTTGCCTTTATTTAACCATCTTGCAGGAGTCTGAATCCTCCTATGTTAATGAGATTTGGTCTGTTACTTCAAAAGCATAACTATCTAAAGAAGCATAACCTATCTAAACTATAGATATACCAAAAGACATTCATTCTTATTTATTTATGTATGAATGGATGAATAATATTTGAAAATAGTCCCCTACATGCACTACACAATGCAACTTAATTTGTGAAGATTAATTGGCTGAAAAAAGACTTCATATCAATTATTTAATTTGTCTTCAGGCCTTGATATGAAAAAGCTCCCAACTGAAAAAAAACGTCTCTGTCCTGGTGAATTTCACCAACATTTGTCTGCTAGAAGTTTCGTCAATGTCACCTATGTTGTCAGCATCATATAGTGCTCAGGCAAAAGTGAGATGGGAGCTTTTGAAGTGCAAAGTTAGCAGGAAACGACTTCGTTTACATGGCTTAATATCACTCGTGTCAGCATGATCAGGCTTTTCCGACATGTACAAAGCAAGGGGCGCGGTTTTGGCTGCTTTGGCGCCACACAGCCTATGGGTCCTCAGTCGCAAGATCAATTTTGACGGCAGCGAGGGCCATTAATCCTAAATGTTGGCAAAGGTGCCATTAACTGGAAGTTGGTGTTTACTGCATGTAGCGAATAACAGAGAAAATGCTCTGCAGCTGTTCTCATTGTTAACCATTAGCTGGACTGACATGGCCGCACAGCTTCTCACATATAGGAGTATAATCATTCCTTTGAAGTCTACAGAAGGAGGACAGGTTAAAATTTACGGAGTGCACAGGGGCTTGGAGCTCTCAGCTTACCTTGTTAATTGTGGTTGGGTCTGGCCCCAAAGATTTGTGAATATGCCGATGCCTCCCAAAATAGAATTACCTTAGCTCTGGACCCCACGACAATAACTGAATGAGCAATTATCGAAAGCAAATGAGTGTCAGCTGAGGGTGGCTGCAGAAAATCACCAACATAAGCACTGTGTGGACTTTAACAATCCATGGAGCTGACATTTGAAGCACTGTGCCACCTTTTAGCAGCCAGTTTGCTAGGAAATCTATAAAACCTAAAAAAACATATTTGTGTGCTGACAGGTAGCTAGTTGTTGTCAGTCTCATCTCCAGTTCAGCATGCAGTACCTAGTGAGGGAACAACTACTATCCCTTCCCCTCAATTTTAAGTTCCACCAGCTCAGATTCCTCTCTTGCTTTTTGTTCATTCACTATTCTTACAGTTTCTCTTCCATAATGCCCTTTGACATTATCCCTCTCTGACACTAACAGTCTACCTTCTGTTTTTCAAAATGAAATTTGGGGCTGTTCATTTAACCTCCAAGCAGACTTGAACATTAGCAGGTGGTATATAATTCACAGACTACCTTCCTTTCTCTTTTATTCTAAATTCGTTGTATCGGTTATGCCATTTAGTGCTTCTTTCATTCTCTGCATTCTTTTTGTTGCATGCATCAAGTTCAATCTGGTCTCCATGCTGCTCATTCAGGTCCACACAAGTCTTCTTATGCTCTTAAACCAATCCCTCTACGTTAATTCCGATCCAATTTAATCAACACAGCGTTGGCATCCGATTAATTTTCATTAACGTGGTGAGACCCACCAATTACATATGTTAATCTGGTGGGCCCGCCCAATTGGGCCGTCAGCTAGAGAGCCCGGAAGTGTAGAAATTCACCATTAATTACCACAGAGTGCAAAAGCAAACAGGGGTGTTACAGATGTTATTTGATACAGTGTAGTTTTTGTACATGTAGCTTATCTGAGAGAAACTGAGACTGAGAATATGAAGGAAAAAAAGAGAGTATTTCAATAAATAATGCCAAAGCTCTTTTCACTTAAAAATGCATGCAGAGAATAAGAATATGAAGAATTCTCTCATGAAAACACCTACTCACAGATTCACAGCACCTTACAATACTTTACCAAGCAGACCTGTGCTCTAGCAAAAAGTCTGCAAGAAATAATGCCTCCTGTATAAATGTAGGAGTAGTTTGATATCCCGGGTCTCCCAGCTGCCTGTAGACACCCAAGATGGAAACCAGTGGAACCATAATGAAACCTCTATATACAGAAATGTATATATGCTTATATATTCTTCTATCTCCTGCATTTTTCATTTTCACTCCTGAATTATAAATGGATCCATAGACAGAGTTATACATTTAATGTCACTGGAGGTTAAGTCTCTATGAACTTACATATTTTGCTCCAAAGAAAACATGGAAAAAAGACAAAACATAGATAGAACAGACAGAGCTAAATTGAAAAAATAAATCATCCCAGCTTCCAGATGCTTCAGGCACCTTTTTGTTTAACCAGGGGTTGAATTGGATATTGAAATTGAAAGAGTATGTCTTATTAATTATGCAACATGTTAATTTAGAGGGTGGCAGGGCAAGGCAGATAATGGAGTGTGTCCCGTTTCTTGGCTATAGGAGCACAGAATATGGAACGATAATCTCTGGACTTTTTTTTTTTTTTTGATGATGTGTAAGTATCCATGCGCCTCTATAATCTGTTCCACTGCAATCTGTTCCACACATTCCTTTTCTATGGTTTCTCAAAGGATCTCTTGAGACCTAACTGTATCCTGAAATCAATATTTTAAGAACCTCCTGAAGTGAGATGATGTTAAGGGACATCAAGGTGGGCAACAAATTTGACTCAGATTTACAGCTGGTTTGACATACTTTTGGCTCAGTGCTGAATCTCAGTGCTGAATTTTTGCTCTGTGCCTCTTTCGGGGTTCTGTGGTGCTGAAGTCCAGATGTCACATGCAGTGTTTCTTTCTCTGTTATTTTCTTTTTCCGTACCTTATATTTATAATCAATGTTCTCCTCATGTTGGCAGAATTGAAGAAGGTTTGCTTTGCCGTCTAGCATGTTAAAATATTCAGTATTTACATATCTAAAGTCTGCACACTATTTATGGATAAGTCTTCATTTGCATACCTCTCATGCTATAATGAGGAACACATTCAAAGTTACATTTAGTGGAACAATTTGTAGGACCTCAAGTTTTTGAACTAGCAATAGTATGATATTCTCCAACTTCATAGGCATTCCCTTGTCTCCTTAGAAATTTTGATGCTTTATTTTTGCTAAGAGCTATTAAACATTAGACTTAAAGGATCTGATTTTTGTGGCTGAGCCAAATTAACTCTTCAGTGGTTAAAGCACTGAATGTGGTTCGGATATAATATGAATCGATTTTGCATTTCTGGTCTCGTCACCCAGATACTCCAAAGATCTTCCTTTGTCTTCACGGTTTCTGTCTTCACATTTGAAGGCTGTGAAAGCAATTTGGTTTATTTTAGTTGCAGCTTTTAGAAATACCTTAGAGTGGTAGAAGTTATTAAGGGTAAAATGTTAACAAGGTAAAAGTGAATTTCTCTACATTCATTCTTTTCTGTACAACACATAATTTAAAACATTGAAGAATAAGAACAGATCATAATAAGCTACTCAACACATCAGTATTTTTGTGAGATTTCTTTAAACTAACCAAGGTTTCAAGGCTGGTGATGAGCTTGTTGAACAGAGAGCATCTTTATTTTTAGTTTATAAAAGGTTTTTTTTTTAAAAAAAAAAAATAATGAGTAATATTACAAAAGTTCTGTGCAAAAATCTGTAAATCTTTGAAAAAGTTGTTTCATGGCTACAGGACACTTTGAAGTATACGAAAACATAAATCTCACTGGAAGACAATACTAAATTAACTCAAAAAACATTATTTTTGTCTTCTTTCATGCAAGATGAATTTCCAACCGCCACCAAACAAACAGGGAAACGCCAATATAAAGCATCTTCATTGGATTTAATGTGATTTGGCATATATTCCACAAGGGTTAGGAACTTTATTGGACCACAGAACGAATGCCATGACCCTAAATGGCTTTGTACATATTGTCATTTACCTTGCCCACTAAAGGGTTGACTTGGCATGAATCATGCCAGGAAATTCAATCCACATAAGTCGCCAGAACAGTTGACTACAGGAAACAAGTCCTCAAGCTAGTAGGCTTCCTGTGGTTAGTGCCCCACAGGTACTTGTTGAGTACAGGGTGTGGGATGAGTCATCGGACCATATGACATCTTCCCCCCACAGCTCAGCAGACTGCTGCCTGTATTCCTTTTGCCAACAGTATGTTTTAAGTGTAATAAAGGGTTTCTGCTGTACTGTACATAGTAGCATACTAGTCCAAGGTATCTCTCTGTGAAGGTCAATGGTATACACTTGATTAAATTTCCAGGTCACACACTAGTAGTGTTACGTTCCCAAACAATCTGATTCTTTTCAACAGCTCTTTGGTACGAGTAAAGGGAACCGAGCACTAGAGAGCCATTCTATTTACCGTTGTGCCCAAATTTCACCACCTGCCCTATGTTCACTCTACTTCCCTTTAAACGAATACTCAATAAAAAAGTTTTGTAAAATTAAGTGTTCCATGAATTGCATTCAAGGCAACTTTATTTACATAACACATTTTATACAGAGGGTAAATTCAAAGTAGTAAATTCACTGACAAAGCAGAGGGAAACGGCATCACCTTATATAATGTTTACTATGCAGATCATTGACATTAGGTCTGGCTAGTGGTGGGTACAGCTAACCGAAAAGTTAGCTTCAGTAACCGCTAATCCCTAACTCCAAAGTTTTAATTCGATAAGGCAAAACCAATAAGCTTCTAAGAGATTTAGTGGAAGCTAACGATAACCACTAACTTTCATTATATGAATGTAGCTTCTTTTATTTTTTTGCACTGAAACTAACACAGAAAATCTGTTGAAGCAATAATGGTCAGGCATCCTAACTACTAAACTGATGAAGAAACTAAATATTCTTTGTCTTCTCTCAAGAGAAAAAGAGAAGGTAATGTCTTAGTCTTAATGGCAACACTAAGGCTTATTAACATAAATCAGGACCCAGCAGAGAGTGCAGCGCAGGTCAATTATAGGTTGTGGGAAGCTCTAGTGTGTCTGGGAAAAAAAAACCATTAAGGAGCAACAATACATTCAATCTAATCTCAAGCACTGAGGCCTTTCCCTCCTTAACAATTTCTTCACCTTTCTCTTAGTTCATATCCACCTCTTTCCTGCTCTTTGATGACTACATTTTTGTGGAAGTGAAAGACACTGCTTTCCATATAAAGAGTACCTTTAAGCCATTATCAGAAAAATTGCTAAAGGACACTATAGCCCTCCTGCCCCTGCTAGGGGCTCTATTACGTTATGACCCATAACTGACTCTGGGCTTTAATGTTACTCCCAAGCACATAATAGCGTACTTTTTGCTAGAGTTGCTCCAAATATATATGTGGCCTCACATGAATTGCTTCTGGGTTATATCTCAGGTTGCATAAAAGGACACTGTCTCTGAGACTGACTGCCTTTCGTAGCAGTGATTCCCCTATGAATTTGTCAAGCCACTCTGTAACTACCACCATCTTCCCTTTTACTCTCTCTCTCTCTCTCAAGTACTGAAGGGCAGCCTCTGATTGATTTGTCTGAACTTCTGCTTTTGAATGTTGCTCTTCCAGGCAGTTTGCCACTGACTGCAAAGTATCCTAGTTTTGCATTAACCTCACATCTTAATTTTTGGGGCTGGTGTCTGGATTGTCAAGAAGTACCCTTCGCTCTGCACTGACAGTCTTGTCACACCCTGCCAGTCATGAGAATGTCACTAAAGACGGTTTTCCATTGTAAATTATGCGAGCCGTCCCCGAGCCGTACCTGTGCTGTCGTGGCCACACTTACTACAGTAGCAGGGCCAAAAGTATGACCAAGCTATGCTGGTTGTGTCACTATTGGTCGATTGGTCGAAATGCACGGAGATACCGGTGATCTGTGCCGATATGCCTGGATTATCTGAAGGAGAAAGGCATATTCCATATATTATTCATTGTTAGTAGTATCGCACATCGCAATTTATTTGATGCATTCCCAATAACTCAGAGCTGGAAAATTTCCAACCTCCTACGTAAAAGAGTATTAGAGAACAGCTGAACAGAATGGATTCAGAATGTAAATGCACACAAGCTAATGCTAATTCTGCTATTTTTTGATGCTGGTGATTCTGTTAGACTTGCTAGCAGGAACTAGCGCCTAGTTAATCATGATGTTTCATGTCCCTGTCGCTCTCCAAACCTGGCAACACCTTTACCGAGTCGACTCTTCTGCAGTGGAAAATTGAAGGGAGCTGGATTCGTGCCGTACTTCGCGGTACAGCTTAGGTATGGCTCAGTTCTTGGTAGCAGTGGAAAAGCACTGTTAATTGGCAGTCCTGACTCGCAATTGTGGAATTTATAAATGTGGAAGTATCTGCCATAAAAGAAAAGGGTACTAGAAGACTTCATGTGACATGAGAGAGGACTCATCATTATTATTTGGGATCTTGGGATCTATTATTTTGGGAATTGGAACAACATTAGAAAGTGTGAGCAGACAGAAATTAGTACAAAAGGCAACACTGCCCCAAAGAGACACAAATCAGGTGTGAAGAACCCTCTGTAGACAGCTGCTTGTGGGCAGAACCAAAACTACCACAATGAACCAAAGTCTCAAGAAATTGTCACTGTGAACCAAAGGGGCTAAATAACTCACTTTGCAAATACAGCAAGTACAGTGAGGATACAAGCACAGTAAGCAAGCACAGTGAGGATACAAGCACAGTAAGCAAGCACAGTAAGCAAGCACAGTGAGGATACAAGCACAGTAAGCAAGCACAGTCGGCAAGCAAGGGCCATTTACGATGCAAGGAGTCTAAATGGGCTGACACTAAGCACAGATCCACATGCCTCCTGCCCCCAACACCTTTCTGAAAAATGTCAGATGTTATTAAATGCAAGAAAAGAACCCACTTTAAGTAAAGCATGAATAACTTTGCACGACTCATGCCTAATACTTCAAACCTTTCAGCAGCTTAAGGTTACTGTATATAGGCTGAAAAAATAGAAGGAATGATGTTTGTATTAAGATTTCTAAACATGGAGAGACTACCATGAGCTGATGGTGAGATTTATGACTGAGTTTTCTGCATTTGTGCCTTTAGGTTGAGCTTTGGGGTTGTCCTGTGACCATAATCCTTGTTTAAACAGCAGTGAGAGTAAGTTCTGCTTGACTAATGATGGCTTTACCTCCTTTAAAAACAGCTTGTCATTTGGCAAGTAAAACATTACTGTCTGTTTGTTCTCCTCCTTCCAAAGTCATGTATGTGTTTTCCGAAAGCCTTTATGGAAGTTACTGAGATGATTGGTATGAGTTATGACTGCAGCTATTACAACAGTGCTCTCTGCGGGTTTTCCGAAAATAAAAGGGCAAACAGTAAGTCTTTCGCCTCAGGATGGTAACAGTTTTGCCTGACGGCATTTTGTCTTTTCCACTAGAAAGCAGTCCTCGGCTAGACGCAGGCAGTAATTATGCACTTTGACAATTCTATTACTGTCCCCATGTCACTGTTTTACTCCCAGTGCCCACGTGCCCCCATAGTGATTAACTTTCCTGGGTGTTTGTGCCTGTTTAGTGGTGTTAAGCGCCTTCGGATGTCTTTCTGGCCCGTAATGTTTTAATCAGTCTTTCTTGTATTAAATGATTGAGCTGGTGCTATTCAGGTAATGTTGCTTTTCACAAAGCAGTTTCAGTTTTGCACAGAGGAATGTGCCCCCCCCGCCCCCCGTATCATGACCGATGAAGAGCAGCTGACAAAGGCACGTCATTCCAGTGCTATAAAAAAAAAATGGGGTAATCTGGAATGGAGCTCTCCAGGTGCTGCTGTTCACTTTGACCCCCCAGTTCTAAAAACATCCATTTCCTCCTCACTGGGTGTTTTCTGTGTATTTTGTCGTGTGCCTTGCGCCCTTTTCTTCTACATGCCCCTACATTTCTGACTTTTTAATGACTTTTTAAATTCTGTCGCCATCACTCTGCCTGCTCTACACACCTCAGCTGGATTTTGCTTTTCTTGAATATGGAACAACGGGCTTTTCATCCTGGGGTCTGTGACCCCCCCAGTGTTCTATAGCGCAGTTGTAGGGGGTCCGCAGAAAGATTTTTTGGATTGATGAGCTGCCGGCATTATCATCCCATTCATGCAATGTGACAAAGACTAAAGTGGGAGCCCCTTATTGCATTGTTACTTATGTGATAGTGCCTTAGTGGTTGGGGGTCCCTATCTCTGCTCTGTTTTCATCTGGGGGGAGGTGGGGTCCCTGTTCAAAGAAGATTGAACGCCGCATTTTTAGACTATGATGAGACGCACATACCAAGTGTCTGTAAACTGCAAGTGGTACATGTTTATGGTTAGATGGCACATGAGGAGATAGAAGAACATCACTGCATCCAGTGTTTTTTACCTGTAGGTCAACATGATGACATTTTTTATCATGTTTATAATGATGGAATGGTGATATGGTGACATTGGCCGAGTTGCTGATCCTTTTCATTCCCCTGCCCAACACACATAGACCAACATACCTCATGATGAGGTTTATGACTATTGCTGGTGTATATATATATATATATACACCATATATATATATATATGGTGTGTTTCAGGGTTAGAAGCAGCTGGAGGAAATTTCCAGTCTTCCATTTAATTATCACCTTTCTAATTACCTGATGCCTCAATGTATTTGCCATGGTCCATTTGCTAGCACGTCAGCCAATGAGAGGTGGTCCAGCTTTGTTGGTCATCCTGCAAGGTTTTACAGTGCATTATGCATCTGACGCTTTTGTTGAGCCGTTTACACTTAGCGGTAGGTTGATCACCGATCCATTTTCAGCTAAATAACGCCACTTTTTATGTCTATTGCATCTGAAAAATAGCCCGCCGCATTTATTAACAGTCTTAGGTGTTTGCCTCTGCTTGCCCTTTTGACACTAGATCACAATATAGATTTTTGTGCCACCAAGCCCAGCATGAAGATAATCTCTCTCCATTTGGCCATGTTCTCAAATAAGACCCATTGGCTATCCAGGCATCCGTGATTTCCACCTGAGATGTACTTAGTGTAATTGTGTTGAATTAATCCACTGTCTTCCAGGCAAAGACCCAAGACTGGCAACAAGATCTTTGGAAAAAACAAAGCAGTTTTCCACTGCGCTCCTATTTTGGTATTTAGATTACTGTCCTCCTTAAGCGACTCCTTATTTTGCAATTTTGGATGTTCTTGACCCTTTGCAATTCATGCTCCAGACATATAATTTAGTGCTGAATAATCAAAGATTGTGTGGAGTTTATGGGTGAATAATCCCTTCTTTTTAACTGACCCCACTGCACAGCACTGATCTTAATTCTTGTTTTAATTTTAACATGTCAATCAAAGTTATAAATGTTTCTAAAAAGGTCAGTGCATCATACTTGCCTGAAGACCTGTTTGTCTACATGTATGTATGGATTATTGCATGCGAATGAGTGGAAGAACGGCCAGTTCTGTGGCCCTCTTCACTTACCCCTTAAACAGCTTTAGAATTAAACCATGGGAGGGAACTGGCAAAGAAACTCTGGCAGCTGGAGATGAGTTTACTACATGAGGGTTAGTTAAGATCAGTAGCCAATGGGCAGGTTTGAGGGCACCGCTTGTAATGAGTCCAAACCATGTACCAGATGTCTTAAAGTGAAACATAAGCCCTTGGAGTAATGCACAAACATGAAAGTATTTTTGACTAGTTGCAATGTTGAGAGGAAATTAAGAAAAAGGGTCCTTGACAGCCTGATAAACAATAATGTGACCCTAGTGATCCAGCTAAGGAATTCACCATCGACCATTAAAGCATCGACTGCAGGCATTGCTGTCCGTGTCACGCTTCATGGAGGAGGCTTCCCAGGAAGGAGCTCAGCAGGCATAACAGAGGCTTCCAAAGAACCTCGAGGAAGGTCCAACGGCGCCATTCCAGCCCACTGAGCAGAAAGGCAAAAGGCTGCCAGGCCAGCAGCTAAGAGGCTGTCAGGTGCAGCGGCAATCCAGAGAGGTCAGCCGCACGCTAGCATTCTGGCATTTTTTGAGATATCTTCTGCGATACCTGCTGATGAGACATCAGATTGTAACCCAGGAGCTGATGTCATCAAGGTCCAGTAGGGACAGATGTCTCCAGGGTTTTTCCATCTTGATGTACAGGTTGTCGTTGACTTACGGCCTATGTGACTAAGACTGACTGACTTTATGACCAAACCGAGACCGCAAATTTGTGGCCATGATTGCACCGCGTCTGGCAGCGCGAGTGCTGCCCAGCGTGAGTGTATGACAGTTTCCGCCCCAACTGCTAGCAGCAATGAAGTAAGAAAATGGTGATTAAAAAGCTTAAAAACATGAAACAATATGACTTAAAGAAGATATTATACTGTTTACTATACATATGATAATTTTTGCATATAAAATAAAAGGCCAACTCAACCAAATCAACTTACAACCGGTCAATCGGAAATGATCACAGTTGTAAGTTGACGACGACGTGTATTCTAATTTGTGGTAAAACAGTTAAACTTTTCATCTTTAAAAATTTAAAATCTTAACATACCCTCTATTGAAGTCTACAGTTTCTTCACAAAATCACAAAGCCTTTATTTAAATCCCTTTCAATGTTTTTTTCCCTGGTATCATACTCCCTGAATGAGCATCATTTAAAAGGAAAAACTGCTGTAATCTTTGGGCAAATGGCACCAGGAACTGAGCAGCCAGAGCCTCCTGAAAGTGCTATTTCTGGGCAGTCTTTGATGTCACAGCACGGCTTTTCAGTTCCCTGCACGGCGCTTTGAACAATGTGGGTGTGTAAGAAGCCGCCTCCCCACTCTGCAGAACGTCACAGGGCCCGTCCATTAAAAGAAACCATTTGAGATTAGTAACATTCATTTTTTATTAAAGGCCCACTGGACAAAAATGGACCCAGGGTTTCCCCTCAGTGCTGTACATATGTGACACTTTTCAAAGGCAGCTTCACACTTAAAGAGCACGCTGCTGCGGGCCCGTGGATGCTATTCAGTTACTCTTTTGACACGTTTTTCTGAAATGTGCCAGGACAGTTTCTGCAATCTGGGAATCACGTGGGGAGAATTGAGAATTGCCAAAACAGGAGTTATGACATGATAGAAGCCTTGTTTGACTGCAGAATGCATAATTGTTACTCACGGTTTTTAAATGACAGTTAAGTTATGCATATGTCTGAGGCTTCCATCACCAAGCTGACCTAGTGTTCTTGGTCAAATGCAATTAGAATTGATTTAACGTGAGAGGAATGTATATGTTTGCCCAGCTCTGCTGTGGATGTGTTGTCTTCGTTGTAAATATAGATTTGTAACAATGAAGCCCCTGATCCTTCAGAGGATGTCAGCTGTGACATTAATTCATTCTCCAGTTGCTAAATGACCTAGAGACCTAGAGAGGTTCCAGGCCTGGTTTTGGCTTTTGTAGGACAAGACTATGCCTGGTAAATGTCTCAAGTGCTTCATTCCACATCATACAGTAGTTGAACCATACTGCCTACACTGTCCCCTAGCTGTGATCCTAGGTACTGCACTACTTTAGTGCTACATGAAAAAATAAGTCCCTTCTCTGATTGTATAGTAATACATGCATTCATTGAACAATCATGGGGGAATGCTTGTCAGTATTTCCCTAAGCCCTGGAAGTACAGATCAAGAATGTGGGAGGGCTGGCCAGATCAATATCGTTCCACAATTTGACTCGCAGAGCACCACCTTCCTAAGTCCGTTGATCCTTTGAATTGATGCCAAATGGATTTAAGGTCATGGTGTTTAATTTCGTCACACTAAAAGAAGCTAATATAACATACTGGAACTGAGGTCATCTTCAAGCCCAGAGGGAATCCAGGGAAGAAGAATGTTTTAAAACCCAACACAGTAAAGAGCTGAACCAGTGGATAAGGAGCCACTTGCAATAATGGGGCTGTCAGTTATAGCAGATGATGAACTAATGGGTCAAGTACTGGGCCTGTTGCTGAGTTTGCTTTCAAGTAATATTCTGCTTCATTATGGCTCAATATAGTAAAATGACTATGCTGCTTTGGAAGAAACGCTGCTTTTCACTGAATGACTGAAAGCTAGAAAATGCCAAGTAGCTCAGTGTCCAATACCATGAACACCCTGCCATGTACAGAGATTATGTCGACATAGAAATGCCCATCTTCTGTTTGATTGGTTTTTTATTTCTTTTTAATTTTTTCTTCTCTTTCTGCTTCAACACTCATGACTGCGGTGGTAACTAAGAATTAAAGACAAAGTAGGAAATGCCTCATTTTCCACAGGCGGTTTCCAAAACTCCGCTTGTTAGCTGGATGTGTGCCTTCCACACGCAATTTCTGTAAGACTAGATGGGAACCACAGCTTCCTCCATAAAATTGGCAAAACAATCGAATTAGTCAATGCATCAA
Organism: Mormyrops boulengeri; assembly: GCA_026781065.1. Taxonomy (NCBI): domain Eukaryota; kingdom Metazoa; phylum Chordata; class Actinopteri; order Osteoglossiformes; family Mormyridae; genus Mormyrops; species Mormyrops boulengeri. The sequence continues at coordinate 26,617,003 of JAODLD010000136.1, forward strand.
GGTAAATTCCTTTTATCTTGCAGTTAAAAGTGTGATCTATTTTACTTATCGAACCACAGTGCAGATCATTTCACAGGAGTAGCTTTCAACGACATATATGTAAATTTTTCCTTTGAAACCAGGATAAATCGCCCAAAGACGATGCCATGCTTCACTGAACGTCTGTGGAGGATTCTTCTCCGCTTTGTCTGTATGGAGAAGAGATGAAAGCTTATTGGTGAATATGCTCCGATGACTTGTTTTTGGCGCCTACTTGGATGCTGTGCTTCTCAGGGAGTGAGAACTCCCACGTAATTTTTATTTAGGCAAAGTTGATTGGACAGATAGACTTGCAGCAATTTCAGACCTGCCTAGAAACCAGACTTCTCTGCATGGTGACTGGGGGACATCTCAACAAGATAACTGGCAATAACCTCAGTGCTCACAAGACACAGGTTTCACATGCTACCCTTGGTGTTCGTTCACATAATTTTTTCATTTCATTCCCTGCAGGACATTTCTTACGTTATATTTTGCCATTGGCATTTGTACGTATTTTAAATAGTCATTATCATTAAGTTTTGAGTTTGATCTTTTGTTTAATTTTCAAGTTCAGTGATTGTTAGTAGACAAGCTTAATAGTTAGCTTGCCAGCTAGGCTATGTGTGTTCAAGCTGAGCGAGTAGCTTTGAAGCAACATGACAGAAACTGCAGCTAATGTCGACATAATTCTAATGCATTCCTTAGATGAAGAAGAGCAAAATTTACAGACAAGTAGCTGACTGACCAATGTAAGAGAAAGAAAGACCTTTTTAGGTCATTCTTCCAACTGTCCACACTGCATCGCCCATATTAAGAATCACCATCCGCCTTCCAAACGCCGCACCTCGTTTGTGACGAGCTCCTAAGTGTTCGTGTATCTGCTGCTCCTTTGTTTTCCCTTTGGCTCGCCGCTCGTTAGACTCTCTGATGTTACCCATCCATCACCACCGAAGAGAGGCAGACGTGCCTACAAGAGGCACTCAGCGTTTAACGCGCCCCATATTCTAAATCATCTCACCATCTTCAGCTCGCTGCCCCTTCCGCTGCTTTTGTTTTCCAAGGATGTATGCTCTTCATCCTGGGAGCCCCTGTTTGGTCCCTCCTTAATCTAAAGAGCATTATTTCTCTCCAGCCACAGAAAGCAACAAGATACTTAGAACCGTTCTCAGAATATTAACAAGTCTACTGCCCTGAATACGTAAATAACAGCTGAAAACAATACAGCCAGATTCAGTTTCTATTAAATTTCAATGTAGCTCTTTCGGTTGTATGGACCAGAGACATTGATGATCTGCAGTATTGACAGATATGGAGTTCAAGGCATGACTTTTTTTTCCATTGCTCTCTCACACAGGAGATGCCAAGTAGTCTGTGGTCATTAGTGATGTAGGCAGCATACAGGGCTTGGCAGGGCATCGAATATTGAAAAAACTGAGTGCTTTTTTTAAGCGCTTAATACCCGATATGTCTGTCCATCAGATTCCCTCCCACTTGTTCCGTTTGGCCCGATTCTGAGCGGGTAGGGAGAGCCGTCTGTCTAGACGCGGCAGGACGGAAATCAATAGGTGAAGGGAGTAGAATAGTGAATTAAACAGTGGGACGGCCACGGCCACAGGCACCACCCCCAAGACATGGATGAACCCACAGCACCACACGTCCACTGAGACACCCCTAAAAAGACACACCCACGCTAACAGCCGCGTCGCCATGGGCAACGGCCAATTCCACGCTTCAACATGCCAAAATATACACGTGGATCATCCCATTTTGGCACACTGGGGTAGAGTTTGAGTGAAAATTTAAAGAAGAGCCAAATAAAGAAAGGTAAATACAACAATCGTACAGTATTCTGTATTCTGTAGCTTTACTGTAAACCAGTCCAGCATGTTTGTTTAATATGTTATCATTCTTTCTCATTTTGCAGTTTCATAAAAGGCAAGTTGGATGTTTGCAGGTGGTGTCAACCTTAGTGATGACGCAGGATGTGTGTCCGATAATTCAATGAATATAAAGTTAATGTTGACAAGCCTTAAGTATGTCTATGAGAGAATGAGGTTTTATTACTGTGAACTCACGCCTACTACTGGTGAGTTAGGAGGCTTGGGCTGAACCACAGCGAGGTAACCGCAAGATGGCACACGCTCAAGCACTCGAGGAGGGGAGGATGAGGCCAAGCGACGGCATCCCATTGAAAGACAGGAGTAGCATAAATCATACAAAAGTCAAACACGAAATCCCGCTGTTTCCGTCATGTCGAATGAGTCACCCTCTCTCCCCGCCATCCAGCTGCCTCCATTCTCTTAATTGGGACCCAGCGGTGCCTATTGTGTTGAAGTTTCTGGCTTGCCAGTCACATCCGTAGCCCTGAGGGTGTCAAGGATATCTAGCCTGGGCACAGGTAACCCCCCCCCCCCCCCCATTTATACCATCTGGTGGCATTGCTCAATACAAACCCCATCCGCGGCCCCTCAGACCTGAAGTAGGACACTGGCCCTCGCGTGTTGAACATGGCGGCTCCTGTGGCCCCCTAGTGGCTGCTGCTGGCCTACTTTCTCCCATAGCCTACTTAGAAACTTTGATGTCGGCAGGATGGCGTGGGAATCCAAGGGAGCCATTCGCTTCTTTCCTGCATTGCGCGTCGCAGGAAATGCGCTTAATTAAAGCACAGTCTACTCCTCCTCAGTGCAGGATGCAAGGAAGGAAAAAAGCATCCTGTCAGTTTTGCATTGCCTGTTGTTCTCGCTAAATTCTTGACTATGCATGATGCTTCAGATAAGAGAGCATAATGCAAGAGAGCGGGCCGGTGTGAAAAGGCAGCTCCGTTCTTGCTTTCACTTCTCAGGGCCCTGCTTTGCTGGAGGTGCCATTTCAGGAATGGACAAGGAGGGGGGGGGGGCACTGAAAAGGCAGATACAGCTGGTGAGAAAGGCTTAATTAAAGCATCATGAGGTCCATTCTAGCCCTGGCCTCAGAGCTGGTAGTGCTGGACACTAGCCCTGTGTGCATGAAAGGTAAGAGTGTTGTTTTGGCCAGTATAACCATGAGATGTATGCTCTGATATGAAGGGACAATGGAAAAAGTCAGCAAATGATCTCCTGGAATATGTTCATGAATATGCTGTGAATCTTGGAACTATGTAAAGTACTAATGCAACCAATCAGGGTATCAGTTTTTCTGTACAGTATGCTCTTTGTTTATTATTTCCATTTTTGTTTTTTTGTTTTTTTGATCAGCAGCTCCTAGTAGGAGAAAAACAATCGTCATCTGCTGTCTTCTCTGGACAGCTGGAAGAGTTTAATGATAAGCCTCCCAGAAACCCATTGGTTCTGTGTATGTGTGTGTGTGGCTGTCTGTGTGGATTTACTTCTTGTCAAGAGGATAAATGTTCTAATAAATGTGTTCTGGTTCTGGAGTCAAAGCAGCAGTGCCAGTATTCACATGAAAACTAGTGACCATGAAGCCCTGTGTGAGAGGTTACTGGAACATGGAGTCTAACGGCCCAGTGTGAGAGCTCATAGGGAGGTGGGTCTACCTGCTCTGTGTGAGAGCTCATAGGGATTTCGGTCCATCAGCTCCGTGTGAGAGCCCATAGGGATGTGGGTCTAACGGCTCTGTGTGAGAGCCCATAGGGATGTGGGTCTAACTGCTCTGTGTGAGAGCTCATAGAGATGTGGGTCTAACGGCTCTGTGTGAGAGCTCATAGGGATGTGGGTCTAACGGCTCTGTGTGAGACCTCACTGGGATGTGGGTCCATCAGATCTGTGTGAGAGCTCATAGGGATATGCGGTCTAACGGTCCGTGTGAGAGCTCATAGGGATGTGGGTCCATCGGATCTGTGTGAGAGCTCATAGGGATGTGGGTCTAACGGCTCTGTGTGAGACCTCACAGGGATGTGGGTCCATCGGATCTGTGTGAGAGCTCATAGGGATGTGGGTCTAACGGTCCGTGTGAGAGCTCATAGGGATGTGGGTCCATCGGATCTGTGTGAGAGCTCATAGGGATGTAGGTCTAACGGCTCTGTGTGAGAGCTCATAGGGATGTGGGTCCATCGGATCTGTGTGAGAGCTCATAGGGATGTGGGTCCATCAGCTCTGTGTGAGAGCTCATAGGGAGGTGGGTCCATCAGCTCTGTGTGGAGCTCATAGGGATGTGCAGCCTAACGGTCCATGTGAGAGCTCATACGGACGTGGGGTCAGCACCATTGCTGATTTGACAGGTGGCACATGCAGAGAAGCAGCCAAGGAGGACCACTTGTGAAAATGCTCAGACCCACGCAGCCTTCTCCTGAGGGCAATTAGCAAATCTCGTACATGGCTAACGGTGGCAGTGATCGCAGCTGTGCCTTCTTGCCATTTCAAGAGCAGAGTCAAAGTTACTCACCAGAGGGAAGGAGAGCACTTAGAGGTGTATGTGGGATGAGCCACCAGCCCAATACACAGCATTAAGTGGACATTTATACTGAAGTGAGAGCCAACTCTAAGGTTGGCACATATCTGTGAAGCTAATTGTTTTGGTGGCATTGCTACATCCAGCGTTTTTTGTTTGTTTTGGGGATTTTTGAGTATTAATTAAAGTGGACCTGTAAAAGGCTGCAGCTGTACAAAGGGTTGCTATAGATGCATAGAATGTATGTGTTACCCCCCCCCCCCCTTACCAGAAAGGTGAACTGCAGCTGAAAATGCAAAATTGCTTCTGCATCCTACCTGTAGAAATGAGTAACATGCTTTTGTATGGAGTTTCTTTGTATAATATAATCTTATATTTAGGTATGTCATGGCAATAGAAAAAAGCTGCTTCCAGACCTCAGTAAGATTGCAGAGGGCTGAAAAAAATGGAATCTGGATGGAAAGCCTGTAAACGTCATTCAGGAGTACATGGTTGGAGATGATGACCCTTAGCATACCTTTCTGCAGTCTTCGCCACCTTTTTCAGAAGGAGATCGACAGCAGCTGGGATTTCCTTGAATGTTTTATAACAGTGAGCAGCCTGAAATACCTGAGACCAGAGATTAGAGTGACACTCTTGTCTGTGAACTCTTTGTTGGCCTTTGTGCTGCCAAGAGGACATGAAACCCTGACAGAATCAAAATCAGAAGTGTATCTACCCTGAAGAGTGCCCCTTTGGCATTCTGGCTAGAATATGCATTCTCAGTGACCCCTTCAGAGAAAGGCACTATGAATCAGCTGCAGTCGTTATTGTCAGGTGATTGCACCTCTGTGTCTGTGGAATAGAGCAAACTTTTGCTAAGTACAGTTATATATTGTCAGTCTTTGCAAAAACCACCCTAAGAAAATCTATGAGGAACAATTCCAGGAGACAGGATCATCACAGTACTTTATTGCTAATCACTTAAATCATTTATTTTCAGACTGTATTAAAAATTCCCTGAAATGCTTCTGTGGGCTCCAATGGTGAAATATCAAGATCACCTCAAAACTTTAAAAGCCTTATGATGGAGTTAGTTACTGCGACGCAGTTTCATAGTTTGACAGGCCCTTGATTACGGAGCAGATAACTGATGATGTGTCAATATAACAACATTTTGTACTAGGTTATTTCATTCCACAGAATCACAATAATTTGTGTGAGTTATTGGCCACTGTTGGTTTTTTGTGTGTAGTTAACAAGGAAGCACATTTATGTAATACTAATGGAATAAATAAATGTTTGATGGACTGGCATAACAGGAATGCAAAAGGGGAAGGAAACCTGCAGAGGAAAGAATCCTCTACATGCTAATGCATGCGTTTTATTAAAAGTCTCGGCAAGTGAATAAAGGATGTATGAACAAACATTAAGGCCTTGAAGCAACCTTTCTGTAGCTGCCCTTGGTAATCTGCTAAAGCAGACATGGTAATGAGTTGGAGGACCTTCTCTGACTGCAAGCAAACACTGCGCCGAATCTTCAGAGCGATAAAGAGCTCCTTATCACCATCCAAACGGATTTATCCTCCTCTCCAGCAGCTCCCCCCCCCCCCCCAACACGAGTCATTCTGACTCACTGTCATAGTAACAGGGTGGCAGTCACCACAAAGCAGCACGCAAACTCTGACGGCCGAAGGTCTACGCATGACACCCCTGCTGAATGAGTATGGGCTTCTGGTGCATACACACCCAATCTTGTGGTCCAGCTGGAATCATTTATGACTTGTGACCATCTTCCATGGCAAACATGTTGCCTGAATCTCCATTTTTTTAAATTAATACAAATAAAACAATGCTATAAATACCACACCTTGACAGATGGTCCAAACTTCTTCGTGATATGATACACATCAGGGTATTTGTCATTTTTGAGAGAGAACGGGCCCCCTGCACAACTCACCCCCCACCTCCCCCACGGTCAATAAGCGATAAGCTTTAGTGTCATCGCCCACCTAAGTGTGGTAAGTTAGCA
>JAODLD010000136.1:26623520-26634743 GCA_026781065.1 Mormyrops boulengeri
CAAAGCTGCTGTCGTCATGGAAACCGCAGGACAGCTATGGGGCTACGGGGCATGGGATAAGCTTTAGTGTCATCGCCCACCCCCACCTCCCCTTAATTATATCAAATTTTATAATAATTGTTTTACACATATTCATTATGTATAGTAAATAGCCGGTTCCATCCGATTTGTGCAAATGCAATACAGTATGAACATGAACAATTACACACATCACAATTAATCTCTACAGTGATTTAATACATAGTGATCATTAATGCCACTAAAGACATCATATTAATTCAACTGTTGTTTTTTTCTTGACTGTTTTATATGTGTTTGTATGCACAATATGCAATAGTTTTTTGATAAAATACAGTAAATCATAATATTTTCTTTTAAAGATGTAAACTGGAAAACTTTAATATATTCATTAAAATGTAGGACTCATTATGATCCAATCTATCCTTGCTGCCTGCCAAGCTAGTTTGTCCTAAGAGCAGCACAAAGAACAAATTCATAAAGTCAGTTAAGGTAAATGGTGCATAACCTAAATTTTCTGTTCCTGCACCTTTCCATAGAATCCTCCGGAGAACTCTGTTCCAAAGGAGTTCCCATGGTAATGTCTGCTCAAAGTAAGAAAAGGCCAGAGTGGTCCAATAGCTACTGACTTAAAGCTTTTTACAATATGACAATTTTGCAATACAGTTAGTCTTGACTAATCATACTCACTTTAAACCCAAGTTATTCATGTAGACTGAGGAATTCACATTCAGATCTCAAGGGAGAAAGGCCTACCCTTTTTCTTAGACAGTTTATGTACTCCGTGTGGCATTTTCTTCTATTTCAAAGAAAAGAAACCATGGGTGAAGGGAAAATCAGACAGCTGAGAATTTCGGTTTCCTTCTGCATCTGTGTTAATTAGTAAAATGTCATATTTACATTTATTAACATGCTTGACACTCTGGGCTGTAGTAGCGTAACAGTCAATAACAAAGTGTCAGACTACAATAGCACAGTAAAAAGGATAGGTTTGTCTTCCATGGAGGACAAGTCTTCCATTCATTTTCTCCTTATGGTTTCACATGGATTCAGTCCTTTTTTGAATAATGTGTCCATTCCCACCTCTTCCCTGCAAGCTAAATTTGTTTTTCTCTTTCTTACTTCTGCACTGAATGAAGAAGAGTAATATTTTACATTTAATTCTACAATATAAACCGCCGTGGAGTAAAGAGTATTAAAGCATAACCATTTACCAAGTAATGACTACAAATACATTTTATTTGTTATCTTATAGACTTCAAAAGAAAGGTGGATCTCAGGTCCCGTCTGTCCATCCATCCATCCACCCACCTACCAATAGATCCATCCGTTTTCTGCCACTTATCCGGGTTTGAGTCACGGGGAGCAGCAATCAGAGCAGGGATGCCCAGACCTCCCTCTCCCCAGCCACCTCCCCCAGGTCCTCTGGGGTGATATGAAGGTGTTCCCATGTCAGCCGAGAGATACAATCTCTCCAGCATGTCCAGGGTCTGCCCCAGCGTCTTCTCCCATTTGGACATGTCCAAAGCACCTCCCCTGGAAGGTGTTCAGGAGGCGTCCCTATGATGCGGAGGAGCAGCAGCTCTACTTTGAGCCCCTCCCCAATGTCTGAGGTCCTTACCGTTACCTTAAGGCAGAGCCCAACAGTCTGTGAAGGAAACTAATTTCTGCTGCTTGTACCTGCAGTCTCTTTCTTTTGGTCACAAAACTCTCGCTCCGGTTATACAGGACCTAAAGGCCTGTAACAGCGGACAATAGAACTCATCCTCCAAAAGCCCCCACTACAGGACATGGTGGTCTGTCTTTTCCAACCCCACAAAACACATGTTGACTGGTTAGGCATGAACCCTCACTCCCGTGAACCCTCCAGTATCCTCGTGAGAGTAAAAAGCTGGTTCAGTGTTCCATGACCAGGACGGAATCCGCATTCCTCCTCCTGGATCCGAGGTTCGACCAACAGACTAGCTCTCCTCTCCAGTTCTCCAGCACAGACCGTCCACAAGATGGTGAACAGTTGGTAACTCAGCTCCGCTCTTCACCCAAGTGTCAAAGACATGCTGTTACAAACCAAATGATACGATTACAAAGTCGATCATGGAGCCGTGGCCTAGGGTGCTCTGATGCCAGGTGCAATTATGCTTACCATTATGCTAAAACATGTGGTTCATTATGGACAAACTGTGGTTAGCAGAGAAGTTCAATGACAGGGCACCACTTGGGTTCAGATTGGGCAAGTCAATCCGCCCAATCACACCCTTCCAGGTTTCACTGTTGTGTCTTTTACTTACAGAGTCACAAAGCGCTGTGCATAATAAGAAAACGTTAAAAGATATACAGCAAACAAAACATAAATTTACACCCAAATGCACAGTAAACACTTGAGACAACAACAGAAAGAGCACCTGGCTACCCATAGGCCAGACTAAACAAATACGTCTTCAGTGGGGGTCTTTTTAAGAGTCAATAATATCAGCAGTCTACAAAGCAGGAGGAACGCTATTGCACCACAGACTGGATGGCACAAATTCCCACGCATCTTTAGCATTATACGGGGAACAAGAAGAATGGCCTGGTGAGATGACTGAAGTGACTGACTGGTGGTATGTCAGTCTAGAAGATCAGAAATTTACTGAGGGGTTTGACCAAGCAGAACCCTATCAGTGAGGACTAAAACTTTAAACCAGATTCTAAATTCAACTGGGAGCCAATGTAGAGAAAATAAAATCGGGGTAATATGAAACCATTTACAAGAGGGGGTTAGGAGTCTAGCAGCAGTGCTGTGGATAGATTGAAGATGTAGCTGAGAATAGGCGTTAAATTCTCCCAGTAAAACAATGGAGTCCCCAGTGGCGGGGCCTGTTAGCCCCCCATCCAAGGTCTCCAAGAAGACCGGATACTAAATCAGTATTCAGTGCATAAGCACAGACCTCATTCAGAGCCCATCCCCCGACTCGAAGTCGAAAGGAGGCGACCCTCTTGTTCACTGGGGTGAACTCTAACATACTGGTTACCAATCGTATGAGCAGACCCACACCTGCCTGGTGCCTCTCACCTCGGGAAACTACAAAGTGGAATACAATCCAGGCCCTTTCCAGGAGTCTGGTTTCAGATCCCACACTATGTGTTAAGGTGAGAAATACTATATCTATCTCTGGTTATACAGGGACCTAATACGTACTGTAAATTTTTGTTTGAACCTGCAACTTCCGTATCACAACATTCTTTACTATTTAATGTGCTAAACAGCTTTTGGATAAATGTATCCTACATGGTCTTTTTTCTAAGGCATGTTATGTGAAATCTGTGAAGTCTATACATATACAGTGAACCCCGGTTTTGCCTGAGCAGTAGCCCCAGGGCAGAATAGATGTTGTTGCCTCTTAAAAGTGTCAGGCACCCACAGAATATAAGGCACTCATTGTAACTAATCCACCCTCACAATTACGGACTACTGTCCTCATTGCACGGCTTCTGTGAGCATCGCTCTCCGCTTATCTGAGCACTGAGAAGTTAAGACGCCGGTGGCATCACATCTAATTGCTTGCCGTGATTCTCCTGCTTGTTGCTTCTTTTCTCTGAAAGTCTTCGTTTGTTGCCCTCAACTGCTTCCTGCGATCTCCTCTGCAATGTGAGCACATGAGCTAGAGGGGGCTGCTAGGTTGGGTACAGAGAGGAACTGGGAGACTCCTAATTCACTGCCTGTGCTTGGCATGTTATATAATTTGTCTTTCTCTGCTTTTGCAGTTTCTTTTGAGTTGTTAATTTTTTGCAGAAATTTCTCTGAGCAGTCCGGGCCTGGCAGTTCTTATTCACTTTAGAGAACAACTGTAGGCTGTTGGCACCATTGTAGTGTTTTGGACTTCATACACATAAAAAAATGAATTCTGCTAATGTTCGTGTTGTTGCTTTAGTTTAATCATCCTATTATTCTAGCTGCTCTTTCTGTCTTATCCACATTCACTCATTCTGCCATGTCCAAAAGAACTTTCTGGTCAAGGTGAAGACATCCTTGGAAGGATTAATGTTTCCAAACCGTCAATGTAAGCTTTGACATCCTTCCCTCAGGAAATATATTTAGCCCACATTTTAGCCACTTACACTGTGGGCTAGCATGTAGCGCTGAAAGCAGCTCAGTGCTCATGACAACATTGCTCTTTCTTAAAAGCACTACTGTTAGCTTCTGTGCTATCAGATCAAGTAGTACTCTCCCATTCCCAGCCTTTTCTTATGTCGTATACAGTTTCCATTTTGTCTTCTATCTTCACCTTTTTCTTCACTAGAGAGGGGACGTAGCTTTAATCCCCCGCAGGCATGGACAAAAATTAGACGGCTCCCTTGATCATCCGGCACCCTGAATAGATTTGGTTATATTCTGGCCTTTTCATTAGCCTTTCCTCACAATGCTTTTGAGATTTTGTGTCTGGAAAGTTATCCACTGTTGTAGCGTTCTGTGGGGGACGGGAGGCGGGGGGCTAGGGGCTCTGCATGATTTAAGGAAGTGGGCGCATCGTGCAAAATCTGTCATTAAACTGAGCCCACGCCTGGGGAGTGTAGATGCACGGTGTATTTTGATGCAAGCGCTCATGGAGGCCTGCTATTTTTTTAGTCTAGAAATAAGGATGCTAATTCGATTACAGGAATTTGTTTGTCTTTAAAGGGTATGTGCAAGACAGGGTAGTGCAGCATGACACCTGCTAATGCAGTTTGTCAGAAGCATTTTCCCAAATTTGATACAGTCCCACATTTAGATTAAAAATACTGTCATGTAATTTGCGGCGATCCTGCTACAGTTTCTACTGAAAAGCCCGAAGTCCGATCTGGGGGGGGGCAGCCTTCTTTGTTGAGTTAAACCTGCTGTATCGCACCAGGGTGCACTGTAACCAATGAGATTAATTTCAATCCGATACCCACCTGAGCACATGACTACAGGAGCGGATCAAAATGCTTTTCTAAGAAAGACCTAATGACAAAAAGTGGAATATAGCTAAATACCATAGACATACAAAGCTGAAACTTGTTTCGGATTCCTTTCAGAATTTGTTTCCCTTGAATTTTCCATCCTCATTCTGAACTACTGTGATAAATAGGTGAAATAGGTGAGGCAACAGACAAATAGCAAACTCAGTGTACATATCATTCTACACATACTATACTAGCTGGCTCACAACTAAATTATCATGGGGGAAGTAAGTCAACGATGATTTGTGAACCCTGCGTGTGGCGTTCCCTTCCTAAAGACAAATGAGTCGTGAATCATTAATGAATCCTTATATACGTTATGTTGAAAGTAAGGATTGCCTAGGTGTCAGGTGCTGTGATTAGTAATACAACACAAAAGGAACCCACACGCACAGCACATCTCATCCCGAATGGTCGGGTCTGTGCCTGCTGGCTGCTTGAAGAAATGCTCGAAGTACTTGTCCATGTCCATGACTGAATTAAGCGATGAATCAAACCTTGCAGAAACCCAGGGAGCTTTTTTATGTTTAATAGGCTGTGCAACGACTCAGAATTAGTTTGCATTAAAATACTCAACTAAGCAATGGTGTTCAAACTTCCTGATTAATTCTAATTGGCATGTTGGTGCTAAGCCTGAGAAGGGTGACATTTATACTTCATTGCGGAGTGCCGCCTCCATATTCAGCAGTTTATCATCGTCCCTGCCTCCGCTGTGCTTCTTTCCAGTCCTTGCTCCCCTTCCCGTTGCTCGGAGGAGTTTACACGAAGGATTCCAAGCATGCAACTACACTAGTGGGGTAACAGTGTGTAAAGATGTAAGACATTAAACGTGTTATAGGTAGTTACAATTTGCAACTTTTCTTACTGAGGAACTTAGGAAAGTTGTGAAAATGCCAAACTACAATTAATTTAATAATAACGTTAGTTGTGCATGTACATTAGTGTGGGTATCTGTACTCAATGCCTTGCAAAATAAATCTAACCCTTTCAAATTTTCAAATATTCTCGTTTTTTTTACATCAGCAAGATTCTTTCGAAATAGGTTATGAATGGAAAAAGAGACAAATTAAGAATAAATTTGGAAGAAAAGATGTTTCGGAATATTTCAGAGAACAGAGTTAAGGAAATAGGATGAGCCACTAGGACACAAGGATGGTGTCTACACCAGACCATCCCTCAGAAAGCAGAGGCGAGGCAACACGGAACCGTTGACTGTAAAGCTGACTGTTTAGCCACTTGCAGTTTAGAGGTCAAGGATGGCTTCAGGAAGCTGTCACTAAAAAAATAATTCATGTCAAAACCCTAAGAGAGCCTGGAACCTTTAACCTCAACCAAAATTCAATTCCATGGTTGACCTTTGACCCTTTTTAGGTAGCTTTGAAGCAGCCAGTTTTTCAGCAAAGGTGTGGGTCAATGCATGAATGACTGAATATTTTTTTAACGCCGTCTTAACAGCCACTGGAGCTGTTGATTGCCGCTTAAACCAAAGTAATTCTATTCATTGATATTTGGACAGACCAACCTTTCCCCCAATCTTAACTTTTCCCCCTCAGAAGAATTACATGGTACCAGATGATTTGTGAAGGATGTTTACTGGAACCCATGATAATAATGGTGTACGTATCTGAAGCTTTGGAAGACACTAAGGGTTTCTGCTGTACATCAGGATAGTGTTTTTCATTTTATGACTTTTCTGATCAAATTTAGACAAACTAAATGTTAAATTTCCTGTTGGTTCATTCATACTATTAAAATATGCTTTCTGCATTTGCTTATTTCTGAAATCATCTCTCCAGCCATCCATCTTCCAACTTGTTATCCTAGTCAGGGTGGCAGGGTGGCCTGGAGTCTTTCGCGGGCGAGGGTACTCTCCGGACAGGATGCCAGTCCATCTCAGGGCACATAGACATTGATCTACACTAGAGATACCAGTTAACCTACCCTGAGCTAGATCGATTTATTAAGTCAGAGCCACAAATAATGTTTTAATATTTCACTGTTTCTGTTTGCCTTTTTTTTTTTTTTAGAGTATGCTGAGTGAAATTTCTGTAACTAATTCTCAGTGATCCTTTGATGTGCATCGCTTTAGTAAAACATCTTCGTTAAGACTCTTGTTTTACCAGAATGCTGCTGTCATTGAAATTGAAATTTAGGACTAATTTAATATACCTTTCCCTTGTTCATGTTTGCCATCATAAGTTGAGTGTAAACCTGAAAATAAACTTAACTTTAAGCTACATAACTCAGGTTTCATTTGTTGCACAGTAAATATGCGTAAATATACGTAAGCTATGTATATTATATCAAATTATATATTGATAAAGCATCCAAATTAACCCACCTCCTTAAGTCATTGTTGCATGTAGCTGTGCCTTAGGCCTTTGACCACGGCCTACTCAAAGTAACCGGAAAGAAGAAGAACTGGAGAGCACAACTGTAAGAATATAAAGAAGATTGCATTGCTCTCACACTCATGGGAGTTTTACCTGTAAAAAAATGTTCTGAGGGCAGAATGAAAAATGACTGGTTCAGAGAGATAACCAGTCAGAACTTGGTCAGATGTCAGACCAACCAATCAGATATCTTTGTCCCGCCTCCTCTATTTGATTTGACCCGCCTCCTCTACAATCGGACTGGTTATCTCTCTGAACCAATCATTTTTTGTTCTGCCCTGAGAACTTTTTTTTGTGTCAGTAAATCTCCCATGAGCTCATCTCGCAACTAACTACTCCTCCTTGTAGCTCATGGGGTCCTTGAGCTACAAAATAACTGCCTTAACCTTAGACAAAAAGCCATCTACTACCGACACGAAGAACCACTGCCACATAAATGTCAGTAAAATATAAGTATGCTGGCTGTATGTCCTTATCGACTCATGAGAATGGCAATAACTTGCAGCACTACTAACTACAGTACATATCTCAAAACTCAGGAACTGAGGCTCAAATGCACCCAAACATTGCTGCAAAATTAGCTTTAAAAATGGGCTAACAGTAATTAAACCATTAGGTTAAGACATTATCCCTGAGTCATTTCTAAATATATAGTGCATGAAATAAACTCCAAGAACACAACTGACTTAGCTAAAGTGCTTTGCATTAAAAATAGTACAAAATCACCCCTGCCAACACAAAGCTGCAGGTCCCAGTAAACTTTGTGAATGAATACACAGACATACAGTTGTTAAGCATAAGTTTGGGCAATGTGGCAATCCATTAAAATAACGTTCATTTGTAGAAAGTCTGCTTCTTGAAAAACATCTGACAACTGCAGGGACTATGAATACAACGATAAGGAGGACCAATGAGGCAGGTGAAAAGTCTGTATACGCCAAGAGAGAAATCTTGTTCAAGTCTGCTAGCTTAAATCTGGGGCAAACAGTTACTGTGATACCATGCACAGACGAAGTCGTAAGACCATAAGCCGTCAAAAGGAACTTACTTAAGGAATTTACTTTGGCGGAGGGGGCCATAAGCATAATTTGCATAAAGCCGAATGTGAAAAAATCCCTTTAGTTCTTCCTAAAATGTACAACTTTTTACATCTGAAATATATTAAGATATTGAATTAAATAATTTAATATATTAAATATTGTTAATATATGGGTACGGTTGACATTCTTGCTCATCCTTGTAAAGGTAAATCTAAAAATAATATTCTGTATTATAAAAAATAAAATCAATCTTTTTTGATTAAACAGAATTAGAGATAGGAGATTAAAGTCAAGTACATGCACATAAATCACACTGGAATAATTTGTTTTCTGCTTTTGGAGCACATTCTGAATGGACAGTTTTTATTTACATGTGTCACTTGGAGGGCATGAATGTTAGGCTGTTATCGTATGGTTGCTAAGTGGATTGCAGGAACTGCATTTTACTTCTGTTTCACACATTCTAGTAAAGATGAATGCTGCTTGCTGATTGGCAGGCTGTAATATGTTTACTGCTCATATATGTTGTAATGCAGTTGCCCTGGCAACTTCCACACACCCTAATAAATTTATAATGTATCCGCTTTCCCTAACACTGTTTTCTTCACACTAAATCTGTTTTTAACATGACTGATTTGTATAATACGCCTTTATTGAAATTAAAAATTCTTTATTCATGTTTTACTCGTGCTACGAAGAGTATTGATGTTTTTCATTTTGAATAATACAGAGATAAATTTTTTGAGAAGCACCACCTGCACATTTATACATACATACATGACTGATTTGTATAATACGCCTTTATTGAAATTAAAAATTCTTTATTCATGTTTTACTCGTGCTACGAAGAGTATTGATGTTTTTCATTTTGAATAATACAGAGATAAATTTTTTGAGAAGCACCACCTGCACATTTATACATACATAGGGATACAATACAATGCTAATGTAACTCTGTGTCCTATCATCCATTTCACCACAACTACCTTTTTAATAGTATTGGTAATTTTAACAATGATAATTATGATTCCTTTGTTCTTCTGTTTTTCAAATAGTGCCGTGTCCATTGTACTGTTTTGCTGTCATACCCTCAACATTGACGTATTTTGGATTAAACTTCTTTGTAACATAAGTGCACCCCAGACATGACCATCTTGTTACAGATGATTGATTGATCACAGAAGCGTATTTGAAAGAGCAGGCAAATTTCAAGAAAAGGCACCTGGTGGAACAAAGCTTGGATTACATCATACCTGATAATTCATCTTTTTTGTTGACAGCAAGTGTTATCCCTGCTTCTTCCTAGACCAAATTTGCTCTGCTTTAGAAACACTAGTAAACAGCTACTGTTAGTGCCTTGTGTTGCTTGGCGGATCTCAGAGGTTAAAAGGAAAGCAGGTCCCCAGACAATGAGTAATGAGGCAGTGTCTCTCAATGGCTCTAGAAAGAAAAAACTGGCAAATTAAAAGCAAAAATCGACATACTAGTTTATCTCTATCCTCTCCCCATTTATCTAGATGGCCATCTTTCCTTTCAGTTAGATTGGGAATCATTTTGTTTGCAGGTTTTGTCATTAATTTGGGGGACTGATAACGAAGTGAGATTTTTGCCAAGATGCTTTGTTCGGTTTAGAAACCTGTAACTTGGTTAGTTATCTGAGCTATATCCCCATTCCTGTCTGCAAATCCATCTTGTTTTCCGGAACAACACAAGAGCAACTTGTCTTTCAAATCGGCATAATCTTTGTGATTGGTAACCCAGGAACATAAAATGATTCCATCCCTGTATTTATCTTTTATCCCATGAGCTGAAAGCTGAATCCAAGGGACTTCAACCAACTTCCCTGAAAGACTGTAAGCCTTTGAGCAGAACTAACCCCACACTGAGAACGCAAGTGATGTGGAACTTGGCCCTAGCACAAAAAGGATATTTACGGAATCCTCTTTGGCAAATGCGGAGTTAATGCCATATGACGCTGAAAGTCACATGTCATCTTTATTTACCTCACCAAATGCATCGTGCTTGTTAATGGTTTAATGCCCTTCAGTAATCATGTTATACAAAGCAGAATATTTTGTGATTTTTGTGAAAAATTAAGGTCACACAACCCTAACCTGGTTAGAGGATGGATGGATGGATGGATGGAAGTAGAGAGGTGGCTATTTATTTCTTAATGGTCTATTGCTGCATAAATAAATTTTATTCTGAATTTTAGTATTTTTATTATATTGCTGTAGCTAAAGTCAGTAATAGCCCATAGCTGCTTGTCACTGAAATTGGTTTGACAAGTTGGAGGTAATGGGTGACAATTCACTTTTACAGAACAGTATGTAAATTTTCATGAGACTTCCTGCCGAATGGATGCTCTTCCATGTTGTGCAGGCCTCGTACCCTAGAATGTGGAGCCCGGGCAGATATTACTTTTTGTGGGAGGCTATTGAGCTGTTACATTTGATCTACCAATGAGCCCTGGAGACGAGCAATGGAGAATAACCTTTTTAAGCTTTTTTATTGCTTCCATTGAGGCATTTCCAGAGTTAGTCTCTTTGCAGTAGAATGCACATTAGTTTATTCTGACTTTGAATTTTTAAGTGTACTTAAGCTTTGCTTCATTCTGGCTTGAGTTGTTTCACTGTTGTAACCTTGCCATTTCAGGATGGCCATTCTGGCTTGAGTTGTTTCACTGTTGTAACCTTGCCTTTTCAGGATGGCCATTCTGGCTTGAGTTATTTCACTGTTGTAACCTTGCCATTTCAGGATGGCCATTCTGGCTTGAGTTGTTTCACTGTTGTAACCTTGCCTTTTCAGGATGG
>JAODLD010000136.1:26665254-26676014 GCA_026781065.1 Mormyrops boulengeri
CCCGGGGTCTTTTTCATTTCACGCTGGTTTTTTTTTTAACCGCCCCCCCCCCCCCCCCCCCCCGGGCCCACTGTGCCGCGCCCCCCCCGGGGGGGGGGGGGGGGGGGGGGCGCCATGCCAGAGATGCCACATGTCCATGTGCCCACACTGGCGAGAGCCATACCATTCCGCTCGCTGCTGCCAAGGCAGAGACCGCGGGAGGCAGCCCAGAACTGGCACGGACAGATCCCGGGGCGCCCGCAGTCTTGCAGTTGTGTCCGTTCATTTCCCACCCGGGGGGTGGCTGCAGCGGAGCAGTTTTATGCCACTGTTCCACTGGCACCAGATGGAAAGATAACTGGCCCAGGTTGCTTTAAAGGTGTAGCACCTTGTCCACCATTATCTTCCAATATATAGTGTTCAAAGAAAGTCTTGGGACACTGGCTTAATTCTATAAAAATGTTTCATAACAAATGTTTAACATTTCTGCACATACGTTCTGTGCAGACACTTTATTTTTAAGTGTCAAATCTTTTTGACAGATTCATTCAGTTCTGTTTTTGCCATTTTGCTATTAATTGCAGTTGTAATCATTTGCACACAAAGGGATAATAAACATAAATGTTTGGCATTTTATGTTATTGCAAAGCTGTTACTAATTAAAAAGGACCTAATGAGACTGCTTGTCAATGAGCTTTTTAACTCAGAGCAGCTCTCCTAAAACTATAATTTGGGTTTCAATTTATTACGACTTGAATGATTTAGTTAAAATTACTGGTTGTTTCTAATGTGGTATATAGTTTTTATAAACAAATGAATAAAGTCATTATTTTTGTTATAAATTTCAAATATTTTTACTGAATTAAGCAAGCATCCCAAGACTTTATGTGAGCACTATATTAATCTTATTTGCTTACAGCCAAGGGCATAGGAGATATGAGGGGGGCCAGCTTTATCATTTCAATATAAAGGTCTATTTTGGGGGCTGACGGATGAAGCCAAATAAAATTTTGGGGGGTACATGCCCCCCCCGTCCCCCCTGGTTCCCACACCCCTGCTTGCAGTTGGATGAATAGTCACCCATATGCACCTTTAAACATCTAATACCTGAGTTCCCAAACTTTTGAGCCGATGACCCCCAAAATAACAGTCACACCCAGTAGGTTTATACATTTATAAATTAATACTTTGGTCAAAATTATTTATATTATTTCATCAGTGATTCATCTTTTTTAATACTTATGGTTCAGATAGGATCTTTTTAAATGTCATTAAATCCGATACACATATAGTGGGAATTATGTCCTGACCCCCCCACCAGTGAGTTGCAACTCCCCTCTTTGCAAACCACTGGCTGCTTATACCCTGAATGTGTAGCCTGGGAGTGAGGGGTCTGAGACCAGACAGCCAGCGCAGTGACTACGGAAGTTCAGGATCTTCTTTGACCTTTCTCAGCCTGGCTTTGTCACCCAACCCGGCCCTACTAGCCCACAGAGACACGCAAGGAACACGTAACATTGCCCCAGGCGCTGTGGGCGTGTGACATGCACGCCAGTATGTCGCTGTCCAAACAAATGGGGGCCTTTTGATCTGGGAGCAACTCTCACTTTTCCGTCCTTATCGGCACCGGGCAGCGCGGCTCAGCTGCAATTGTCAGTCAGGCCGGAATGCCACAGAGATACATAACCGGGCGCAGCCCCCCCAAGGACAGACTCCACTGCAGGCACAAGTGGGAGCCTGACCCTGCTTTGTGGTCAGTACAGTATTCTCCTTCCCTGCAGTATCCCCCCCTCCCCTTGCTAAACCCAGCCAGGGTCAAAAGCAGCCAGGACTTGTGGGCATTCATTGTGTCCAAGGCATCCCTCATGCTCTTGATTGGGAGAGGACAGAACGACTGCCACGAATTGTGGAGTTAACACACTCATGGTGCCGTAGTGCCAAACATTCCAGCAAAGCAGCATGTTAAGGAGAGATGGGCTTTTATGTGGCGCCAGCATGAATTGTCATTTTTTTCGGGCATACCTGCGGTACGGAGAAGGGTATGGAGCTGCACGCGAGCGGCCTTCAAGATAGCAGTCGGCTGTTGCCTTTTTGACTGGCCTTGGAGAAGCATGACTACAGGTTTTCATATAGAATGCTTCAGAGATCACCCAGTGTCTGCTTTCAGCTTCCACTCATGCACCAGTGCCAAACTGGGAAGAACATATCAGAAGTACCATATTCAATGGCCCTATATGAGCCCCTATTTTTTCATTTATTTTTTTAGGAGACACTTTTGTCTGAAGGGATGCACAAGCAAGGCAGATAATACATGTGCAGAAAGAACCGGAAAAGTGCCTATATGGTGGTTATGGTGATTAGACCTTGAAATATGTGCTTTGTACTGTTGGCAAGCTGTTTATGACAAAGAACGACCATCACACGACAGGGCGTGAAAGCGAAAAAGCAAGGTGCCATTTTCTGGCGGCATCTTAAGCTCGATCGGCTTGACTCTGCATGAACATGTGTAGGTGCCCATAACGGAAATGAAGCTTCGAAAACACCAGTCATGCTGTTGGCTGTTGGTAAAATGTCACTGCGATTTTACTGAACCCATTTATAGATTGCCAGACAGGAAATATCAGTGTATAAAAGACATAAGGGCATTAAATTAGAACTTGCAGTAGCTACATACAGTTCATTCCCATTTCAAGCTCTCAGAAAGCATCGAAACAGCACATTCATGTTGTAGCTGAGGCGACAGCTGACTGCCGAGTGACCCTGCCTGCAGTTAGTCAGGCCTGACTCACGGGGGCAGTATGTCAGACAGGGTGGCAGACACTGGTATGTCCCCTGGCACCGAGATGACGCTGCCCTCTCTGACCCATGCAGCCCCTTCATCCTAGCATTCATACATTATTAAACATCTCATCCCTTTTACCTGAGTACCATGTGTTCTCTTCTTCAGCTAGTTACAGGCATCTGCAGAGATGGAAAACTGAGGTTCAGAAAATACAAATCTAGACCAACATATTGTTTCAACTAGCCAGGTGAGTATGAAGAGTCACATTCACAGAGTACTCAACTGGTTGGTAGAAACAAAATCTCGGTCGGGATTTGTACTTTCTGAACCTGAACTTTCCACTTCTGGGCACTTGTACACGACTTCAACACCAACACCACCTTTGCACGCTTCGAAAGGAATCTTGTAAACAAGCTGGTGGGAAAGTCCCGTAGGCAGCCAGGTATGAGCACGCGCACAAGCACACGAAGATGTGGCCATCTGTGCTCAGTCACACTCAGCGATTGGTGCTTTGCCTTTTATAACCCCGTAATTAAACTTGTAAGGAATGAAGAGCCCATCTCATATTTTATATATAGTAATTTCATTGACAACAGATTCAGATAACTTAAATCATATGCTTAAATCATATAGTTAAAATGAAACATACATACAGAAAGCACTAGTTTCTTTTGGCGAGAGAACCTGTAATAAGCACTTACGGCTTTGATTAGAGTGCTGCAGGCTATTTCTTAGCCACCTTAAAGCTGCTGCAGGACCCCAGTGTATAATTATGTGGTGTGTCTTTGCTAGAAAGATGCACTCTACACTGGTAAGGATAAAAGTAACTCCAACACTCAGATGCCTTAGAATGTTATGTTGGCTATCAGAGGCTGTTCTGAATTATCTCAACAAAAAGAAATACATTATTTTCTAACACAGAAACACATCAGAAATTTTGCGCCCCGCAAAAACTTTCCGGTAATGTTCTCATTCAGAATCATTCATTCATTCAGTGTGACGTACAGGGCAGAATTAGCATGTTCTCACTGCTAAACGTCTGATGGAGGTCAGTAAGTTGGACAGGAAGGAAGTGCACGGTTTAGCGAAGGACCGACAACAGCACCTCTCACCGGAACGAGAAATCACAGCGGCGGCCTTTGGCACAACATGCGGCCTGTCTGCCAACTTAGCAAATAAACCCAAACGTCACACACAGCTGTCATGGTCTATCTCTAAACTAACAACTTAAAACATGAAGTTCTCAACCAGTTCAGGGGGTAAGAGTTGGCCGATGAAAAATGTAATCAAGTTTTACAAACCACTAAGGGCAAGAGCAATGACAGAGGAAGAATGCTGAAAATCACAAGGGTTAAAAGGCCGTGGGATATGGAGGGAACCAGAATCCTGGGCTTTATGGGAAACAGTAGAAAAAATGGCATATCTATGGCACAAGGTTTCAGGCTTGGCGTCTCTGGCTCGTGTGGATGACTGTGATTGGTCAGCTGGGGTCTGCAGTGTGCATTTGAATTATTAACATGGCAGGCAAATGAGGGTGCTGTAAACAATGCCCGTCTTGAGGGATGTCTGGGAGGAGCTGACGGGAGAGCAGGGACTTGAGTGATGTTTCATGTCTCAATAGGGCAACCTTGGCCATATCAAGTCAGGGAAAAAAATTAAGATCTCCTTAATAATTCATATCTGTTCAGACTGAAGGACACACAAAGATGAGCTACCCATAATACCATGCTATGACAGTGCAAGTAATAATGCCCATGTGACATATGTAGACCCATGTAAACAGTAATTATACACCATTTCTGAAGCTGTCTAATTAATCCTAATGGTGACACGCATGCAGCCCTGGTAATTATCATGTGCAGAACCATCCTTGTTGCTGGAGATCAGTGATTAGCCAGAGCAGTTGTGTTACTTTTAATTGGGTCACCCCTGAGTGTTCCATCCATTGACCCATGTATGCTCTGCAACTCAAGCTGACAACTATGCTCACAAATTTACCAAAATCACCGGACTGGGCCATTCTCCGGGCTCGGATTACGGCTTAGGAATTCACCCCACTTGAATGTATGGAATTTCCAGGTTTAAACAAGGGCTGACTGCGGAACAGGGTCTGCCTTAATTTTTCACGGTCCTAAAGTGACCACACCAGTAAGTGTGCCCACAAACTATTAATTGCTCACCCAGCATCCAATATCCCTGCCTTTTCCAAACATGTGTATGAGGGGGAGGGGGATGATACCCTAGACAAGTAGTACTTAAGTCACAAAGTTAGTTATCAAATTATTAGAGTCAACTGGCTGGTTAACTGGGAGAACATGCTGCCTGGACACATTTCTTCAGGTGAATTTATGACACATTGCTCAGAACAGAAGTTTCCATACTACTGATGGTGGTCATTTTTATTGGACACAAACTATTGACACAAGGTGTACAAAATTCCATTCCAAGTGTAATTTCAAATCGGTCAATAGTACTTCAGTAATTTTTCCTCAAAGCCCCTGAAGATCACAACACCAGGCTCTCTGTAGCATTTCATTCATAAATGTCAGTCTCTGTGCTTCCTGCTACCAATGTTAGGAAACGTTTTTCTGTTACATCCAGTCCCCCTCCAAAAAAAAACACTTTGTCATGAAGTAGCCTGTAATTGAATCAACCTTGGGAACAACTCAGCCATCTGAGCATATGGTCCCCCCTTGCTCCATAAGCCAGCGACTCCCACCCTCTCGCTGTCTATCAAGTCTTCTTGAGTAAACACGCCCCTCCATTCGGGATTAAAGTGTAGACACAGCCAATCAGGAGGCAGACAGCTTCATATAGGACGGACAGGCAGTGTGTGAGGACAGAGAGAGGACAGGCGAGCAGGGAGAGACCGCGAGCATTAACAAGGTAAGCCAATGGCACGCGTTTTCTCTGGCTTACTCTTTTCAAATTGTGCATGAATGAAAGATGTGATGTATTCTGACACATGGTTAAGTGTATTTTTTAAATGCACCTTGGCAGTTAGGAATCACATTCTGGGCTGATGGGTGCGTGTTGTAGGAAAATGCTTCTGCTATTCAGTGATAAGAACAAGAGTTGGGGCAAAGTCATAAAATGATTTTAAGTAACCTATAACTGTCAAACGCAATGTGCATGTATATCGTCTACAAAATGAACAAGACATTTTTCTAATCTTTTATATATATTCTTTTATATATATTATTTTCCAGTAAGTACTTTTCTATTAAATTTTTGTTTTGCATTCGGGAGGATAGACTACATTGCAAAAATACAGTGAAATATAATAATAATATCCACATATTCATATATACATATACATCTCCTGGAAGTTTAGTAATGATTATTGGGCACTTGAGCAAGATCCTTAAACCTACAGCCTGAATAATGTCTGATCCTGTGCTCAGACCCAAACCTTTACTGATACCTGTGTATGAGTTTCTCACAGAAGAGAAAGATGGGAAAATGCAAAGACTGAACTAGCTACCTGTATGAAATTAAAGGTGTTCTATTATTAATGTTAGTCTTTCTGGAAAATGCTGAAGGTTGTTTTCAAGTAGGGATCCTGATTTGGTTCTTCGTGTGTGCTGAGCAGGACCACTGTTAAACGCTCAGAGGATGAGTTTGCCATCTTTGCAGGCTTCATTGCAACACTGGATGCTCTCTCTGGTAGTTACTTATGACAACAAAAGTATGTGCTAATTACTGTCCAGGGAAACACCAGCCTCACAAGACACCGAGCCTCGCGGTGGTCTGACAGCTTTCTGCTCGGATTAGCAGCTCCTGCTCTAAGGGGGAGCAGCAACATCACATCAGACAAGCTCAGGGCACGAAGGAACAGACCAGAGCCTGAACCATCCCTCTCAAACCACTCATACCCTAGAGGACCCACCCGGCAGCTGCCATACGGGGGGGCTATCTGTCACTCGATATGGGCCACGGGACCAAAATAGAGTGGATGGCGGCCAAAGCACAAAGAGCCCGACCATAGAGATACTCCCTCAGCAAGTGAAGAAGAGGGGACATAATTGTGTTTATAGTTGCTATTTTCACCGCCCGGAAATCCTTCAGCAGTGGAGGGTATAATATATTAAAAGGGGGCAATAGTTTCTAGTTATTTAAGATAACGAGCATGCAGAGCCAGGCTGATTCTCTCAGATTGAGCCTCATTTAATCGATACAGGACAGAGGATAGACTATAGATTGTGTTTCTAGCCCCTCAATGTGATAGGACCTCTGTTGAGCCTTCCTTTGGTTCGATAGATCTCAGTAAAGGTATGTTAAGCTTCTACTAATAACAAGTCATATGGTGGGATATCAAGTCAGACAATAGGTTGTCAGAGGAGCTTGGGTTCCGGTGTTTAAAAAGGATGGAAGCTGTAATCCCCTTTGTCCGGCTAACTGGATTTACTCCCTCTCTTCTTGCCTTCCCCTCCACTCTCCAACCCCCCCCCACCCCGCCCCCGCCCCCCCATACCCATAGGTCTCCATGAAGGAGGCGGGCGACGGTCTCCATGCACAGATGAATTCCATGATGGGGGCACTGCAGGAACTCAAGCTCTTGCAGATGCAGACTGCCCTGGGGCAGCTGGATATCTCAGGCCGGCACAGTCAGGCGCCCCCAGCATCGCAACCACCACTGCAGGTCTCCAACCGAGGCTCTGAGGAGCAGGGACCTCTCAGTGACAAGAAGATACCCAACCAGGTGGAGAAGAGGATGTCCCACCATAGGAGCAGCCTCGATGCATCATCCTTGTCCTCCTCCAGCCTTCACCGAAGGATCTCAGGGTACAGTGTACCCCAGGAGGACTACTGCGGCCCCCGGGTTTGCCCTCCCCCAGCAGCACCGCACCGGTATTCAAGTCCCCCCACGCAGATCACAGACCTACCACGCATCTTGCACAGCCTCTCCAGTGAGGGCCCTTCTCTGGACAGTGACTACTCACAGAATAGCACCGACGACTCCGGCGATTGGACCACCTCTCTCATGAGCCGCTGCCGCAATCGCCAGCCCCTGGTCTTGGGAGACAACATCTTTGCTGACCTAGTTGGTAACTGGTTGGACCTGCCCGAACTGGAGAAAGGTCCATTGCAGACAGGTGATGAGGAAGAGGCTGAACCCGCCCACCCATTACGACTCAGTCGCTCCCAAGAGATCTGCCGAAGGTTTTCCCTCACCGCTAATATCTTCAAGAAGTTCCTGCGCAGCGTGCGGCCCGACAGGGACAAGTTGCTGCAGGAAAAGCCCGGCTGGATGCCCTTGGATGGGCCCGAGGTTGAGCTTTTCAAGAGGCCCAAGAAAGCAGACAAACCCAAGAGTCCTTTCTACCTCCCCTTCCGAGTGGGCGGATTGCCAAGCAAAGGCAGGCCTTGTCCTCGGCCGACAGACGAGAAGGGCCTTTCGTCAGGAGTTTTCACAGACGGGCAGCGGACAGAGATGACGGAGAAAGCAACACAAGTGTTCGATTACAACACAGCTGTCTGGGTCTAATGGCTCGGGATTAGTGTGTGCGTGAGGATGGAGAAGAAAGGATTTATAAGGGATTTTACTCCACTGTGAGATTCCCAAAGCAACTGTGACTGACAATCTGTGAAACCTCAATGTTTGTGAGAGCCAGCAGGGCTGTTTTCTGACAAACAAGATTCCAGGGTCAAACTTACTTACCTTCGTTTGAAATGTATTTGCCAAATCTGCCCATGCACTAATCTTAAGCCTTATATCAGAGTTTGGCGGCTTTTATTTCTCCCTTCCTTGCCTTTCCTGTGCTCATCACCTGCAAAATAGTAACTCTTGGCACTATGCATGAAGCATGGCTGTATTTGCCTAGTCACATGACATCTTAAGAGCGTGCTGTGGTGGAAAGTTTTCATTGTCGTTGGTTAAGCGGCGAAACGTCTGTCCGTATCCGTCTGTTCCCCCGCACCATGGAGCACAGTGCCAGACACGATATCAGCAGCGATAAGGGGGGTGGGGGGGCTGCGTCTGGGCCAAGAGCGGCCCTTCAGCAGCATCAGCCAGGCGTAGCGCTGAGTAGACCTGGCACATCCCCTGCTTCGCCAACAGCTCTCCTGAGTCGCATTACGTACTGCATCCTGTGTGTGCGGGGGGGGGGGGGGGGTCCCGTCACCATCTGCTTCCTCGCGATTATGTAAGGACCATACTTACAGCGGTTTGCTGAGAAGCCATGCTGCTGGAATCACCTGTACATATATTTGTAGAGCAGAACCCACAGTTTGGTTGGGTATGGCTACTATAGGGTTAAAATCACATACTCATATTAATCCTAATTCATGTTCATATTAATCATCATATTGTAGTATAGTTATAAAGCCCTTGCACCTTCATTAACTATCTGCTTATGGTATAGAGCACTTACCTGCATCAATGTAGCTCTCAGTAGAGGGTGCGTATTGTAGAGCATTTATTTGTCTTCATGTTTCTTCTGAAAATGGTCACCTGTCTTGTACAGATAGCTCCACAATTAATCATACTAATTGAGCTGCATTTCATCTGAACACAAAACCATTTAAGTAATTAAATGCTTTGGATGGGACTTTATTTAATGCATACAGAGTAGCTAAATCTGAGTATTTTTGTGCTTTTTGAGTATCCAACCACAAAACGTCCCAACTGTAATCTTGCTAGGCATACCAAATTCGGGGATTAGTACTGATGTTTATCCTTCATAAGAAAAGTCATTAGCAAAACACACCCAGGTCAGAACAAAAAAACAGCAGTGTGGAGCAGAGATTAGAATGCACAACTACTGACTAGAGAAATATGGTCTGAATGGTTAAAGAACTCGACATTTGTTATCTCACTGACTGAATCCAGAGAAATTCCTCAGGGACAAACCATACGTACTTCACAAGAACATACGCAACTGCAGTAGGTAGCAGGACAAAAAGTTTTAAGCAGTTACCTCTATGAATGAATAAATTTCCAGAACAGGATGACAAATGTGTTGAAGTCCATCTTCTACTGTAAACCAGCCTACGGTCTAATATTGACAGTAAGAGATATCAAACTAATTAGACAACAGTGTCTTACAACAAGGTTGATCCCACCTTGTGCCCTGTGCTTCCCTGGACAAGTTTCAGAAAATGCAAGTTGTGGAAACGGGCAGTTAGGTTGACATGTAAAGAAAATTCCTTCTTTAGCATTTAAAATAAATTATTGTCATCCTGTTACGGGAAAACCAAAACACTTTGAGTCATAAGATGCTTTGCGTGTTATTTGCAAGAGCACGTGTGTTAGTCATTAAAGGTCTTGGGTACAAAAGTGATCAGCATGCATGGTGTGATGGATGTGCAATTCTGAGATCCAGTAACAGACAGGGGACATGGCAACGGCAATATTTCTGTGCCATCTGGTTTTCTATTGTTCGGGGCTTATCGGCATACCCATCCACAATAGCCGCCCTATCCTGAAAGGTTAAGAGAAAGCGCTCTGTCTCATGGCTTGTGTTTCTGCGTGCGTTCTCGGCTTCGGGGAGGGAAAAATCTGATGATCTACGCATATCCGTTCTCATATCAACGCAAGCAATGCCCATCTGCCAAACAACTGGAACAAATGGATTCATTCATTTTGCAGAGCAAAGATGGAAATGGTTT
Organism: Mormyrops boulengeri; assembly: GCA_026781065.1. Classification (NCBI taxonomy): domain Eukaryota; kingdom Metazoa; phylum Chordata; class Actinopteri; order Osteoglossiformes; family Mormyridae; genus Mormyrops; species Mormyrops boulengeri. The sequence goes on from JAODLD010000136.1 coordinate 26,675,627, forward strand.
ATTTCAGAATGAGTGATGGTTTCCAATGTATGAGGCTCTTCAAAAATGTGTGTGTGTTTGTGTTTTTCTTTTCTTTTCTTGCAATTCTAATTGAAATTGCATCCTTTTGATGCCCAAGATGCAGTAAGTCCAAAGACACATTTTAAAGGTTCTTGTGCAGTTACCAATTCTTTGTAAATTAAACCTGTTTTATGCAAACTATAATGTCCGTTTCTTCTTATAAATGGTTTGGAAAGAGAGTCATTCCTACTGAACCTTAAGGAGATATTTCTGCATAGTGTCTGTGCTTTTATTATGGGAATAGACAGTAATCCTGCATATCTCATTACAGCGCGGGGGGGGGGGGGGGGGGCGGGGGGCGCGGGGGGGGGGGGGGGGGGGGGTGGGG
>JAODLD010000136.1:26676114-26690998 GCA_026781065.1 Mormyrops boulengeri
AACTGCTGCAAAAGTCCAATATAGTTTTGTATTACAAAGGATGAGTCAGGGCTAAAATGTCTGCTAAAATAAAAGGGACCTTCAGACTGATTCATGAATCTGTGGAAACTGCAAATGCAGCTTAAATAGGAAAACAGGAGCCCCTTTGACACTGTACAGTGAAGATCAGCTATTCCAGCACATTGTTTCCATCCCCACCAAGAGCGTTCGCCAGAACGACAGCACAAGCCCTTAATCTGACTCAGCACACAACCAATTAACTTCACTGGCTCACTGGCTAGACAGAAGAAAATGTACCCACTTGTCTTTAAGGGGGGAAAATGTCAGTCTATGGTATCTGCCATAATGACAGCAAAGGCAGTGCAGCTTATGAAAAATCCACAATGCAATGCAAAGTATCTAATACAAGCATGACATGCGATATATAATGCGATGAAATAATGCAACAAAAAATGTCACAAATACCCAGAACCAGATCATTCTCAATAGAACCAAATATGAACCACTCAGAAATCAGAGGCTCTCCAAAACGTTCAGATGCTGATTCTATTTTCAGTATAATCGTTAAGAAACAAAAAGATGCAGTGATAGAACTGCAAAAGAATACACACACCCGTAGGCCGACGCAATGATGTGATAAATCGATTTCAATGAATAGTTGCAAATAATATAATAGGTGGTGGTAAGGGGTGGCACGGTGATGCAGTGGTTTGCACTGTCGACTCACATCTCTGGAACATGGTTCGAGTCACTGCAACATGTTTTCCCCATGTTGTTGTGGGGTTTCCTCTGGATACTCCCCCCCCCCCCACCCCACACAGTCCAAAAACATACTGTGATTAAATATTGGGGTTACCAAAATGCCCATAGGTGTACATACATGACTGAATGGTTTCAGAAAATGGATTGATGGATGTGATGGTAATAGACAATAGGTTGGCAGACAGGTTTCTAGAGATGTCTTGGTTCCTAAAGGGAGAAAAAGAGACACGCATTAGAGTACCTCACCCTATCTGATGTTTCACTCCTTTACAATCAGGACTTTTACATTCCTATTTGAGGTTTAATGTCATTTGGAAAAAATTCCAGCCTGGTTTAATCAATCCACTAATACACCGACTTTTAAGTTCACGGTTCCCCGTGATTTAGACCACCCAAAGGCCTGAGAAAGGCCCCTAGAATGTTTCGGAATACATAAAGTAACATGTGAATTATTGTGGTCTATGTGGGAAAGTTGAGCTTATAGGGTATTTAGCTGGACAGTGTTTCTCGCTATCGGTGTCACACGCTGCCTCTGGCTGCTAGTTTTGCACATTTATTTTTCTTTTTGACAACACATGCATACTTTCAGCATTTGGTCGTCAACCTTCCACTGTCGGTCACCACTCAATATTCCCTTTTTGATACTGGCAAAAACACACAGTGCCTCTATTTCCCCCATCAGCGAAATGTACCGGCTCCCTGCTGCCTTACAGCCAGCCAGGGGGTGCGTCTGCCTGTACCCCCCTCACTAAATTCACACCTGCTCACACTGCTCACCCCCCTACAACAGTCCTGCACATTAGATACTCCGGACTGGCCTGACTCACTCACTCACTCACACACACACAGACACATACAGGTTTGTAACTATATCTTTGTGAGGACTCTCCATTCATTTCTATGGGGAAAACTCTAATCCCAGCACGACGACCTTAGCCTCTACCCAGCCCGAACCTTAACCAAAAGAGACTTTTGGAATTTTTACTTTTTTGATTGCATTCACAGATCTTTGTGGGGATCTAAAAAATTACCCCCACAATGTCAAAAAAACTGGTTTTTATTACATTGTGGAGGACATTAGGTCCCCACGATGTAATATAAACCTAATCCACACACACACACACACACACACACACACACACTGCACCAAGCACAACTTCCTTTCCAGTACAATGACCAGAAAGATCACCATAAATGAAAATAACACACACTCACACAGGAAACAGGAAAAAGTATCAGAGACACTTTCATATGTAATATAATTTTACAAGCAAGGTAACATGATGGCGTCCCGCCCACACTCCTCCATGTCTATGCGAGTTCCCAGCAGCCTCTGGGGTGCAGCTGGATGGTTTCTCATGTGAATGAGCCCTTGGTGGAGGCTCAGAGGATGTACAGCTGTCTTTAGCTCCCAGGACCCTAGGCCCCCCCCCCCCCACCACAGCTGTTGTGGGCTGTACACACACGCCACGGCCTGCTGACCAAGCCGGAAAGTGGGACGCCAGACCTTCCTGGTGCTTTTCCCAATCCGTACTGGAAAATGACAGGCTGATAACATGTAAGGACCAATGTGTAACAGGAGAATGGTGCTATGGAAGATGCCGGAATGTGACCAGGCTCCGAGGCAGAAACAAACACACACACACACAGACTTGCTCATATGTACCATTTCAGAAGAGATAGAGAACACAAAACACAAAAATGTATATTAATTAATTAATAATGCCTATAGAAGACTTTCTCTGTATGCTTTGGATAGTGTAGGCTCAACTTTACATTTCATCCAATTTTACAGATCTATCTTCTACTGTTGCAATTAGGTTCAAGCACCCTGCTCAAGGGTACAACAACAGAACCTCTCTGGGGACTGAAACCAGTAACCATTAACCTCCACACTATCTGGTAGTATAGTTATACATAAGGCTATAAAAATAGGCTACTGTATAAATACGACTAAAGCATTTAATATTGCATACTATTGCATATTACATTGCATCATGTAATTGTGAGCCATTTAATTTTTTTCATGGGAAACAATCAGGACTGTTATGCAAATTAACCCAATTCTTTTCCTTTTTTAGTCTTCAAAGACAATCCCAGACAAAACCTCTCATTTGATTGGACAAAGTGTGAAATACTTCCCCTTGCAGTGTGCAAACTGATTCGAGCATGCAGAAATTTCCTTAACTGCAAATTACAAGATGAAATTGGTCATTAAAATACTGGTTGCTTTTGCATGTTCAGACATGCTAGGGTTGCGATCAAGCTGAATTTGCTGCACTGTTTCTGTCATGGTAATAATATTACTTTCAAATTTAGCATATCAGCCAAAAGCCATACTGTATGCAGTCTGATCATATGATAAATGGATATCAAAGCCAAACCACCCAGGACATATTTATGACTGTGAACAGCTGAGCTGCAAAGCTGCTCAGCTCTGCTAGCATTACTGCAGCCTATTAAGAACATTGTAAAAGTGATGATCGATCTGAGTTTTCTATGGCAAAATATGTTTTGCTTCAAACACTTACTAATTCACAGACATGTGACCTAAGATCAGACACCACAGTATCCTAATCCAAGCCCCCTCGGGCTGCTGTTAACTCCTAGCAAATTCTTTTGGACTGATAAAATCTATAAATGGCAGCTTGCTCACTTATTTATGGATTGCCCGTTTATCGTGGGTTTATTGCTCTTGCATTCTGCTGCTATTTTAAGCTCCCACTGCAAGGGGAGAATCAATTTAATCACCTCTGATTGAATCTTCAAAGTGTACTAAACCCCAAGATCCAAAATAATTAAGGTTCATATTTAGCCAGAGTTATCTCCGTTAACTCCGTTAAACGGGCCATTTTGCCATTGTGCCTCTCACCGAGGACAGCTTTCCGTTTATGGAGCATAAGCAGCCCAGCGATGCCCCTTGTCACCAGCCATTCCATCCCTTACCCAGATTAATCATGGCTCTCACAAGTAAGCCTTTATGTTTTCTTATTACCCAGGATGCACTGTTGCAGAGAAGCCTCAGGTTTTCTGTGAGCCTACGGCTTACTGCCGCTTGGTGTCGCCAGAGTGGACAGTTTCCTCTTGATTTCTCCATTCAGTGGGCTGTAAACCATCCCCTACAGCAGGCTCAGTGCGCCAGGCTCAGGGCACCAGGCTCAGGGCACCAGGCTCAGTGTATACCTACTGGTTTTCGCTCCCTTGTATCCCTTGACTTGCCTCCAAAAGAGATTGTTAAGACAGGAAGTTAGAAAGGGAGAGGATACCACTGATTTTAATTACTGTAGCTATGCTTATGGGCCTGGGACAGGAGAGGACACAGCAGGTCAGGATGCAGACAGTAGTGATAGATTGAAACTGAGCTTTAATCCCACAGGAAGCCCAGTAAAAGGATATATATGATGCAAAGGATGAAACAATTTTACCATTAAATTAAACTCTGTTCCCATGCCTGCTTAAGTCTCAACCATCTACTACCTCCATTTGGAATATATATATACTGATAAACAAATGTGTCAGGTGGGATCCATATTCCCCCCTAAAAAATGCAGCCTACGGGCCTCAAATGCAGGATTTCTGAGCCCTCATCACGCCCCGGTGCCCTTTGCAGATCGCATTTCTGTAACAAAATGACATTTAGCATTGCAGCGCACAAATCGCCGCTTGACTGGACATAGATCAGCCTCCCAGGGGGTTCCCACTGCGACATTTACAGGGCCTGGGGCTGACATCCCATCATGTCAGGTGACACTGGAGCTTTGGATGGGAATCCCATGTGTACCTGGGGATATCTGTTCCATCTCACCGCATCCTCTCCCAGACAAAAACCACAAGGAACCAGCGGAGCAAGGGACTGTTCCCTAGGGGTCTTCGTGCAGTGATACACGGAGTGACACACAGACAGCGATATTTGCATCCAGCCAGGTTTGCGTCATAACGATTTAATCTTTTTGAAGAATCGATTTGATTGCCTCTCTTTTAGTTAAGAGTAAGACTAGTCCATTAAGATTAAGAGACACAGAATGAAGGAGCACAGACCACCGCAGGAGGACATGGACTGAGAAGAAGTGAATAAACTTCCAGTGCTGTTCCAGCCTGATGCCATTTTACACTGTAACTTAGAACACAGAGCTACAGCCCACACATCTAAGATCTGGTTACCGTAGACACATTTCCAGTGGGCGCCAATACAATCAAGCAAAAATGTGTTCCAGTGATGACATAACTGTAAATTATTAAACAAAAAAAAACACATTCGATATGCACATGAAGATGTGAAGCATCTAATGGAATCAGATTAGGGAGGATTTTTGGTGACTTCTGGATGTAGCAGCATTTTTGTTCCCTGTGGTCTCTGTGATTCCCTGCCGTAGTTACATTACATCAATAACTAAGTTTAATACTATACTGTGTGTACATAAGCACATCGTCCTGGTTAAGCTCACTTGTTTTTCAGCAAGTCAACATCAGCAGACGATGGAAACATTTCAGTTCAAAATAAAACCATAATGAGGCTGAAAAAAAAGCTAAACTACCCCCCCACCCCCACCCCACCTTTCCTCTAGTCATCTCTAGTTTCATTTCACAGTTAATTAAAAAAATGCAAATGACATGCAAATCGGGGCCTTAATCACACACTGAGAGTGCAGGCGTTGAGCAACGCCCTGTCTTGTCTTTTGTTGGGCCGTCCGTATCCACGGTCTCTCATTGCTGTCTCTGAAGCCCTTCCCGGAGGAATACAGCCTGGTAATCAGCGGTACTGGTTTCCTCTCTGACTGGGTATCCCCATGATCCTGTCACACATTTGTGGAGGCATGTGCTCTGCAAGGAGAATTCAGGCAGGGACCACAACACCTGCTGTCCTGATTTCAGAGGTAGGGGGGGGTTCTCCTGCACTGAAGACCAGCGGGTTCCACTCAATCATCACCTGGAGCTACAGGTGAGGGTCATCAGTTGTCCACTTACAAAACAATTATTTATTCATTTGAAGCAGTCCTGCCCAGTGACTGCCTAGGAATTTACTCATGTTCTTCACTGATGAATTCATCCAAAGTGACATCACCTCGGTAAAGTTAACTTGAACCACTTCACGCAACATTGCTCGAAGATTTCACAGGAGGCCCCTGGGATTGCTGGGCTTTGAACCTGCGGCTTATCAACCACCAGTCAGGTGCTTTAAACACAAAGCCGCCAGCCAACCTGGAATGCTCGTTACCCCCAAAACGATGGCCCCAATAGTGCTGCGTACAGATGATGAAACCTGGGACCGGTGCTGCTACGGTCGGCTGGGAGCAAGTGCTCTTTAGTAGAATCCAAGCAGACTGTGAGGGGTTGGGCTGGGGAGGGTGTAATGAATGGAAGTCACTACTCATCAGTGTCTGCTGATGCCAGTTACCGTGTTGCCACTTCCTCGGAAATGGCAAGGCATCCCACATTAACGGCCCTCGGGCCCCGCTCTAAATTCAACTGTGACCACTGATCAAAGCACCTCACATCAAAGCGTCGTCCTGGTAACCATGCTTACAAACACTCCGGTGCAAATCCAAACACAACAGATAATCTCCCAAGACAAACGAACATAAAACGCCGCTGCATAAGCACACACCCAAATAAACACGCACGCAATCAGCGGGGCTCGGCGAGCCCCTAATCGCATTTCTGTGACATTGTGTCACGTTACATCATTCATCTTCTATCCAAGGTGAACATTTGTGAACTTGCTCGTGTCTATTGGAATAACTCCTCGCTACTCTTTGCAATGATCTTCATTTCCAATGCCATGGGTAGGGATGGATTGATTTAGTGTACATTTCCAACTGGGACTTGGCTAAGTCCCAACCATCCATTATTTATAGGGTCAGTAAAATAAATTCTTAATGACGAAAGATAATGCTTCCATGCTACTGGTGACAAGTTACTGTATAAACATAGCAAAAAGGCAAAGTATATCTCAGTGTAGTGCAGCGATTTGCAGCAAAACCTTCTGTGTCTCTATTTACCAGAGAGCCGCGTTACCGAGGCTCAGCGCGGCACAGAGTTCTTATTTCCACTTCCAGTCTTCAAAGGCTCTTTCCCTTCACCCAGCCCAAACCAGCCTAAAAGTTCTAAATGAAGGCCGTCATAAAAAATACAAGTTGAGTTCCATCTGCACAGCAGAGTCTCTGAAGCTGCAGTGACATACGCTTAAAGACATGTCTTACTATCATCTCTTCTATTTCTTCTGTTGCACTGTCTTGTGTCTGCACTGTTTTTGCACATTTTGCACACTTGCACTTTATGTAGTCCTGTGTCGAAGTAGTGTTATATGTAGCACCATGGTCCTGGTGGAAGGTTGTCTCATTTCACTATGTACTGTATCACTGTATATGGTTGAAATGACAATAAAAAGCCACTTGAACTTGACTGCACCTGAAGCCAGCAACATTTTAATGTTTATTCGCCTGCTACAGCCTTAGGGTTAGTCGCCCAATACAGCATGCTTTCAAACTGCAAGTCATGCATTACGTTATACTCATATTACATCCAACACATGCATCCAGCCAAGGCTGGGTCCAAGCTATAAACCTGGATACAGGATATTCAGACATGTAGTGCAAATGCTTCACTGTTCATCAGGCAGAACCATCTGGTTGAACCGTTTGGTCGGTCACGTCCTTTGACTTTCACACATGGTTTGTATAGTCAGGGCTTAGAAGGAGGGATGGACAGACTGTCATTTCATTGTTAATAAAAAAAAAAAAGATTGTGGGGTGCTGAGCCATCATTCCATCCATCCATCCATCCATCGTCCAAACCGCTTATCCCAGTGGGTCGCAGGGAGTCCGGAGCCTATCCCGGAAACTATGGGCACGAGGCAGGGAACAACCCAGGATGGGGGGCCAGCCCATCACAGGGCACACTCACACACCAGTCACTCACACATGCACACCTACGGGCAATTTAGCAACGAGTCATCATTCCTTAACCATAAATTGATTAAATATTACATTTTGGTATGAGAGGACAATTAACATTCTAAACTGGTTTGGGACCTACATGCATCATAATGGTAAATGAAATTAGACAGTGTTATCTATTATATAACATTTGGGGAAAAATGCCAAGCGATAATCCACCTTCGTTTAAAAAAAAAATATGAAAATCTGATATTTTTGAGTAATTCTATCAAGGCTCTAAATTATTCTGGTGAAAGATGCATTGACGGCTGTTAATGAATATTAATATATCTCCAATAGTTTTGAAACAGCAAAGCTAAAAGGACAGGTTTTTAAACATTTTGAAATAGATCCACTAATTATGTGACCAATCAGAAAGATTTAAGTAGATATGTTATGCAGGTGCTTTCATGGAATGATTGTGACACTTTTTCACTACGACTCTAAAACATTTATTGCAGGTTATTTTTGTGATATCAGACTGAGGTTGTGTGTCCAGCTCGGAATCAGTGCAGCAGACCCTTTGGTTAGTGCAGCCAGTTACTTACCCACAAGGCTCCTGGCTTCCGATACTGATCAGTGATACGCATGTGTAGTTTTAGAACACTTTGTAACAAAGGGCTCAGATCCAAACAGGAAGATGGCAGTGTTGGGTGGGCGGGGCAGCTGAGCAGTAATGTCCTTTCCATTAGAAATCTGTTACCAATGAGACTCTCTTACAGGACAGGATTCTCTTCCGCCGTGCTGCTGGCACAACTCTGGGGAACATGTGGTGAATATTCTGTCCACCTGTGTCATGGATTGGTTTGATCCAAGCATTCAAAAAGCCACCAGAATGTAGCATGCTAGGTATCTAACGACAAGCTAAGTAGCTAATACTGCAGCTGCCACTTCTTTGCCTTTTTCAGAACAAACAGTCAGCATGCACTATTGTGAGGCAATATAATCAGCCCTGTTGTTTTTCTGCCTCTGCCTCATACTTGGAACAGAGGCCGACTGGCTGTGGCCAGTGTTTGCCTTTCTCTATTTTCTAGAAGGTAGCTGCATCTCTATGCCCTGATTGTGCCACCCGATGTCAGTTCTATGAGGATACATTCCTTACTCTTCTAATGTCGGTGTACGTGCTACGAATCAGGCCATTAACTCACTGTCCACTACCTTGTTCCGCCCTAAAGAAAAATGCTGCAATTCAGTCTTGTTGGAGAAGGAAGGGTGTGCAATGGTGGGAGGTATGGAGGATGGGGGAGTGATGAAGAGGTCATCTGTCATTCATGCACTTGCCACGCGAGGCCGGCGTCTCTTTGGCCTGACCTCTGGCCCAATGCCTTAAGAACCAGTTTCTCTGTCCACTTTGTGGATGATATGACAGCTGCCACAGATATATCTCGATCAGTTAGCCAAAATGTGCCAGTTTTGCCTGTCTCTATTTATGTGAGACGATATCCGATGAGAGAAAGGGATGGACTGGTGCTGGTATCGTCAGCTGGGATTAAATGTCCAATGGGAGATGCCTCGCTTGACATCACGACGATCATGCATCTCCTTCCCGCTCCAGCTCCAGCCATCCAGATTTTTAAGTTAAAGCAAGAAAAAGTAGACTAAGGGATTATAGCTCTGGACTCCAGAGGTAAAGGGTTGGATATACCGCCTCTCGAGAGAGAGAAGCTCAGGAGGGTATGTTTAACAGCAAATTTTTCCAGCGTAAATGAGAGGACTTACGCAGACACAGTGGCTGTGGTATATTACAGAGGTGCTCCATTGTCTCCGTCGGTTTGAGCAGCGGTCCATCTGCGAGCACGCTCCAGTAGGTCGGGCGACGGCAGGCGCCGTTGGTGGCGTGTCACTCAGCCGGCTGCGGCTCGATTTGGCCCCTCAAGCTGTGGCCTTGCTTCTATCGCGTTCGGCCAGGGGGTCGGGAAGCTCTGTGTTCTTTTGCCAGTTGGCCAAATGTAGCAGCCATGGCCCCCCGAAATGAATTCACCACGTGTGAATGATCCCACCCACCCCCATCTCCATCCCACTTCGCCTTGCTCAGCAGAACGCCCCACTGCCTCGGCCCTGCCATATTCCCGGCGACCTACAGGGGGCTCTTTTATGGCACGAACAGGTGGCACGGGGCAGGCTGCACTACCTGGCTCAGCGAAGGGGCGATACCAGTGACGTCAGTCAGCAAGAAAGCTCAGGATGAAATGAAGGTGCATTCATTAAACTTCAAGAGGCACGTGACTGGCTTAAATTTTGCTGATCTAGTGCAGAATAGTCTTAATTGATTTCTTTTTTGTCAATAAACTGTAGGAAGGAGGCCGTAAGAGTATATAAATGGTGGGGTCAAGCCCAGACACATCCATTGTCCCTTCTAACGACAGTGACATTCATATCATTAATGAAGAAAACCTTAATGAACAAAGAAAATGGTGACAGTGATCCGATTGTGGTTGCATTTCCTGAAAAATGATAGAAATTATTGCCAAAAAGGGAGCAAAATAAAGCTTGGTAATCTGATTAAGTTACCGATCGAGTGACAATCATTTTAGATAGCAAAATAATATCGATGTTAATGATGCAGCTAAGTTAATGGTATTTTATTACATTTGACAGCTAAGCCCTAAGGGACAAAAGGGGTGAGGAAAGGAATAAAATGGAAGCCATCCGTCAATCTCATTGCATGAACAGCGGAGAGAGAACACAGCACTTTCAGTCGCATCTCCTGTCCTCTGCAGCAATATGCGCAGCAGCCTGTCTGAGCAAAGCTTTTGGAATAATCAGTATTATAAGGAAATTACATGATAACTATAAATAGAATGCATCTGTCTGAAGTGCTGCAACTTCACCTAAATGTTCCTGTAAGACTCTCTAGGGATTAGAGCTTCTGGGAGTGAAGCAATTTAAAAGAACGTGTAATGCACTTATGTCCGTTTAATGGAGCAAAGGCTAATCAAACTTTGTGAGGGGGCCAGTAAAAAAAAAAAAAAAAAACACCTTGACACCTTTTTAACTTTCGAAGACACCTGCCTCTTAAGTCACCTCGTTTTTATTTTGCACACATTCCCAACCAGCAGTCTGCGAATATGCTGCAATTACAGCGGGTTGGCATCCAAAATCTAAAGTCTGTTTTTCATTACAGTTCAGGTGGCAGCTCAGTAAAATGCAACACTGCTTAGTAATCTCATAGCTCTACACCTCTCATACTCCTCATGTCATTTTTCCCACCATCCCCTCATCCAACATGCTCACATACTGTACTTATATACACGACGCTGTCCCCAGTATAGCAGAATTTATATCACTGGGGCACCAGTATTTCCACTGAAAAAGACGTTGTCTAGGACTGGGCACGTCAGGGTTATCCAACTCTGACTATGCCAAGTTCATAGTGCCAAGAGTTGGGTGGGAGGGGGGAAAAAATCCTCTCTCAATGCCCCCTGCCCAGGCCGTCATCCTGTCAGTCACTGGGAGGTCATCCACTGAGGCAAATGACACCTCTCCACAAGAAGTCCCAGAAGGTCACCAGTCTACTGGGAGCAGCTGTTGACCAGCACTAATGGGGAAAGCAACAACACGGGCGACCGTGTCATCGCGCCTCCAGAAAACAGGCGAGGAGGGCTAATTTTAACAGATTTGTGGTGTGGCGTCTTTTGACATAAATAATCCATGCATAAATAACAGTGTACTTGACTAGCTGGGGTAGTGACACCACAATGTGAACCTCACCACAAAGACCACAGAACACACACAGATACACAGATGGACTGATGCCTTTGTTCGGCGTTCAGCACAGTCCAGGCCACAAATTTCCTCTGCCCGAAACACAGTTAAAATCTGGACTTTGTGACAGATTGTCTATGCCTGACGGTTCCATAGCATCCGAACAATTTATTGATGCCAATATTGCCATAGATGGATGGATAATGGATTAGGGTATCCTGGCTTTGGGATTCATAGTTGGTTGGGCACCTGCGAGTCGCTGGCTGCCAGCTCTTAGCAGGTACCATGCGATCGACGTTATGAAAAGAAAGCAGACTTGATGGGGACAAAGCGATCAGAGGATGCCGTGTCAGCTGGCCTTGTGGCAGTCTGGAGGTGACAGCTGAGTCTGACACACAATTGGAGGCAATTAAAATTGGCAGGGAGGGGGGCTTTGGAGAAAAATGGCACTTCATTAGACACATACCAAAATTTATTTGATATTAAATTAAATATTAGTGTTATAAAAAAAATACAAAATCATAATAAAGCAGATCTTTTCATTGCCACCAAATGGGAAACCGCGACACCCTTATGCTCCAGATTTCTTTTATTATCATGCCCAATTTTAATTAACTTCAATGAAAATTGGAAACCATTATTAACGCTCAAGAAAAGGAAAGTAAAGAGGAATTTGGAACCGACATTCAAGGAGCCTTGAAGTGCACAGCAGACTAATATGACCAATGAGGGACGCACAGTTGGGATTTTTAATAATTCATGCATGAATTCCCTGTGCAACACATTTAATCAGCCTTATTGTGAGCTGCTTGATATGAGAAGCCCCTGGGAAAAGCAAGAAAGCTGAGGAAGCCATGTGAAGCAAGGGAGCGGAGAACACCCACTTCACCATTTATCATGGGGGCGTTGGGCACTTATACCTGAGCTACAGATGCGAATAGGTCTCACTCAGCTGTGCTAGTAAATACATTTTGTTCTGGTAGAGTAACAGTCCCAAGTCAAGGGAAAGATTCATTGCCATTCTACGTAGGGTACAAATTCAATGTTTCTGTTATTTTAACGAATGAATAAAATAAAGGTATGTTAAATTCAGAAGAGAGATTATACAATAAGACTGCTATAGATTATGAGATGAATTACAGCTGCATAAAAGAATCTCGTCGTGATCATTGAAAATGGGAGCAGCTGAACCGCCAATGAGTCCTAAGGTCAAATACTGAAAAATACAGCTCCTGAAATGTATATTAATGTTAACAGTTAGGTTGCATAGTTTCTAAAGAGAGCTATTTATTAATAAACAGCATGTTAGGTTAGGGCTGCTCATTACCTTGCAACTGAACACAAAAACCTGTAATAATGCAAATAATCAGCTTTACAATGCAGTGCTTTGCTGTGCCAGTATCAATAGCTAGTAAACTGAACATCGAACTACAGTAATTCTACGTTGCAACCAAACTAAAAATTCTCAAATGAAGCATTTAGCATAGCTGCGTCATCATTGACATGGGCAAGGTTTGCACAATGAAAGACACCAGCCATCAGATGCTGAGATTGGAGCATCGGTGTAGTCAACCCGCGGGCGTGGCCTCACCATTAAGGACCGGAGCAGCACCTGAGCACCGGCAGGAATCCCCGGTGGTACAGATCCAGTCATGCGCAGGAACTAATGGAAAGTTCCCTGTAGGTCACTCTAATCCCCCACTCCCAGCTGTCTGGGCCCCTCTCCTGCAGGATCGAACGCACCGCCGCTCCGGAAATGCATTAGACACTGGGCCATTACAGCATTACGTATGTGTACTCTCTAATCGCTTTATCGATTCAGGGTGATGTTACTCCAGAAATATGTCCTCCTCTGTATTGGAGGTGGGGAAGGCGGTGCGGGTGTGTATCAGATATCCTTTTATTCTGCATCCATTTTCCCCTATGTATGCAATATATTGGTTTCTGATTGGTTTTAACAGGGAAAACCAAGGAAGGGCACGACGGGGTCATTCCACAGAATCTAATCAGATCCAGTTGCAGGACTGACTTCACAGGGATAGCCAATATTCATATACTAATTTATAATGAATCTCGACATCTGTGATAATTTTAACAATATAATGATCATCTTAAGATCTTCAGTTCCCCCACTGTATTTTTCATACAAGTTTTTCTAATGGATTTACTGATGAATCACACTTAGTTTCAGGTCTGCTACACTGGATGGTAGAGATTAATTTAACTTTTTGTTCTATGTTTGGGTGCAGTGGTTAGCATTATTGCCTCACACCTCTGGGACCAGGGTTCGAGTCTCCGCCTGGGTTACGTGTGTGGAGTTTGCATGTTCTCCCCATGTCGTCGTGGGGTTTCCTTTGGGTACTCTGGTTTCCCCCCACAATCCAAAGACACGCTGTGGCTAATTGAAGTTACTAAATTGCTCATACAGTAGGTGTGCAAGTGTAAGTGAATGGTGTGTGAGTGTGCCCTGTGATGGGTTGGCCCCCCATCCTGGGTTGATCCCCGCCTCGTGCCCGTAGCTTCCGGGATAGGCTCCAGACCCCCCGCGACCCAGAAGTATAAGCGGTTTGGAAAATGTATGGATGGATGTTCTATGTTTGTCAGTTTTCAGTGTAAAAGTCCCATTACATACAGTAACAAAGAAACAAGCGCATTCCCAATACAACGGCAACTGGCCAGACATCACATTCATATTTCTCAGCCATTTTGTTATTTCTTTCTATGATCGCTTAGGGCTCCTGTTGACTGTAATCATGTCCAGACCCTTAATATATGTTCACATGCTTGGGTTTAATTGGTTATGGTTATTGGTTCAATTTAAAAAAGGCACTTAGAAATCATATGCCTGTCACGGCTTTGATGCGGTTCCACTTTGGTCGCTATATAACTACAGTGCGGTTTATCACTGCCACAGCGGACAATGTCTGTAATTACGGTATGCCCTGGGAGAAACGCATTATGCCCCAAATTAAGGCAGTAAATTAAAATTTCAGAAAGGCCTAGATCATACATGGCAGAATTATCTCCAAGGATACATGTAGCCGAGATGACAAATGTGCAGCTGGTTAATTGACGTGAAATGCCACAATGGCACAAAATCAATGAAAAGGGGATTGTTTCAGATAACACACACAAAAAAAAATCATTTAGGAATCCATGCATAGGATCACAGATAAGGTGTGGTCCAGGTAATCAGTTAAAATAAAATAAAATAAAGGTTTATAAAAAATTATACATATAATTAATTTGGTAATATGGTAATATTCTCCAAGAATGCACGACATGTAACAAGAAGTAGCAACCATGGGAAATGTCTTTATATGGAAATTATATTTAGTCGTGCTTTGTGTTGTCATTATGTTTAATTTATATTTTCTACATACTGTAGTGCCGACGAAATGGCTCTGCATAAGAACATAAGAAATTTACAAACGAGAGGAGGCCATTCGGCCCATCAAGCTCGTTTGGGGAGAACCTAACTA
>JAODLD010000136.1:26699500-26734559 GCA_026781065.1 Mormyrops boulengeri
TGCCTCTAATAACTACTCGCTGCTTCCTATCAGTTAACCAGTTTTCGATCCAAGCTGCTACAGATCCTAAAATCCCTACAGCTTTGAGCTTAAGCAAGAGCCGTAAAGAGACAGGAGGAAGTGTCAATCCATTCAAGTATTTGGAGATCTTTACACAAAACGGTCACTTCTGTCAAAGCAGGAGCCGGAACCCAACATATCAAGGGGAAGCAAGACATCTGACCGCCTAAAAAGACATTGATCTGCAGAGATACCATCGACAGGTGACAGACCTGAGGGAGGTTGCAAGTCGCCCCTAGACTGGGGGTTTTTACCTGAAACGACTGAGCAATTCCCCATGATTGCGGTGAGCAATCTCTCAGTGAAACACTCCACCTGCAATTTCTACCCGCAGCCCCTCAGCTGAGGATAAATGGTCTTCAATTCCTTACTAAGAGCGGAGCAGTTCTTCAACAGTGCAACCCAGGACAGCGGTAATTCAGCTGACCCCCTGCCAAATTCCACCTTGTCAATTTGCCCAAATGCCCACCCATGGGGAGTGTGAGACAGAGAATCTAAGATATAGAAAGATATATAATCTAAGATATATAAAAAAAACAGCTAAATTTGTCACAGATCCTGACTATCTCCATGTGCGAGCTTTGGCACCGCTCCTAACCACCCAAGGGGTCCAGACTAGGAAGCTACAGCAGAGTCGCAAACAATCATGTACAAGTCCACAGACCTCAGGCTAAGGACAATGAGCAATGGCACACTGACAGGCACCTTGGGGGGGCACTGGGGCAGCGGACAGGTAGCCTCTCTGACTCAAGTGGAGCAGGTCATCCAAAGTTTTGTTACACGGAGCAGCCAATGTTAAGGTCTTCAGGGCAGACTGCATTGCATGCGTGAATCGCATGACCTCATTTGAGCAGCCAGTGAGGAGGTCACTTCAAAAGGAACATGTATGACGGCATAAATGATGGGCTTGACTAGATTATACATATAAAGCCAAAGTAAAACAAGCAAAAACCCCATTTTGAAGGGTTTCAACCAGTATTACAACTTCAAAGTCCAAGAAGAAGTCTTTAGGTACTTAACTCGAAGATTGAATTGCGCTTTCACACGCTGCCGTTTTATCCAGACGGGACGGGATTAACTGGGATCAAGCAGTGAAAGGGAAGGGAGGGGGGGAGCAAAACCACAAATCCTGGAGGGTGGTTAAAGGCTACAGGCAGCACGGCGACACAGACGAACATTAGAGCAAAGTCATGGCCAAACTAGTAGAAGAGGCAGCGCCACGGATACACTCACATCTTCGGTGTCTTTCACGCGCAGGATCTGCTCCCTCAGGTCTTGCAAGTCGTTGAAGGTGGACTGTGCCGTGATGGAGTATACTAAAGCAAAGCCCTGGCCATTCTTCATATAAAGGTCCCTCATCGCCGTAAACTGTTCCTGGGGGGGTCAGAGGTGGGGAGGCACTGAGGGAATGGCTCTGCTGGCTTCAGCATCAAAGCCAAACCATCCAAGGCTGTCTGTCAGTTACAGGAATACAGTGTTGAGCCTCACTAGGGTCACTCACTGGAGTGGCCTGGGATCACTTACTGTGCCTGCAGTGTCCAGGATTTCAAGCATGCACTGCTGCCCATCTACCTCCACTTGCTTTGCAACAGAAAGGAGGGAAAAGGAAATCTCATCATTCAATTCAATTAAAGTTTATCATTATCATAGTATACAGAGGTACATGTGCGACAAGAAGTGTCTTGCGACTCCTAGAGCTGCAGCAAAGATCTTAAAATAGGATAGCTAAACAAGCTGGTCGCAGAGACATACCTTTCTATATGAGTCTTCTATCGTGGGGTCATATTTTTCCACGAAGATACCTTGTACAAACTGGACCGTCTGTCGATAGAGACAAGGGAGGTACACAATGAACATGAAGCAGTCAATAAATAAAGCTGCTTAACAGATCCACGGTGGGTGCCCGCAAGCTGACTTAATGAGGTTACACTTAAAAACAACCAGGAAACTAAACTACAGCATGGGGAATAATCAATGTATTCTTCCCCATCGGTTATTTAGTTTTTTTTTATTATTATTATTCTGTTAACACTTAAAAAAAGAAAATCTGTTAATACTTTCCGCAGTACATTCATGTACTGTCCCCTTAAAACCATACTACTGTGCGTGTTGTCACGTGACTCCACCCCGTCCAGTCTGCCACATGGAAGCAGCATG
This sequence comes from Mormyrops boulengeri, assembly GCA_026781065.1. Taxonomy (NCBI): domain Eukaryota; kingdom Metazoa; phylum Chordata; class Actinopteri; order Osteoglossiformes; family Mormyridae; genus Mormyrops; species Mormyrops boulengeri. The sequence continues at coordinate 26,701,718 of JAODLD010000136.1, forward strand.
GAGAACTCAAACACCGAGCCGACTGAGCAACGCGAGCAACTTATACCAAAGAAAAATGCCGTGTCCGTTTGGAACCATTATGGCTTTAGTGAAGATGACACTGAACAAAAAAAGAGGTCAACAGTGCGGAAAAACAGTTTCAGCTACCAAAGGTAATACCATCAATCGGTTTCAACACTAGAAATATTTAAAATACAGTGGAAACCACTGATCACAGTTATGGTGATCAACCGCTTATACGAATCAGAAAGCTTCGTACAGAATCATTCCTATACAAATACCGTTTAAATAATTTGCTTATATTAGTCAAGTAGTCTGCTTACAGTGTTCATGTTTGGATCTTTATACATAACAAAAAATTAAAACTACGATAAGTCGTGTTTTTTTTTTTTTTTTTCCCCTTGCAGTAACCCGTCTGCTTCTGGCTAGCTACCTGAGGCTAATGCTACAAGCACAGAAAACATGACAGGAAAAATTCTCTCTCACTTATGAATATAGAATCAAAGTTTATGATAAACTGCCAAAAACGAGCCAATGCGATGCAGTAGAGAAACTACAATGCTATATTTTACGTACAATACTATACTGTATTATAGCACATTTGAATTACAGTACTGTAATTTGAAAAGCATTTCAAACAGCTGTACTGTATTTTGAAAGTCAATAAAATTCAGTATAGTGACCATGTCCCTTTTATTACCTTATATTTGTGTAAGAAATATACAAATGTTAATTAGGTGGTAATTAGCCTGAGACAAAGGAACAAACAGTTAGAATGATACAGAGGTGATCACTATATGCGGTTTATTTTGTTTGCAAAAAATGCAACCTATTTCCTTTTCCACTTTTTTTAGTCTTTTACATTAAAACTAAAATGTGACAATTTTCATTTCAACGATTTGTGCTTTGATTTCAGTCATTTGAAACATTTAATGAATTCATCTATGCGTTTCCTTCAATTACTTTAAAATCATGAAGATATACAGTCTTTCATTAGAAAAAATCTCATCTTCAATAGTTGAGCATATTTGTGGTACAAACCTTGTCAATAAAATGTGAGGCCAAAAAAAAAACAAAACAAAAATTAAATAATTGTTCATTAATCGTAATTGAGGTAAAATGTTCAATTAATCGTGATATTGATTTAAGGTCATAATGGCCAGTCGTAATTTTTGCCAATGTGTAGGAGCATGAAGGACATGCTGCAGACTGCCAAGTTGTGGGCGGCAAAACATCTGGGGAGAAGAGTTGAGTGTGAATGGGATTTGTGGGAGGACAGGACTGCACTGGGTACATACCCAGTACCCAACAACAGCCGCAACATGACCAACTGCAAGCAGTAACACTGCTGATAATGACACTCACCAGTGCAGACTTGCCCACGCCTCCTGAGCCCAACACCACTAGCTTGTATTCACGCATCGTGGGGAGGGGCGGGGGCCACGTCACCAAGCCACACAGCTGTCTGGAAGATAGAGAAGGATTCAGACTCATTATTCAGCAACAGGTAAGGTTTTGATCCGTGAAATGAAGACACCTGTCTACCCTTGATCTCCGTTATACACTGTGACAGCCCGCTATTGGCAGTTATTGGTCTGATGAGGAGATTTTTAAATTTAGTGTGCCGCAATTCTATACAGTACCCAAGCTAAACCAGTCAGACACCCTTATCAGGACAACAGCAGTGAGACCCCGATACCATTTGAGCCAAAAAAGCTAGCTGCTGGCCACAACTAATGCTATGTTCCGTTTGAACTCAGAAAATCTGAGTTCCTAGTTGGAAAGCCCCCTGAAACAGGAATTCCTACTTGGAAAGTCTGAGGAAAAACACACAACCCTGACCTCAGAATTCAAGATGGCTGCACCCTTTATCAACATAAGTTAAGGCTGTAGTCTTGCTTAGCTTGATCGTTTGTTGAATTTAAGGTAGTCTGGCTAAGTACAAGTGATAAAGCCAATTTAAAGTAGGGTACCTTAAATCTGATACATTGTCTGGCCAAGCAAGAAATCCTACTTTATGAAACAGGTCCCTGGTATTGCTAAATGGCTTTTCCGACTTGCTGTACTGGAATGCGGTTAACTCGGGTGTGACGTCATTCCCAGGTCCGACTTCCTACCTCCAAGGTAAATGGGACACAGCATTAGAGAAAGCATGGGCTGGAGCAGAGAGTCAAAGCATAACAGTGTGCGAAAACCAGTCTTAAACTGGGAATGAGTTTTTTTTTTATTTTTAAAAGTTCTTATTTACTGGACCTTTTCCAGGTCTGTGAGTCATACTGGAGCCCATGATGAAGTGATCAGTCAGCACAGACATAAGATTCAAAATGACAGCGACACATCCCACCCACATGCATAGAGACAGCGGTCTGGGACGCAGAGCTATGACTAATACATGAATTTAAATCCCAATGGGGCCACCGCTTGGCTTAGGAAGGACAGGGAACTGGTCCACAATACACAAGAGAAGGAGGAGAAAGTGAGAGATGGATTATCCTGGGCAGCTTCAGCCGTAAGCTCCAAGAGATGGAAACGTTCTTAACATATCAAGTGCTAATGTAGGCACGCTAGCAGGTTTCCTTGAGAATAAGTACAGGAACTCATCAAGTGCAAATGTGGTAGGTATGAAACACACTGTGCATCAAATGACAGGCCGCGTCCTCCCATGATTGGCAGGAGTGACAGATGGGGCCAGGGTGACAGTGTCTGCGGAATGAAAAGGCAGGCGGGGGCTACGCGGAAGCTTAAGGCAATGTCCCCTCACCACCAATGCATTACGATTCCGATAAATGATACAGACAGATAGAAGAAGTAAAACAACAGCAGCAACAAAACTGAAAACTGAAGGAAAGCGACCCAGTCCTGGAACTTCCATTGTGCTTGATGGGTGACCATAAGCAGATCCCTTCCGTAGCAGTTTGCTGCTATCACACCCAGCCAGTCCGGACTAAAGCAGTTTCCAAATGATTCCCATTCTGGGGAAATGTGACAGACGAGCAGGCGGGAGGGAGAGGGGGAATAAGAAGATGAGGGGAAAAGAAAAAAAAAAAAACGGCGTGCAAAGATACAGTGCTCGACCATATATGGGCATCTCCTTGTACTGTAAGCCTCCACTCAACTTGCATTCATCATTAGGCAATGTCTCATCCCAAGGATCCTCCTTCATTCAAGCCAGCCCCCCAGACATACATGGAGGGGTGGGGGCAGACAGCGTTCTCATAAACGCAGCTAGCTGAAAAGCCACACAGTCCAGTGGTTAATTAGTCTCTTTTAAAATGTACACACACAGTGACATAAGCAAGCAGCAGCCTTTTTTTGGAAAGAGGCATATGTCTCCTTGTAAGGACTGAAAGCACTTTGAATAAAGGTGGAGGGTTTGGAGGTTGCATGAATCTCAAAATGACTGACTGGAAGAATTTTTTTTTGTCTGCACTGATTGAAAAAGCCTAATTGCGTCATAAGGCTGGGTGCAACAATTCCAATGCATATACACAAACACAAACAAATATCTCTAGGAGAGACATAAACCTGTCCTTTCATGCACTATACAGCTTTTGGTTCAAAAAAAGGTTCATTTATAGTTAGACACATACATTCAGCCAGCTTGCAGGAACTTCAGTTACGGTTGCCAGATCCTATACAATGAATTAAGTGAATCAGGGAAAAAATTAAACATTTCAGTGTTTCGAACTGGAAACTTTCCTCCACCCAGTACTCTGGGAACTGAAACAAAACCACAGTTCCTCCCTTCAGGGGAAAGGGGGAAGAAAAAAAAAAAATCAGAACATATTTCACAAAAGAGCGAATCGATCCAAGTGTGATCTTACAAGGAGACCAAGAGAAGAAACAACCTCACAAAACCCAGTACAGAACTTTCAACCTATGTAAGGGTGATCCTTTGTGCTTCGAAAGGTGTCCAGTGTGAAGATGGGCTTTCTGGCACATTCCAGGCCACAAAAAAAAAAAAAATCCTGTCCTGAAGAAGTCTTAACAGCAAGATAAAAACATGAAATTCAGCACATCCACCCATCGTCCAAATGCTTATCCAGGACAGGGTCACAGAATGGATGGGATGCCATTATTATTTAATGCAAATTGTTTGTGTGTAGACAAGGCATCTGCAATTACAAATCACATACACCCAAACAAACAAATCAGATATACAAATCATAAATTATTATGGCCATAGGCACACTATGGTGTAGTTCAGTGGGCACTTCCTTCCAAATTAACATTAACACTTTCACATCTACTACGTTTTAAAAGTTCATCCAGCAGTATAAATGGATTGTTTTAATGTTATTTAATTCAGGTTATGCACCTTATCCTGCAGGTGAAGCACTGAAAACTAGGAGGGTTGGGAGGCAGCATGAAATTTAAAATGACCAAGTAAAGGAGTTTTTTGTAGGGGTGAATTGGGAAAACGTTATAAAGTAATTATAACGGAGGCTGAAATGGCCACAAACTAACGAGGGCTGTGTTAAATTAGCTCTAGTGGCTTCACTTCTCTTACAGATAGTTACTTGCAAAATGGATAAAAAATAAAAACGCAGTGATAAAGAAGGGGCTGATGACATGACAAAGAACTGCTAGCCAGGAAGTGACATCATTATTGCTATTAGACAAGGATTGGTTCAATATAGGTTCATGACAGCCGATAATTTCAGGGCGTGAAGTACAAGTAAAAGACAGGAAACATGTGACATGCTGTGCCGCGTTAAGCCCCAAGTAAAACACTACTACATTTCCAGTCAAGAAAATATAAATTCACAGTCAGTTTTTTTAATCACTTATACTTTGTGCAAAATGATGATTAACTGCAACAATGCTTCACAATGGGAGGGAACACTGCTGAGTAACAGCCTTTGAAGGCCACCAATTTGTAGTGGCACAATTGCTCAGGAGGTTGAGATAAGGGTTCAGTGGTTGCAGGCCAGCCTCTTCCAGACCAACTCCTTTATCTTCAAGTCAGATCCCACACAAAAGACTCTGAATAAATCACATCCAGCCAGGGAGATTACTCAAGTTGTTCTCGCCCATCTCCTTTATGAAGGCTTCAAGACATTCCACAGGGATATATAGTGAATATATCGCAAGACTCTAGATATCGTTTGTCTTAAAAAAAGCCATATAATAATCTAAACAGACAACAATACAACAGACAAAACAAGCATTTCTTGGTTATAAATTCCCTTCTAAAAAAGTAAACACCCCCAGAAGGCTGAAAGATGTATTGAGTTGGCTATGCTAATCTTGAAGGAGACTCTGGCTGCTGAATCACTGTTGAAATGAGCAGGTAGCATCTGAACACAGTTGATGTGTTGTCACGCTCAAGCGCAGCAAACCGAAAGGATAGCAAAGACCACATTCTGTAGAAAGAGGAAATGTGGCCAGGCGAAAAGTCAACGTTAGGCCAAAAGTGTTTGTTTCAGATAAATGAAAAAGACATAAAGCTGTTAAAGCAGAGCAGAAATTTGTCACACAATAATTTTATAATACATTGTGGGGCATAACTCTTACATTGAGAACACAGACGAACAGACATTCAATAATGCAACTGTTAGGGACGGAGAGAAAAAAAAAGAATCATATAGCAATTCAGCTGCAAAAGCAATTCTTCCAGGTGGCAATTTTTTAGATCAGCATGAGTTAAAAATCAATTTTTAAATATAAATTTAAACGTAGGTTACTGTATATTGTTGGTCACATTTATTAAACTAATATTTCTACACAAGTCCGATTTTGTTAACAGATGGACATGCAGTTTCATAAGAGAAAACAGCGGCTTATGAAGCACATGGGTGGCAATCAGAACAAACGCAGATGAAAGCCAAGGCAGAGATGAAACTATGCACAGATGCCCGGCATTTACTCCCGACAGGCTAAGCTTCAAATGAACTCATCGAAAACATGAAAAAACACGTGCAACAGAGTCCAGCTGGTATCAACAACACAGCACGGAGCAAGTGTTTAGATAAGGCACCTAATGCTTCCCCCTCAGCTTTTATTTAGCCTTGAAATATATGACATCTACATATTTTTCATATTCAGACCAAAAAAAAGACAAGTTGCAAGTTGGCCAAGTTGCATCCAATAACACCACTAGCTAGAGCACTAAAATGTTTAAAGAAAGACACACATGAGTGACTGAGCACGCACTCCCAATCCCAGAGAATGTTTCAACACATCATTCCTGTCCGAATTTCATTGCTTGGCTGAAAACAATTACAGTACACTCTGCAGAGATATGCTGGCCCAGCCATTAGCATCTATGCTGCAAGTGGACCCCACGATCCCAAGCTTACTGTTCTAGAGCGCTCAATGAGACAGACGCCCGGCCCTTTTCAAACCGAAATACCTTGTTGGGCTTACACACCAAAGCACTGAGTTCATTGATTTTTTTTTTCCCCCTGGAAGGCCTTTGACTTTAATGGGCTGTACCAGAACTGGGGGGGCAGGTATATCTGGGCCAAGAAGATTACAGTGAAGCCCCCCACACAACTCTGCTCAGAGAAATAAAAAGAAACCCACTCCTGTCACTTCTATTAAGGGATGGAACCACTCATGGGGGTCAGGGAAGCTGGGCCAAGTCTAACCTCTGCATGGAGGTAAAAGCGTCGCTCGCAGCAGGCTGGGAATTTTTCAGAAATGCTACAGGTATAAATGGACTTGTGGCATGCTATATCGCAACGTAAACACAAAGCAGCAGAGAACATGGTGATGATGGACACTGATTTGTAAATGGAAGGCTAACAAGATCAAGTTCCATGAAAAGGCTTGCTGTTACAAGAATTCCAAACAAATAACTGGGAAAACCTGTGCATTGATATGCAGCATGTGCACATGTACTGTATAAGTTCCATAGAGGCCACCACACCTGAACTGTCAAAATAATGACTTACAGCCAGGAATACAGACAAACCCCACAACACATAACATGTCCTATACATCTCATTAACAGACATCGTATTCCCTTGCCTCCATCCAGAATCACTGGATTTCATTTGCACAGCTGGTAGGTACAAGATCCACAACCCAAACAGGACAGACCTCTCGCTTATGACCTGAACATTTTAAAAAGGGAAATTACCCAGTTTGACTGCACAGCAATTTATTAACTCTAGGTTAATGTTTAAGACTTCTGGATAATTTGTAGGGAACATCGCAAAACACCTCACCAGTATATGACAAATACATATACAGTTAACGTAGTGGTGCACAGACAAAGACTGTCTGACCAATACTGATAACAGATACATTTTTGTCTAATATCACAAATACCGATAATCAGCGATCCTCTGAGCCACTTGCAGAGCGGGAACCACGAAATGGAGTTGCATTATTTCTTATTTTGTGTAAAACTAAAGGTTGATCTGCAAGACAGGTTAAATAATAAATTAAAAACATAACACTGGCCATATAAAATCATCTTGTGGGCCAGTACTTTGAGTACTGTGTCCAGTTTTTAACCAATACGGGATGAGATTTCTCCCGTATTTCTGAAACGCGTGATCGATCCTCCCACTCCCTCCTACTCAGCAAAGTCTATCCTAGTGGACCTGATGACACCTCACCATTATACGACAAATTGTTTTTTACAGCACTGCACAAAAGTCTTAGACAAAGAAAATGTTTAAAGCTATTGAATCTGAACAGTAAGTGTATATTTGCTCAGAAAAACACATTACAGCATGCGCAAATTAACAGTAACAAACCTAAAAAGAATTTCTTCTGTGCTCCAAAGTCACTGATGTCTTGTTGAATGGCTAGATGAGCACTGCTTCAGTTCCCAAACCTCTCCTTAGGACCATTCCAAGTATTCGTTAAATTTCACCACCATCAGCTCAATTAATTCATTTGTTAAATAATTTAATGTGGTATTGATTACCCAAACATGGCATGCTAGTATACTGGTGTGTTGGAAGTCTGGAAGGACTTTAGGAGATGTTTTGAAATGGCTAAGCTGACTAACTGACAGACATAATAACTTTACACAAGGAGTGTAACGATCCACAGTATATTATTGAACCATACAGAATGCCCCTGATGGTTCAATAAAGGGAAAGCAGTACAAAATGCGTTGTAAAACCCTTGGATTACAACCACTGTGTGAGTCATCATCATCATCTCCAAATGGAAAACTTAGAACGGTGATAAATTTGCCCAGGAGTGGCAAGCCAAGCAGAATTGCTTCAAAAGTGCATAGATAACTCATCACAAAAGTCATAGGAGATCCCAGACAAAAATCTAAAGAACTGTAAGCCTCTCAGGTCAGTTAATGTCACATTCATGATTCTATGATTAGAAAGATACTGGACATAAACGTTGTCCATGGGAGAGCTGCACGGCAAAAAACACTATTAAATAAGAGGAACATGAAGGCTTGTCCAGCATTTGCCAAAAAGCACCTTGATTACCCCCAAATACCTTTTGGAGAATGTTCTGTGGACTGAGGAGTCAAAAGTGGAAGTATTTGGAAGACATGGGTGCTGCATCTGGCATAAAGCTAACACAGCTTCCACACAAAGAACATCATGCCCACAGTCATGATGGAGATGGTGTGATGGCGTGGGGAGGCTTTGCTGCCTCAGCGTCTAGGCGACTTGCCATGATTGAAGGATACATGAATTCAGCAGTCTCCTTCAGTATTTTCTGGTAATGTCCTATTATCAGACTGATCTGAAGGTCAAGCACAATTGGGTTGTGCAGCAGGACAATGACCCAATGCACAAGAGCAAACCAACTTATGAATGGCTAGGGGAAAACAACAAAATTATGGTTTTGGAGTGGCCTAGTCAAAAAGTCCAAAAAAGTCTCCTCAGAGTGTTTGATTGCAGTTGTTGCTACTAAAAGAGGCACAACTATATTTAGGGGGCAACTGCTTTGTCACATGTGTGTTGGTGAATTATTTCCCTTCAATAATTCAAATGATCATTTAAAAACTGCGTGTTGCGTTTACTCAGGCTGTCCTTTGTATTATACAGAATTTGTTTGGAGGTCAGACACAATTAAGTGCCATGGATAAGCAAAAATAAAGGGAATTACGAAGGGGGGGGGAGTGAGCACTATCATGGCACTGTACATAACAAACACCAAACTCAGAAAAATTGTGTTTATGGAGCAGATAACTGGCTTCACTTTGGTTTAGTGAGTAGCAATCCGATATTATACAACAGTATCAAGCGTACTGTGACAAATGATAAAATTAATAGCGTTTCAGGCAGGAAATTACCATTTAAACACAGCACGTAGGTCTCCGGTGGCATCCCCTGTGTCTAATAAAATTTGTTGTATGAAGCACTCTGTTGCTACCTTCACTTGAAAGGATGGCATTGCAAACATTGCAGGCAACTGCTGGGCAATTTTGAGTTTCCAGTTCAAAAGTTTCCACATGGCTGACATCTCGATAGTTTGTAGTTTCAAGCCATATGCCTCAGGCTTAGTGCAGCATGAGATGGAACCTTACAATCTGCACAACTGACGTAAATTAGGTGCACAGAGGAAATCAAATTGATTAGGTTTTGGATCAGGCTGTGGCAGCCAATACTGGTCAATTAAAAAATGCCTGGATCAGCCCCAATTCTAGTCTTTGACATCGGCACTGGTCGTTACTGGTTTACAATAAAGAATGACAATGGTTACAATAAATGAGGATAAAGCTATTAACAACTTGAATGCTACAAAAGGCTTACTCCATTACACAACCTATGCACTGGTTGGTTATTGGGACACCTGGTCATTACTCCTACAGGAACTTTTGTGACATCCTATTCTAAATCTATACAGTAGGTGTCAATATGGAGTTGGTCCCCCCTTTGCAAGCCAGGCCTTCATGTCCAACATCAGTGCCTGACCTCGCAAATGCAATTCTGAATAAATGGGCAACAGTTTCCACAGACACAATCCAAAATTTTGTGGAAAGCCTTCCAAGAAGAGTGGCAGCTGTTATAGCTGCGATCTCCATTCCAATTCATACTAAATGTTTTCGATGGGGATGAGGTCAGGGCTCTGTGTGGGCCAGGCAAGTTCTCAACTATGTCTTTATGGACCCTGCTTTGTGTACTGGGACATAGTCATGCTGGAACAGAAAAGGGTCTTTCCCCAAACTGTTCCCACAAAGTTTGAAGCAAATTATGGGTATGAAAGTATACGTCCAAAATGTCTTGGTATGCTGAGGCATTAAGAGTTCCCTTGACTGGAACCAAGTGGCCCAGCCAACCCCCGAAAAACAACCTCATACCATTATCCTTCCTCCACCAAACTTTACAGTTGGCACACTGCAGTCAGGCACGTAACGTTATCCCGGCATCCACCAAACCCAGACTCGTCCATCAGACTGCCAGACAGAGAACAGCGATTTGTCACCCCATAGAATACGTTTCCACTGCTCCAGAGCTCAGTGGCAATGTGCTTTACGCTACTCCATGGTAAATGTGATGTGAGGTTTGGTGATGTGAGGTGTGAATGGAGCTGTTCGGCCATGGAAGCCCATTCCATGAAGCTTCCAGCACACGGATTTGTGTTGGGGTTCTGAGGAAACTCAGAACTCTGCAGTTACTGAGTCAGAGCACTGGCTACTTTTACGCACCCTCAGCACTCAGTAACCCTGCTGTTACTTTACGTGGTCTGCCACTTTGTGGCTGAATTTGTTGTTCCACTTTGCAATGATACCACTTACAGTTGACTATGGATGAATTTTCACCTACTAACTTTTTGCAAAGGTGGCATCCTATGACAGTACCATGCTTGAATTCATTGAGCCTATTTTGTTTGTAAATCTGACTGCATGGCTGGGTACTTGATTTTGTACACCTGTGGTCTAAATAAAACACCTGAATTCAATGAGCGAGAGGCGCGTCTGAATACTTCTGTCCATGTAGTGTATCAGCGTCGGCTGATGTTCGTTAAAAATCAAGACATTGGCATCAGTCTGATGTGCAATTCTTGGTTGATATTGCCATTTAGACTTTAGTCTACATTCAATGATAACAGAGCAATTTTTCCCTATCTACGGTTACGATGATGTATTTAAAAGCACTAATTAACTTGAAATCACCAGCAATACACTCTGTAGTGTCACAGTTTACCAGTGGTGTGAAGCAGATTTAGTTTATGACCTGTAGTGTTTTCGATATAGCAAGAGATCATGCTTTGTTTTTTTTTCAGTCCTTCAGATAACAGGCAGTTTAGGCAAAATGCAAATGTGACTTAGGCCTGGAATACATCAGATGTGTGGCTTGTGTGTTGCGGCCTGGAATACATCAGATGTGTGGCTTGTGGGTTGCAGCTGCAGAAAGGATTGATTTATTTTGGCACCCATGTTAACAGATAAAAGCAGCCACACTGCCTGTGTGAGACATGTGTCTCAGGCAGCGACGCCTCATCTAGAGTGGCGCCTATTTTTCACACATGAGTTAAGCGTTTCTCAGCAAAAATAGACAGTTAAAAGATCTGCTGATAGTCTTACTGACATCGTACCAGCAAAATTACATAACTGGCACCTTTCACTGTAGCTTCAATGGCTAGGCTACATATAATACACATGAAAAAAAATTATATATGAAAACTACTACATTTTTTCTACTTGCACGTTATTAAACCAGAAAAATATAAGCTGCATGAGTACTAAAGTCAGAGCAGAAAACCCAGTGTACAATGAAACAGAAGACTGGGTGGAGCACATTAGTTTTCAGATTCACTCTCTTGCTCAATGAGGGTAAAGAAATCACAAAAAATTAAAACAAAACAAAAACAGGGATTGTATATTATTTCTATGCTGTATATTAATAATAATAATAAATTATTACTAATATTAAAACAATTATTACCTCTATTACAATTGAGCACACACTTGTTAACCTTTATCTAAACTTGATATAAATTTGCAATGAATTGAAATCAAAACATTCTGTTATTGATAGCCATTATCAAAGGTAAGCTCAATGTAGAAGGATAGGACTTGCAGTTGCAGTGCCACAGCAGCAACGCAGGTAGTGTGGACAACCGTGCAAGCACATGATGCACACACCACGTAGCCGGTGTGTTGCAGGCCTTAAAGGTCAGGGAGTTTAAAATAAACACAGTTCATCTGTCTTTTACATGCTGTTTTTCCTGTTTCTTTGATTAGAAATGGAAAAACAGAAACTTGTGTGGAATAAAAATACATTGGTTTTCAGTATTACCCAAAATTTTCACATTAGTGCACCACTAGTAAATATGGCTAATTATTAAACTGCATGTGCATGAGGCAGTTGATGGATGACAGACAAGACAACGGTTGAATTCTTAGAAACACCCCTGGGAGAGAAAGGGAGAAAAAATATGTTTGTTTATGACTAAAGCTCACAACTTCAAGGAGCTTTTTTTAAAAGGGTTACAGCTCTGAGTTCTGATGAGTCATCTCAGATACTTCTCACCTAGAACAGAGAGAGACAGCTTTCCTTCAGTTTAAGGCTGAGCTCTCATTTAACACGAAAATGAATTTTAGGGGTGCACCAATACCGATACCAGCATGGGGTATCGGGCCGATACACTGCACTCATATCCTCATACTCTTACTCGTAACTATACTTAATTGCAACATTATGCTAAAACTCAAAGCTGCGACATTTTGTCAGACTGTAAGGTCTGTTCTGTTAAAGTAAAGAAAAGGAAGGGACAGTACATCATTTAACACAGCAGTTTGATCAAACATCTAAAGAGGCACCATGGTGCAGAGCACACGAAGTTTGCTAAAGCTATTAGAAAAAGATCGCAACAACAAACTTTAGGAGAAGCGAGAGAAAATTAAATGGAAGCATTATTTATATCTAACATTAAATAACTAAACGTACATAATGTTACATATAATTAACGCTTCATTTAAAATTACCTATACAAGTGCACCTAGGTGTCCGCTTTCTTTGCTCCTATTTAAAAAAATAAAAAAAAAGAAAACACTACCAGGTGGACCAGTCACAGTTCTTGCAGTCTGCGTCGACGCGACGTGTAGTTACATTTCTGGGGAGGTGCACGTCAGGCTACGGCGTAGGGTCCAATGGCGTCGATTTGAGCCAGAAGTATAAATCAGCCTATACAGGCAAGGTTTCGTTCCTCTGTAAAGACATTTCAAGCTGTGAAGTGAGAATCCTGATACAAGTGATTGAGTTGAAAACTCAATCTCATGTAAAGGTAAATAAATATATACAGTGGAAACCGCTTATGGCGGTTATAGGGATTAACCACTTATGTGAATCAAAAATGTTCCCTTACACATTAAAGAATGATCAGTCTTTTCCACACAGTGAGGCAAAGCCTGAAGCCTATTAAACACGGGTATCGGATCAGTACTCAGTAGTGGACAATACCCAAAGCCCAGGGATCGGTATTCGGACAGAAAAAGTGGGGTCGGTGCATCCCTAATCAATTTGATACAGTTTTTGAAAACAGACAAGGCTTACTGTCCAAAACTTCAATTAGAAAGACAAGCATGTAAAAGACACGAGGGAAAACAGAAAAGTGAAAAACTTAATTTCATCTCACTTGGCATCCAAGATCAAGCCTCAAGTCAGAATGAGAAAGTATCCTCAGAGTGGTTCACCAAACAAAATGATTCAGAAATGACCTATTAATAATTATATTTTGCTTAGTCAAAACTTCTCCCAAAGCTATTTTTTTTTTACTTGAGCATTCATCATTCATTGAACCTAGCTTGAGTGATACGACAGCTCCCCATTTGAACCAACAACTACCAAGTAACAAGAGCTATCTGTGCCCTTAACCACCATGCTACATGTATACTTTCATACCCATAAAGGTATAGACGATCTACACAGTACAGCAGGTGTACTCCTTCTGGTGATTTCACACAGTGTAATTATTGAGGACAACACTATTATCCCCTGCTGGGCCACCGTCAGGGCCAATTAACTGCATGGTTAACCATTTTATCAATATTCTCAAAGCCCGTTTCATTATGCTACTGCAGTCTGGTCACCAAAAAGGCCAAAGCAAGGACCTCAGACTCACAACAAGCTCTCAAATGGCTTTTGTTTACGTCAAGTAATTCAGGATGAAGGATCCCAGTGTAGGGGTTGGTGAATTAGAAACCCTCCAAGATTTTCACTTATTTTCACGGCTTATTTCAGAAATTTGACATCTAACTTTAACAAGGTAAAAAAATTAAAATAACTGGAAAATAAAAACATTTTGCATTAGAAAACACTGCTGCATTACTGTAGTTGGCTTTTTAAGGCCTTTTAATTGGTAAAGGTGGGCTTCAGATAATGGCAACTTTACTGTATACTTAAATAACTTTGCGAGCTTATCTCTGGATTGGTCACTCAGGATAGACTAACAAAGTGGCTGTCACAGAACCACTTCAGGGAACCAAAAACACTGAGGTCGTTCGGATGATCTCATTGAAACACAAGGCCTAGCAGCACCCATGAAGAAAAGGAATGAGGTACTCCCTCCGATTTCATAACGCTTAGAGAAAGCCCAGGCTTACATAACTGAACATGTATACTACTTTAAAGAAGCAGCACCTGCTCGATAAGAGAGACTGTGGGGAAGCAAAGTCACAATTAATGCAGCATCTACCCACAGCGAAGGAGGTGCATGAAAGCGTAACGTGTAAATACCAAAAAGAAGTGACACAGCAGTAATAGTAGAGATGAACACTAAAAATCTAGGTAATTTCCATAGCATGAACATACAGCATGAATGGAAACACAGCAGCTGACCGATCTGAAAGCACACTGAAAGTCTGACTGAAACAGAATTTGCTAGAAAGTTTTGGAATAGTATGCATTGGTAGACTACACGAACGGTTTAATGCAGGATGCTAGAATCAATATAAAAAATAAGAAAAACTAAATACCACAACACTGCAAAAGGAAGCCAATATACATGCTTTTTTGGCTTCTTATCATTCTTGTACTGGAGGGGGAAAAATGACAATTACTTCTCACCCTTATCCCTGCTTAAAAGAAAAAAAAAAGAGAAGCAATCCTGTAAGATACTGATACCCAAATAATGTTGCTGACACCAATGAGAAGGAGAAGCGGAACAGGCATTGCAAAAGCAGTTGGAAAATGCTGACAGGCTGAAAAGAAAGAAAGCCCTGCAGATTCAGGGAAGCACACATATCAGCCTTGTCTGAGTTTGTTCTTCTTTTCTTTCTTCCTTTTCAGAAATGGATTCAAAATTAGCCTTTAAAGCTAATTTAGTCCTCCTTACCTTGACAGGGAATGTACAAGGAGGAAAGGCAGTGCAAATACAAATGAGTTAGCAGTGTCAGTATTTTTAACAAAACAAAAAAAAATTCCTCACATACAATAGCACTTATTCAACATGAAAGAGCTGTGTGGAACATCAGTTGTTCTGTTGAGTAGACTTTCATTTGCATATTCTAATTTTCCATCTCCTTAGAGAGGAAAACCGAATAACGGTTTCTGGCAAATATCCAGTTAGCTATCTTGGTTAAAAACAAATGTTATATGCCATCAGAATGCTAAAAATATAGACGCTCCTCTACTTGCGAACGAGATACGTTCCTAACGGCCGTTTGTAACTTGAAATGTTCATAAGTTGTTATTCAACATCATTTTAAGGGTATACGCAAGTACAAAAAACTAGGATGATGGGAGTACACACGCTTCACTGCTGCGCGGCGGGAGTAGCGGGCAGAAGTCGTACTAGGCGGAATTGGCGTGCAGAGAAAAAAAATTGATATTGCGGACAGGAAACGGGAGCCCATTGAACTAAATTTGGACTTACAGTCCTCTTCGTTCGTGTGTCTGAAAGTTCGTAAGTAGAGGAGCGTCTGTATTGTACTTGTGTCACACGGTAAACAACACACGATTCACAGACTGGTTGGTTATGTTCTCAAATAAATGTGAGTGCGCGGCAAATGTGAGTGCATGGCTGGTGAAGAATAGGTTCCAAAAAAGTTCTACTTTGATTGTGTGAAAATGGTTTATATTTGCAAAATCCGTCTTGAACCAATCAACTGCATTTTGCAAACTTTGAAAAGGTACCATTCACACACAACAGGTGGCACCACAACCAATATTTTTAATAATTTTTTGGCAAATAATGATCTATATTGTGGATCATGATTATAACCAGAACTATTGTGATATGACATTTTGGCCATATTACCCACCTCCCCAATCAGTTTCTATCCACAGTTGCGTCCACCATCGCTCACCTTCTCTCCTGTTGCATGATGGGTAAGGTAAAACATTTATGGGAAACATCGGTTAGAGATTCTTTAAAGTGTGGGATGAAGACATTACATTTGCAGCATGTAAGACGTGAACAAAAGTTGTCCATCGAGGAACTACCCCAAAAACATTTTGAAGGGTCAATTTAATTCAGCACTTGCAGAGCCATTTTTATTTTAAAAGGTTATTTAAAATATTTTGCTTGCAGAAAGCAAAGTTCATTAAAGAAGCGTTAAAAAAAATGTTTAGTCTACTAAATATTATTAGACTAAGGAAATCTGAATCTCGGCCAGGATTAGAATCGGCAGTTGTGGCTTAAGAATAAGAAAAAAAGGCAAATCGGAATTGGGCAAAGAAAATGCAAGTTCATCCATGCTGAAATGAAATGCAAACTTCAAACACAAAAAAATAATAATGATAATCAAAATAATAATTGATACTTTTTATTGATCCCCGTGAGGAAATTCTTCTTTTTACGCCTCCCTCAACTTGTTCTTTGTAGAGCAAGTTGTCTGCGAAGGGCTGCCACCTGTAGCGGCGCCCAGGGAGCTGGGGGTTAAGGGCCTTGCTCAAGGACCCACAGACATGTTGAGGCTGGCTTTGAACCGGTGACCTTCTGATTACAGGCACACAAGACAATATTACAAAAATTAGGCCTCAAGGCTGTCCATTCCGCCACAGTACCATGGAAATTGTGCAATCCATGAGGCAGTGGAGACAGTGCAGTGGGATAAGTAAACAGCTGTCAATTTAGCCAAGAGGGCTCCAGGCAACCAATCATTTTGATATCAATGTGATGTGCGGGATAGAATAGGACTGGTGTGCAATGACTAATGCAAACCTGGCTTTGTGCATGCACTGTATTCCAAAGGTATAAACAGAAATACACAGGTAGAGAGAGCTTGGGATTGCCGACTGTTCTGGACCATTTTATTTAATGACTAACCAAGAGAAAAAGAAAATGTTCTGTAGAGCAGGATAAAGAAGAGAGTAGGGAGGGGAAAAAATGGCCCCATACCTGAACCCCACACTAGCATCTCTTAGCAGAAGACAGTTACTGCATGAAAACCAGCCAGATATTAAGCATATACGTAGCTCCACTAGCTGTTCGCTGATACTTAATCTCACTGATCACAATATCATGAAAATACTTTAGAACACGGTTGCTGTACTGTCATGACAACAAGAACAGCTTCATGTTCACAGTATATCATAATCTTGTTTCTCAGGCTATAATTTGTTAGTTGTTTTGAATACGATTTCATTCCATTATTAATACAGCACTCATCCTCCTGAGCACAGTCTTAATAAAAACACAGCAAAAAATCAACAGGTACTGCACAAATAAAAATTTTCTGCCTCCTGTAGGGGTTTCTCCCATGTGCTGCCATGCAAAAAGCGTGAAAATACAGCTATAGATGCAGTGCATTTTGCACATGACTTTTAAAGAAATAAAGAGGGAATGTGACATATGAACTTAATATAAGAAAATAAGACCACATGCTACACCCACTAATTCTCTCCCACTGCTGCAGCAGGGATTAAAGAGAAACTTTAAACCACCTACTTGTCACGTAATATACCTTGTCTCATTTACCAACTTCCCTAAAACAGCTGTGCGCCCAAGTCATTAAGACAGCTGTATTTGCTTCAAAAGTGCTGGGAAAAGGAAAACAGCAGAGTGGCGAAAACAAACCCTGTTCAAAAAATGTAAAAATTAAATAAAAAATACTGAGATTATGCATGTTACTGCAGACACATGTCTGGTCAGACGTGAAGAGGAGAAATTTGTCTCCAGTACCTGAGGGAATACTCCAAGACAAAGAAAAATGTATTGGCCAATACTTTTCACCCCACCATTTCTGATTTATTTGGGATTAGGGCTGTCACTATCATTTAATCCTATAATCCACTGAGCACTCATTTATTTATAATACATAGCAACTGGCACAAGGCAGGAACCAACTAACCATTACATGATGCACACTTAGTCATACAACTTAATTTGCATATTTTTGGATATGGAAGGAAACCGGACATCCAGCTGAAAAGTCATGCACACACAGGGAGAACAAGTCTAAAATATTTTAATTGAGCAAAAGCAAGTGACCTATCAGGGAGGTAAAGAACCACCATTCAAACCACACCTGTGCATGAGGTCCCTGAAGTTGACCACAAACAGTCACTATACTAGGAGGTGGGGGCCCCAAAGTGATTTTTTGAGTGGCCCCAGGAACAACAAACCTGGCCCTGAAGACGGTAACAGGAGTACAACTAAGCATTACATTTTCTTTTAGTAGACACATTTGTCCAAAGTGACATAAGTGTTGAATGTCTACTTACAAAATAAAAAATAAAAATATAATCATGATTATAATCAAAAATATTGTGGTGACACCCCTGCACACAAGTACTAAAATGCACACTCTTCAAACATGACATCTGCACTAGTTCGACAGTCAAGGGACAGAGATGAGTTACTCTTAACCCAGTGTGACCTGGCAGTCAAGTACAATCTGTTGAATCCCTTAAGTAACCAATTCTGTCTTGTGAATGGGAGCATTGTTATTATGGTAGAAAATAAACCATGGCAGGAACATGTGCCCCACATCACAAAAGCGCCACCATAACCATGCACAGAAACCGAAAGGTTTCTTCTGGTATTCCACCCACAGATTTGTATCTTTATAACACGCCGAAGGATGACTTGTCCCACACTGATAAGCAGATCACTGACATGTTCGTTGCTTCATTTTGTACCAAATGCCTTTTTATGGTTAATGATTCAATGAGCAGTAAATCTGTTAACTATATTCAATGCCAGTCTGTCACTGTCACCAGATGACCACTTATAAGGGCAAGAGGCACCTGAGATGTAATGTTCCCCCTCATCACCATTAAAACACTTTCTTGCTATGATCAATTATCCCTCCCTGAAAAGTTTGTCAAACGTAAGCCAAGCAAAACTGAAAGTTTTCTGGAGTCCCCCTGTCACCTAATGCCCTATTTAAGTATAATAGTCGATAGCATGATCTTAAACTGATGGTAATTGCCGATATCATTCAGCAGGATAACTGGTTCACACTTTGTCAATGATCTACATTATCTATAATTACACTGGTAAAGATTATATAAAATTCAAAAGAGAAGCACTTATACCTGAAAAAG
The DNA here is from genome assembly GCA_026781065.1 of Mormyrops boulengeri. Taxonomy (NCBI): domain Eukaryota; kingdom Metazoa; phylum Chordata; class Actinopteri; order Osteoglossiformes; family Mormyridae; genus Mormyrops; species Mormyrops boulengeri. Next base: position 26,721,091 of record JAODLD010000136.1, read on the forward strand.
CTAACTGAAAAAACAATGACCAATGTAATCTCACTACTTAAATGTTTCAATACTAATTTATTTCCATTTTTTCATCTGGCTAAACAAAACAGGGTGGCAAAATTATATTTAGATTAACACTGATTGAGTAAATACCTGTAGTTCATTCAATGATTGTGCCATCAACTATGCAGCCATAGATTGTGAAGCAGACATGGCAAACTCACCAAACAGAATGTTGAAAGATGCAACTCCAGCATCAAACCCTGACAGAACCAGCAAGGTCAACATCAGCTGAAGCAAGGGTCACCCTTGCAGAAGGTGAATCTGCACTTCAAGATAGCCAATGCACAATCAAGATAAATAAAAAGAGCATCTAGCCACCGGACATTAAATGTCAGCTCTGAAAACCAACCACAAACTAGCCTGCCTCCTATTCACTATATCTAATCTATACTTTATGCCTGCACTCACAAGAATACAGTATTACTAGACAAAAAAGATTGGCTTTGTAAAAGTCAAAAACAAGAACAAGAATATGCTTTTAAATCAGGCCCTCGCTAGTCTGCAAGATAGATAAAATTACTGAAGACCAACATACTTTTTAAATACATGTTGATTAACTATTGCCATACATTACCTGTCACTTCATTACACCACCTCATTATCTCCACCACTGAATGCTTTCAAGTGTGCAAAGAAAATAATGTTAATGAGTTGAAAGAAAAATATTAAACACCTGTATATGATGTCAGAAGTTTCAACACAAACCACTAAAAATGTTTTCGCAATATGAACAATAACCGATAGTTTTGTCAAGCCCAAGATGCCATGCCCAAACTTGTCATAGAAGAAACATTTCCGACGTTGTTGACTTCTCACGTTTTTATTCTTAACTGTGAAACCTTTGTGCTCGGAGGTAAACTGCTATGGTTCAATATACATCACGACAGTCACCGTTGCCCGTCAAAATGACAAGTATTGCAAAGAAAGAATACATTTCGCCCAGAGGGACTTAGAAGTGTTTATAACAGTCGCATGACGGTGTAAAGTCACCCCAAGGTCAAATATTTACAATAGTGTGACTAATGCAGACATCTGGTGGTGTAGCCCAACTACCGCGCTGAGTTTCGCAGAAACTCCGATGCTTGGGGTAAACAGATCGCGGCTACCGGCTTTAGGCGTTCCCAACCCGCTGCCTGCCAAATCGTGCAGGGAAAGCCAAGGGGGTCCACAACAACTTAACTTTCTGCATCAACAAAGACAGTAACAAATGAACAAACTTTTAATTGCTCCAAATGTGCGTAAAGTACGTGTTGCTTTTGCGTTTGTTATGCTTAACAAGAATATCTAAAGCTAACGTCCCGAAACTGCGTCCTGTTGTACAACTACAAGAACTTAAACTGGATATAAATGACAGAGTACGGATAGACAATCATGTACATATCTTAAGATTATATGTATGGGTTTCAGTAATCCTTTAGAAAACCACAGTTAATATCGCCGCTGCAGCCGACGTCTCTTTTCTCGGTACTAGAACGAGGTCTCTCCGCCAAACTCCACTTTACAAGGTGTGTCGACGGCTATAAAACACCTCCTTCTTTACCACTTGGCCTGGACTAAACGGGGAGTCTGTGTATATACTAACTGGGAGCGCAGTACTCCTTTGTGCAGCTACATGGCTTTCCTCTTCACCTCAGACGCCCGCGTCTCCCGTGACACACAGAATCGGGCAGCGACGTGACCCGAGTACCCGAACAAACGGGCGCGATGCCCGCGAGTGCCAGCGCGCGCTAAGCAGGGCAGCAGCACTCACCGCCTCGCGCTCTCCGCCGCTCCGCAGCTCTGCATACGGAGAGCTCGCGTCTCCACTCTAGAGACGTCATCCCTCAGCCGCGCGTGCTCTGTGCTCTTAAAAGGGCAACACAGCGCCGCGTACCAGCTCGCTGTCCGTGGCTGTTAAAAGACAAGCCAAAGGGTAAAGTTAAACAGTGATAAAGACAAGCCCCCCCCCGTCCTCATGTGCACCTTTTTAACTTAAATTGTGCATAGTGTGTTAGTAATGATTTTTTTTTAAAAAAGTATTTCCCAGTGACGTTGAGTTTTCGCATTACTGCTCGGGTACCATGTGTTATCAGGGAACACCGTGCTGCTTTAATCTCCCTCCCAGTAATTAATGTTCTTCTTGAATATTGATGAGTATTTGTTTCCCTTAAGAAACCGGAATCACCTGAACTTCTTCAGCAAACCACTGAGATGTCTGAGGTTATTAAAATATTAAGTTATTAAAATAACTTAAGTCAGTACGTTATTTTCAGCCACTTATTGAATATATGGTACGATTTCATTTTGGAAGTTTGTTTCTTGATTTAATTTACACCAAAGCTATTGCATTTGGTTTCCAGAATGTGCTTGTTTTTATCATCCGTCCATCTTCTATTACTTGGTTCCATCTATCTATGTTTGTACATACATACACACACACATATGTGTTGGGTAAACTTATCTTTATGGGGACCGCTCATTCATTTCTATGTGAAAAATGTTATGACAACCTTAACCCCCACCCAGCCCTAACCATAGCCAAGCAAAACACAAGAGTTTTTGCATTTTTAGTTTTTACATTGCAGTCACAGATTTTTATTTAAAAAATGTATTAAAAAAAAACGGGCATTCATCACATTGTGGGGACATTCTGTCCCCATAAGGTAAGGTATACCCGCTCATACACACATACACACACACTCTCACACACACACACACACACATATATATATACACACATATATATAAATACACACACATATACAGCATATATAAACAAACACACACACTTCCTTCAACAAAAGAGAGGCAGCACGGGCAGTTTAGCCAACCTTTTTCCTTATCTGTAACCTATTTCCAATACTGCCTTCATCTACCTGTCGTAGCTATGAGTTGGGAGATTTACAGTTTTTTTCCGGAGAAACAAAACAAAGGACTATATTTCTTAGAAAAAACAGTTATATTACATGTTTAGCTGCTCTTCAGTACTATCCACTTGCATTTGACATCGAATCTTTTTGATTATGTGGCTAATCTTGGCAGTTCAAAAGCTACCACAGAGCTGCAGCACTAACAGGCTCAAATGACAACGTCCAGGAGATGCCACCAAAGACAGCGACTAACAAAATATACCAAGCCAGTGTCCTTCAAAGTATGACGTTGGACACTATGCATCTGGAACCAGCCTCCTTTACTCCAAGAAGAAATGGAGAGAAGGTGGCATGTTCTTACAGTTAGTGAAAGAGACAGAGAGGACATTACAACAATTATCAGAATGGTCCTAAATAATCCAAAGGCTTTAGCATACCTAATAGTACAAGTACATATTCAAAAACCATACATGATACTGTAGCCAAATCATTTTCATTGGAAGGAAATTCTAAATAAAATCCTCAGTGGTAGAATCTCTAGCGATCCCAACATACAATGCAGAGCAGTGTTCTCTGGCCTCTGCTGGACTAGGCCTGCTCAAATGTAACCTGGATTAGCTTGTTGGCAGGTGAATATAGGCCAAAGTGATATTTTCTAAATCTGGCATTGGAATACAAAGACTGCAGACAACATCTAAAACAAAATGTTTATTCAGGATATCAACCATCAGGTTATCAAACATAACTGGTTTGGTCAAACCAGTTTTCTGTCAAGTTTTTGATTTTAGGACAGAGTACCCTCTAGTGGTTGTGTGTACACATGCACACGGTACCCCAAAGCACACACCGAGCAAACAGAATACAATATATAGCCAGCAGCTCACACATGCGGACTGAAAATGGTTAATTTGCTGCAGCCAGTCAGGAATCAACAAGAGAGTAGAGGGAGTTTTCTGTCATTTCTAGGTGACAACTGGCAAATGAAAGCATGTGGTAGATTTCAGGAGAATACCTCTGGGAAAGATCAGCAGGGTCGTGCAATGCAACTTCATCATACACATGGCCAAGGTCCGCTTCATCCTGAATGACAGAGTCTGACTTAACGTGGGAGGAGGGGCATCGAGCAGAAGTATCTCAGGCATCTTAAATGCAATAACATGATTAACTCAGGATAGGATTAGCCAGGTTAGGGCATCTTAGACGGAGTGGGTGGGGGGCACTTACAAGTTTCTAAGAATGTGTGAGTAGGCAGGGCATGAAAAGAGAAATAGAAACACAAGAGCAGATTAGTGTTTATAACGAAACTCAAACCAGCACAGGATGTTAACTACTGTAAGTAAAGGATCGTTCCAGTGTGACACTCAATTATTCAAACATATTCAAAGGGAATACATTTTGCATTAAACTGACATATCCCCATTGATTAAATTTTATAAAAATGGTTTACCTGTACATTGTGAACAGGGACCTTTAAATCCAAAGGATTTGATTCTGCAAATGAAAAAGTGTATTAATACTAAAGAAAACTCCACTCGTCATTATTTTTTCAATAAATTCCCCCTATGTTGAAAAGTATAAGTGTCTCATTCTGTTGTTGAAATGACAAATGCATATTCAGTGTCAGAATATGTTCAGATTAGCAGTTAAGAGTAATTATTAAAGTATAAATAAAACACCACAACAAACTGAGGAACTGCCACTAAAGCCACATTAAGCAAATATATAGAGCAAGCTTATAAAGTGTATGAATTCACTTTAGAATAGATGGTGCATAAATGATCACAATTGGAAACATACCTTGTGACTTTGACGTTAATCGTTTTGAAAGATAAACCAGTGACACCAGCAGGAAGCACATCAGCAGCCCAAAGGTTGATCCAAGCAAAACTGTGCTACTGCCAAGTATGTCTGTTTAGAAAATGTCAGGTTTGGTTTAATTGGATTATACTTGCCCCAGCAAAACCACACTAAAGATAAAATTGACTCACATTCTGTCTTTAACACAGGGGCAGTTACTTCAGCTTCAAAGCTATTTCATATCATAACAGCTAGAAAAGAAGGCAGCATCTTTATGCATTGTACAGCTTAAACCACAGGAAGTGGGCAAACCAGACAACCTCTAAATGACTATAAATTAAAACAAAACAACATGGCGTATTATTTAGTCGCTAGGACTTTCATCGTAAGTAAAATACTTGCATTATAACCGCTTCACTGAGGTAAATAGATGCATGTTTAACTGAAGTCTCAGTGCATAAACCAGGGCCCTCAAAGGCCCCACTACCTCTCTGTAACAGTGCATTTCTGCAAGCTGAGCTAAACTCTCTAAGCTAAACTCTGCCTCCAGTACACATGTGCAAAAGACAGCCCACTGCAGTCAGTAAAACCCGCTTCAATGATTTCCCAGTGACTTGCATAGCATTATCACATGTAATTAATCGCTATTACAGTTGGGTATCGGCACGCGGTCTTATTATTTAGAAAAGATACAAAAAGAGATGCATGTAATGTTTTCTCATTCGTTTTGTATTTGTCCGAGTGACAAAGCAAAGGAATGATAAGCCACTTCAGTCCAAAACTGCATTTTTCATTTCAAATAAAATGCAGGGTTGCCAACTTTGGTCAGCTGCATGGAGTGAGATTTTCTGTTCTCTGTTCCGCACACACATTTACATGTATGTAAAAGTTTTATTACCCTGTAAATAGTCTGTAGGGTTTGCAAACTGCCCTAATGTTTTTGATGCAGCTAATTTTAAGTTCAGAATGGAATATAGTATATAGATATATATGATAGTATATATAATATATAGAGTCTGAAAGAGTTTGCAACCCTGAACACGAACATTTTTTTTGTTTCACCTGAATTGATATGTATGGAAAATAACTGTATACAGCTGATAAAAAGCGGAAACTTCGACCAGCATGAAATCACCAATAAACTACTTCTATTTATTCGGCATTTTATAAAATGCATACTACGTTTAAAAATTTCCAGCATTACGGTTCCAGGACAGAACAGGCACTCTGTTATGAACATTGCGGCTTTTTGAGTGTTAGATTTGCTGCTGTCATTAACACTAATAACAGATTAGCGTAAACAAAAGGGCTGCATACACCAAAGTAGTTCTTTCTTGTTCATTGGCGTGGGAAAAGGCGGTTCTAGTGTTATTGGCGGGGGTAATCAACGTTACCTGCAAGATCGCTTTTGTTTTCCTTTTTGCTGCAATTGTTTTCATTATTACTTTGTTTAACTTAACACACCACATCTTTAAATTCTCATCATTGCATTAGAATATAAACTACTTAATATTTTGATGGTATCTCATTGATGGTTTAGGGAAAGAAAAAAAGCCTGCGGTCCCCCTGGCTCCGGCTCGGCCACCGGCCGCGGTCCCCCTGGCTCTGGCTTGGCCGCCATCAGCCGAGGTCCCCCTAGCTCTGGCTCAGCCACCACCGCCCAAGGTCCCCCTGGTTCTGGCTCAGTCACCGCGGCACGCGGTCCCCCTGGCTCCGGCTTGGCCGCCATCAGCCGAGGTCCCCCTAGCTCTGGCTCAGCCACCACCGCCCAAGGTCCCCCTGGCTCTGGCTTGGCCACCGCGGCATGCGGTCCCCCCAGTTCCGGCTCGGCCGCCACCACCCAAGGTCCCCCTGGCTCTGGCTCAGCCACCGCGGCACGCGATCCCCCTGGCTCCAGCTCGGCCACCGCGGCACGCAGTCCCCCTGGTTCCGGCTTGGCTGCCACCACCTGAGGTCCCCCTGGCTCTGGCTCGACCGCCACCGCCCGAGGTCCCCCTAGCTCTGGCTCAGCCACCACCGCCCAAGGTCCCCCTGGCTCTGGCTCTGGCTCGGCCACCGCGGCACGCGGTGCCCCCGGTTCCGGCTCGACCACCACCGCTCAAGGTCCCCCTGGCTCTGGCTCGGCCACCGCGGCACGTGGTCCCCCTGGTTCCGGCTTGGCCGCCACCGCCTGAGGTCCCCCTGGCTCCGGATCTGCCACTGCCCATGGTCCCCCTGGTTCCTGCCCGGCTGCCGCCGCCGCCCGCGGTCCCCCTGCCTCTGGCTCTTCCGCTGCGGCACGCGGTCACCCTGGTTCCGGCTCTTCTGCCGTGGGACGAGGTCCCCCTACCTCCAGGTCTGCCATTGCCCGCGGTCCCCCTGCCTCCTGCTTGGCCTCCGCCACCCACGGTCTCCCTGGCTCTGGCTCTTCCGCCGCAGCCTGCGGTCCCCCTGCCTCTGGCTCGTCTGCCCCCACCCGCAGTCCCCCTGGCTCCGGCTCTTCCGCTGCAGCACGCAGTCCCCCTGGTTCCGGTTCTTCTGCCGCCGCGGCACACGACCTCCCTGGTTCCAGCTCAGCGGCCGCGGCACACGGTCCCCCTAGCTCCGGCTCTGCTGTCGTGGGACGAGGTCCCCCTGCCTCCGGATGTGCCACCGCCCACGGTCACCCTGCCTCTGGCACAGCCGCCACCCACGGTCCCCCTGCCTCCGGCTCGGCCACCGCAGCATGCGGTCCCCCTGGCCGAATCCGCAGTTCCCCACCTTCAGCTCTTCCGCTGCAACGCGTGGCACCCCTGGCTTCAGCTCCTCCTCCGCCACCAGCAGTCCCCCTGCCTGGTTCCAGCTCGGCGGCCGCGGCGCGCGGTCCCCCTGGCTCCGGCTCTGCTACCATGTGAGGAGGTCCCCCTGCCTCTGGCACGGCCGCCGCCCGCGGTCCACCTGGCCGAGCCCCTGCCTCCAACTCGGCCGCCGCCCACGGTCCACCTGGCCAAACCTGCGGTTCCCCGCCTCCAGCTCTTCCGCTGCAATGCGTGGCACCCCTGGCTCCAGCTCTTCCTCCACCGCCAGCGGTCTCCCTGCCTCCGACTCAGCCACCACCATATTTAATTTAATTTTCTTTATTTTAATAAAAAAATATATATTTTTTATTTAATTTTCCATATTTAAAGAGACATTGAAACCCCTTAAATTAGGTTCAGGCACTTATACCACAGTACCACTGCATGTCAGATACCAAAATTATTTAGGGGGGCCGCGCGCCGCAGGGGCATGCGATCCCCCTGACTCCAGCTCGGCCGCCGCCACCTACGGTCCCCCTGCCTCCGACTTAGCCGCCACATGCGGTCCCCCTGCCTCCGGCTCGGCCACTGCCCACGGTCCACCTGCCTCTGCAGCCCCCTGGCTCCGGCTCTGCCATCGCCCGTGGCCCCTCCAGCTCTGCCGCCGCCCGCAGACCCCCTGTCTCCGGCTCGGCCGCCACCCGCAGTCCACCTGGCCGAGCCCCAGCCTCTGGCTCGCCCGCCGCCCGTGGTCCACCTGCCTCTGGCTCACCTGCCTCCCGCGGTCCACCTGCCTCCGGCTGGGCTGCCCCCTGCGGTCCCCTTGTCTCCAGCTCTGCCGCCGCAGCGCGCGGCCCCCCTCCCTCCGGCTCTGCTGCCGTGGGACGTGGTCCCCCTGTCTCCAGCGCGCGGCCCACCCTAAATAATTTTGGTATCTGACATGCAGTGGTACTGTGGTTTAAGTGAGCACTCTCCAGCATAATGTGTGCTTCTTTTTCAGCATAAGAAATCCCTGACTGAAGATCTGCTGGACCATGTGGAAGGACTCCTAGAATCGCTAAATCTTGTTTCAAAGGTTTATGTTAACTCCATGTTTTCATGGGCTGACTGTTATTTGCAGCTGTGCCGTAGAATCCGTGTTACACCTTATAAGGCTAGACAGGCAGCCAACATCACATGAAAAATAAAGGAAGCCGTTTCTTCATTTGCACTGGCTTTACTTCTACCCTGGCAATGTCTGATGACAGCTTTTCTTGTGTAATATACATATATTGTTTTTATTTTTATTTCCCATGCTCAAAAATTGAACAGCGTGGCTTTGCACTTGTGTATGAAGGAAACCTACTTTCCTTCTTTTTTTCTTTCAACACAATGGCCACTAGATGGCAGTATGTAACATTTAAAGACAGATTACAGATAAAGAACGCATTCTAAGACTTAGAATGCGTTCTTTATCTGTAAAAATCTAAGAGACGACACCATTCCTCCTTCCCTATTTCCTGACATGACATCACAAAATAAAAGGATTAAACTAGAAATTCAAAGAAGGTCTGCGATCAAAATTAGTGAGCGGTCACACAGTAGATGCGCTCTGGGCGGCTCGGCATCCAGCTGAAGGAAGCTACCACCCTCTGGTCCTGAGGCCCCAAGTGCAATGGCACCATGCTGAGACCCTCATTGCTGTCGTCTGTATACAGGATGAAGGGGAGCACCGGGTCGGGATACCCCATTACAGAGGCCTTCATGATCATATTTTAGAAGCAGTCAAAGGTGGTGGCACAGTCCTCAGTCCATTGGTAGCGCTCACCATTTACCATGTGACCCAGGAACTCTATCTGTCCTGCAGGAGGGAGCACTTCCAAGGATTGAGGTCCAGGCCAGCTTTGCAGTGCGTAAGTTGTTAAGCACGTGGTTGAAATCAGCAGCGTGGATGAACAGATTGTCCAGGTAGATGATGCACTGGCTGCGGGGGATGTGAGCCAGAACTCACTCCATCAGTCTCTCAAAGGTGGCTGGGGCATTGCAGAGCCTGAATGGCATTGCCCGGAACTGCCACACAACTTGACCAATGATGAAAGCGTCTTGGATCGGGGATCAAGGGCCAGTTCGACCTGTCAATAGCCAATTTGGAGGTCTAAGGAGCTGAGCCACATTGATCCGGTGATGTAAGGCAGTGTGTCATCAATCAGGGGTAGCAGGTAAGAGTCTTTACAAGGCACACTGTTTCGATGTATTCTGTCATGAATTAGGTTACTTTGCAAACAGCACTAAACACAGGCATATGTCTCAGTCACACAATCTAGATCCATCTTCATTTTGGAGTAGAATGAAATATTGTTGCTTATGATTTATAAGGAGTAAATATACCCTGTGGCACAGATAAAATAAATTCAAGATGCACTTGCCCCACACCCTCCAGAAATGTACTTTCACCTTTTTGTTGCTTTATTGTTCATACTTGTTATCAACAAGTCAATCCAATGACCAGGGCCCAGTTGTTCAAAAGGTTTAATCTGGATCAAAATTATCTGGATTTTGAAATTCCTTGATTTGCCATCCAGGATCACATAATCCATCTTGCTTTTGTCCCGTTTTTTCAAAGCAAAATTATTCTTTAGGTTTCTTGTTTAAGTTCCCTATAGGCATCATCTTTGTTTGGCAAAAAACACTTCAAGCCTCTTTTTGGAGCTCCTGTGGCAGTACCTAGTGTCTCTACCAGTGAGGATCCTCCTTCTTCCACAGTAACAGAGCTGAGATCATGAATGAATGTTTCCTCTGTATTAGGTGGAACTGGCTCACTTTCCCCTTCAATTGTGGGCTCACTGTCCCCTGCAACACCCACAGTCCCATGACACCTAATACCCTCCAGCAGTGCATGGGTTTCTGCTACTGTGAAATTAGGTCCTTTTCAGTCCATGGTTCCACCTCTTTGGTGTGGTGAACAGAGTTTTTAGGCAATGGGCATGATTGATTTAACAGAAAACAAGCTGAAGCATATCAGCTAATTGATGTTTAAGGGCATAGAACCAATCACACAGCCATTATATTCAGCATTTCTCAGCGGAATACAGAGGGCCACTGACATGGCAGGTACAGTCCATCACCACTACCATTTTGGCAGGAGAGAATACAGTCAAAAGGTGTATGTTGAGCACACAGCAATCCACGACTGAAGAACTTTATGCTCAGTTTTGGTTTGGGAATACTGATATTAAGTACACTTTGTCTGGCCAAAACTTCAACGCAAAACCAGAAGGAATCACAGTCTGTCTGTGGAAGAACAGGTCCTCATTGCTCTATGCTTCTATGCATCTGGGACGTTCTAATTTGGTGGTGACAGGACAGGAGTGGACAAATCAACTTTGAGTGATCAACTGTGAGCGTACAGCCCGGCCAATCAGTTTCTTAATTTCCAAGGGACAACCAGATTTGCCATACCAAGCTCAAGTTCTTACTTTTGGGGAACATCAAAAACACTCAACACCACTGAGCCTATCGACTGCACTCATGTGTATAAAAGCACCCTATGAGAGAGAGTGGGAGTAGATCAACAGAATGGGGGGGGCGCAGTATTAAGGTACCACTTATGGGTGATGCTGACCACATGATCACAAATCGTGATGTGGCCTGGGTCTGTCCATGGTGCATGTATCCTGAGGGAAAATGCTCTATACAGAGAGCTCCAAACCAACCAACCAGGTGGCAGAATATTAGGAGACAGCGCCTATCCACTCCGACCATGGCCAGTGACCCCTTTTCTTGTACCAAACAATTTTCTCAGGCCTGTGGTGGACTAGGCCTCCTCAAATGCGACCTGCATTAGCTTGTTGGCAGTTGAATATAGGCCAAAGCGATATTTTCTAAATCTGGCACTGGAATAAGAAACACTAAGACTGCAGACAATATCTAAAACAGTGTTTATTCAGGGTATCAAACATCAGGTTATCAAACAAATAACCACACAGCCGCCAAAGCAGTTTTCCACTGAGTTTTTGATTTTAAGACAGAGTGCCCTCTAGTGCTCGTGTGTACACATGTACACAAACACACTACCACAAGGAACACATAGAAGAGACAGAATACAATACACAGTCAGCAGCTCACACATGCAGCCACAAAATGATTAATTTGTTGCAACCACTGGGGAATCCACATGAGAGTAGAGAGAGTTTGTCATTTCTAGGTGAGAAACACCGAATGAAAGCATGTTGTAGATTTCAGGAGAATCCTTCTGGGGAGGATCAGCAGGTTTGTACAATACAAATGTCAAATCGTCATACACACAGCCAAGGTCCGCTCCATCCTGAACGACAGAGTATTACAGTTAGCGTGGAAAGAGGGGCATCGAGCAGGAGTATCTCAGGCATTTTAAATTCATAGGATTAGCTAGGCTAGGGAATTTTAGACCTGTGGTGGGAGGGGGGGGGCATTTACAGGTTTCTAAGAATGTGAGACAAATAGAAACAAGTGAGGCTGTTTCAACGAAACTCTAACCAACACAGGATGGTAACTAGTGGTCAGTCACTCTTGTCTGTAAATAACAAATGATGGTTCCAGTGTCGTCCTCAGTTATTCAAATATAAACACAAAATAGGAATACATTTCATATTAAACTGGCATATCCCCATTAATCAAATTTTATAAAATGATTTACCTGTACATTGTGAACAGGGACAGCTAAATCCAAAGGATTTGATTCTACAAATATATAAGTTTGTTAACTTCATTTGTGCCATTATTTTAAAAAAAAATCCTGCTGGAATCAAATAAGTTTATTGGATCTTATTCTTTTATTGAAATGAAACTGCACAAATGCAAACTCAGTGTCAGAATATGTTAAGACTATACCTTACTACTAACTGCTAAAGTATAAAGTATAAATGATTAAAACACACCACAACAAAACTATAAAATGCTAATAAGGCACATTAAGCAAATATACAGAGTAAGTTTATAAAGTGTATGAATTCTCTGTAGAATAGCTGGTGTATAAATAATCACAATTGGAAACATACCTTGTGACTTTGACGTTAATCGCTTTGAAAGATAAACCAGTGACACCAGCAGGAAGCACATCAGCAGCCCAAAGGTTGATCCAAGTTTGTCTATTTAGAAAATGTCACATTCTGTCTTTAACACTGGGGCAGTTACTATTTCAATACTATTTCAAATCATAGCTGCTAGAAAGGAAAAAGGCATCTTTATGCATTGTACAGCTTAAACCACAGGAAGTGGTCAAACCAGACAAGCTTTAAATGACCATAAACAGAACATAAAAGACAACATGGCATATTATATAGTCTCTAGAACTTTTAAGTAAAAAACAGGCATTATAACAACTTCACTGAGGTAAATAGATGCATGTTTAACTGAAGTATCAGTGCATAAACCAGGGCCCTCAAGGGCCCCACTACCTCTCTGTAACAGTGCATTTCTGCAAGCTGAGCTAAACTCTCTAAGCTAAACTCTGCCTCCAGTACACATGTGCAAGACAGCCCATTGCAGAGTTAGCTAAACACACTTTGCATTCAATGATAACTTGGCGACTTACACCAGTAGAGGTCTTCATTGACTTATTATTTTTAAAAGCATATAAACCAAGGCTGTCAAATTTGAACGTTAATGCATGCAATTAATTTGAAAACCTTAAGGAATGAAATAACACAATTTAATTGCACAATATGTGGGTACTGTGTACAATGCATAACTGATTCAGCCAGCTAATAGCAGTCAGGGCTATGATAAATGGTGAGTGAGGATAAACCTATTGTCCTATATTTAAAAGAATGGCAAATCTGACCTTAGAATTCTTTTGAATTTTTAATTCAAGAAGCCTATTTTCCACCTTTTGTAATTTTTTATTTCGTTCCTAAAGATTTTTTACAGTGTGAACAAAAACAACATTGATTACTGACACAAACACCATCCTCATGTCTCACACCTGTAGAGAGGCTTCTGCTGCAAATCCAGGGCTGGGGTGGGCATATGAGATAAAGAGCCATTTCCCATCAGCACAGCAGAA
>JAODLD010000136.1:26751481-26781249 GCA_026781065.1 Mormyrops boulengeri
GGTACTGAAAAGCATTTCCATCACGATCCATTGATACAACAAAATTTTTCATAAGGCCCAGTTTTATATGGAGTGGAAGGTAAACTTTCTGTGGATCGACCAATGATTTCTGCTGTACATTGTACCGGCCAACTGTGTGTTCAGTTCTAGGAGGCCAGTGTCTATGTTGGTAATGATTTTGGTGCTGACCTGCCCAAACTTGTCTGTGAAATAGTTTCAGGGAAGTGTTCATTAAATGGCTATCAGACCTACTGATGTCAGCAGTCAAACAATAGATTCCTATGATCTTTACGCATACAAGTTATTATTCATGAATTTCTGTATAACTTAAGATACAGACATGCTATGCTAATTCTAAGCTCAGATTTGGAATCAACACACTCAATATAGTATACAACAGCTCTTTTTACTCTGGTAGCAAAATCCTTCACGGGAGCATTATCGACAAAAATGTTATAAACACAAACAGACCATAACTTAAAAACGGGACGTGATAGACAAAAACAGTTTTCAGATTTAGAGTCAGCATGTGGACTTTGATGAGGTACAGCTGACAAAACTCCAGTAGCAAAATGACTGTTGACCAGTGTAATTAATCGCAGCCTTAGATGGGTACATGTCCGTTCTCAAATGCATTTGTGCCTTCGGTGAATGAGCCAGTTCCTGTGTGTCTGCATCCGCTTCGGGTCGTCATGGGAACACTTACTTCGTGCTGCCAGAATGGCCCCCGTCATGGCTCCGCTAGTAATAGAGTTCCAGGGGTCCTCCTTCCCTCGCACCTTGACCAGCCCACAATCAATCATAGAGAAGAGGCCACCCCACACTGCAAAGCTACCTGGTGGACATACACAGGCGCCTCAAGACATGCCTATAAAAACCCCCATGACAAGTACAATTAATCTACTTCTGTCTGTTAGCTAATTACTAAAAAAAAAACTACCCTTCAGCCAGAAACTCAGGTCTATCAAAACCAGAACCACACTCTACAAAAACAGCTTCTTCCCTTCAGCAGTTGAGATCATCAACAAGACCATCACTGACACAGTCCCTGCCTCCCCCCACTCACTCTGCACACATCTTTGTACATCTTTTTCATCTACAGGACATCATATATTTTCATACTTTTATATTCCAATATTTAATATACCTCTGTTCCTTCTATTGTCCTTATAATTACTGTTAGTATATTACACAGCTTGCACTGCTCTGCACCTGTTTTATTCCTTTATTCTATTATTTTATTTCTGCTAAACTGTTTTTCTTAATTTATGTTCTTGTTCTTCCGTGTTATTTGTGAACGTACGCACCAACACTGCCAAAACAAATTTCTAGTACATGCAGCTGTACCTGGTCAATAAAGCAAATTCTGATTCTGATTAAAATGACCATCAACATTTTGCTGAAATAAATATCTTTCCATGTGCTTCCATGAATACAGCAAGCTGATGTTCACCTCCAAGCTGTGGAGCTCGGGTCTTGATGGCCGTCATGCTCCCTCGTAACCTGTGGCTCATTCCCTAGTGAACAGAAAAAAAAAAAAGATTAAAATCTTCAGTTCAGTTCTCCAGGACCCCAATACTTCACAAAATTAGCATCATTAATACAGCATATAAGAAAAGTCTACAAAATGGAAAATATGACTGCCCCCTTACAGGTAAACCCACCAGCATTCATGAGAAGATGTACACCTGTTGTTCTCTACCTTAGTTAAGGCAGTCATATTCTACTTGATGCATGGACTAAGCAGGTATATGTTGTCTGGTCTGTCCTTGTTATTGTATTTGTATGTACCCAGGTAGCCTACATACGTGTTGAATTGAGCCCAGCCTCAGAGTGATTTTGATTGTTATTTTGTTCTATACTGCTGATATTGCCTGCTATTATTTGTCAATGGCAATAAAGTTCCAAAAAAGCAGCACGTAAAAGAACAACAAAATATACCAATAATAATACACTCACTGCGGGTGAATTTCTGAAGCCTTTGACCGCCTGGAAGATACCCCCACCGATGGCCCCCATAGTGAACGCTCCCCCGCAATCGTCCACGATTCTCCAAGGGCTGTGGATATTAGTAGACAGTTCACCAGTAAGGCAGCGGTTAAATCAGTTAGTATACTCTAATATTTAAACATATTTACTAATTTAGCGCAGCCACGGTGTTCAGGTGACAGACCTAGTTCGACACTGATCAATGCTGACAGTTTGACGACCCCACCCCCAGCACATGCAACACGTTAGCAAAATAAGTATACCGATTAACGCTGTATTTCGTTCTCAATCAACATTTATAGGTAAATCAAACACAAATACATAAATATGCAAAGGTTTTCGACAGTGCAGATATTCGATTAGAATGCCCGATATAATACATCAAAGCTTACCTCGACAAAAACAGGACTCGAAAGTAAAAAGAACCGTAAACACTATATAGTTTTCAGACATTAAGTTTCCTGCCGTTCGTCATTCTGGCCGGCAGATAACTATTACACAAGGTCAACCGGCGAAACACTGTCACCGGCCAAACAGATATCAGCCTATAAAGATGTTTTTTCACTATGCTTTGTATCAATCGAATCGTTTATTTAAGGAAATATGTAGCCTGTTGATTAACTTCTATAATCAAGTAAAGACAAAACGTTTAAAAAGACATTTACCACGGTTCACGTGCGTATTCCTCCATTTTCTTCTGGCTGTCTCACTGCGGCCTCCCTGCTGAAGGGTAGCTGAGTGACGTCACAGCAAACGTCACAGCAAAGAGCCTTTCCGGAACAAACTCTGGACACGTGACTTTACCCATCTGGTCTGTGTATTGACAGCGTTAGAGATCTGGTGGTACAGGTAAAGAAAAAGAAACCATTTATTGTCAGAGCGACTTTTAAAGTAGTCCAGGTATTTTGAACAGTATTACATCACACTGAGGGAGAGGACACTGATAATTACTCACAGGCAGGGCTGGACGGAGATTAAAAAATCGGTCCTAGACTTTTACCCAGACAGACCCACCACATGTACATACCCAGGCACAGTGCAGTCCGGCCCTGATTACCCATCAAACTGAACTGAACTCCTATAGCACAGAAAGAGTACCGACTGAAAAATTTGTGTTCATGGGGTCTTTATATGACATCTTGTCTTTGCCTTTTAACCGTCACGTACCGATGATACATGAATATTTGATGGGAAGATGAATCTAATTAACAGGAAATTGTGAATTATTGTGAGGAGTATCGATCGAAGCCGGTTATTATTAAAAGGGTACGTCGTCTGTCTATTGCTGGTAGAAGGTGTTTGAATTGTCCTTCTGTCAGATGTAAACGGGGTAAAAAGCAGGTGACGACGTTAGAGCTTAACCCTGCACATGTTTGCGCAATATATATTAGAATTCTCCATTAATATAAGTTGTGAGATAAGTTTCAGTTTTGAATCTACGCAGCCTGGTATTGTGTTAACGCAGCCATCAAGCTCAAAATTGTACCTCTGCTCCTTTTACCATAATTTATACCATAATCCTTATGCCATAGTAATACCACAAACCTTTTGCCATACTTTATTACAAATGTGGTTTGACAGTCGATAACCCGAATCTTCTGTGGAATTCAATTAAGCCAAAGTCTACATGCTAATAACAACTTTCAAGTGACAGCAAACAAACTAAGTCATTCAAAATGCGTAAATAATCTCATAATTACAGGTTTTGTTCTCCCTAAAGTGCACAATAAATCAATTATAGACCTGTCCTAAGCCGTAAGCTTCGATCGGTCCTTCAATTGTAACTTCTGGAACATTGAAAAAATGCTTTAACAAGAATAACAAAAATTAGTTTCCCAGATGTTTTAAGTCTGTTTTGTTTTGTTGAATTTTATTATTTTAACAAATCAATTTATTAACTGAATATTCATTAACTTAAAATTCTATCAGCATTACCTCCGTATAGTTTCCTGCCAGATTATGTCCGTTAAATATTCAATATTTTATAGGACTTATACAATTTAAAGATATACACCTTCCTGTGTGTATTATTTATAGAATTATTTGATAAAATGTCGCAAATTTACCTCTTTAAATGTATTTAAACTCGTGAAAAAACGAAGAGAAGATCACAAGCAGTAATGGAAGTCCTTCAGAAGAGGGCTCACTTTCGAATCCATCTTCCAAAACTACTTTCTAGGGTGAGTCTGGAGTTTATCTCAGGAACACATGGCATAAGGCAGGGGACACCCTTGATGGGTTGCCAGTCCAACACAGGGAATACCCTCATATCCACAATACCAGCCAGAAGCCTGTGGTCCACACTCATAGAGTCCAACCATGGAGGAGTGAGGCTACAAGCTACATGTTGGCTATATTGTCCCACATTCATTCAAACTAAATATAAATTAGACCTTCAAGTCGTGACAGGACTTCAGTGCATACTGTGGTATTTCAGGACAAACTTTATACTGTATGGATAAAGCCTACTTACAACTTTGTATTAACACATATAAAATATGTTTTTCTAGTTTTCAATTTCAGTGGTATCAGGCTACTGAGAGCTTGTAGAGTCCATGATTTCCTGAGAAAGTTAAATCAAGCTGAGGTGAGACCTATAGACCTTCTCAACAGCATGCTCTAACTGCAAAGGAAAAGAATCGCGCAATAAAATTATAAGACTATGATGCATTGACTCTATAAAAACCTAATCATTATACGGCTCCTGCCATGTTTATAGACAGGGTACAGACTTGGAATGTTGTGGATATGGGAACAACATAGAAACGGCCAGTGGAGCAAAACCTCATGCACCAGATATAACTAAATAAAAATATGGACACAACAGAACATATATTCTATAGTATAATGACATACTCTATTGATAACTATTTACAAGATATTTAAGCATCAAATTTAGTACATTTTATTCTTTTTCCTGCATTATTATTACTAATATTACTGATGACAAAAAGCCTATGAAACTGATGAAGCAACTGAACTTAATCCTTTTTAAGTGTACAAATAAGTTTTTTTTGGTTCTTGGAAATATCCGGTCAACATTTGAAACACAAATGTTGGGTTGAACTATAGGTGGTGAATAATCGTAATTAGCACATTTAAATACATAAGACAGAGTCCCGCACCGTAAATAAATATTTATATTCTCCAGCAATGGAAGGAAATATTTACAGTACTGTGGCTCCGCAATCCCCTCCCTCCAATACCTCATCACCTTCTCGCCCTTTCCATCCAAGTAGAGCGCTCTGCAAGAAGTCCAGGCTAGCTGCTGGCCCTCATCCCACTATTAGAAACAGCAAAGGAATGAGCCACAGACCCTTTGAGAAATGACCAAATATAGGCATTTTGTGGGTTTGGAGGGTGTGGCTGATTTGACCAGAACATAAACTGTGCCAGCTGCCCGTTGCTTAGCTGGAGAACATTTAGTTGCAAGACAACAGACTGTACCGATGTACTGCAGTTGTTTAGTAAAGAAGGCCGGCAGGCTCTCCCCCACTGTTATGCGTGCAAAATATGCTGAAACATACACAAGTGAACAACAGCAGCTTCTGGAAATAAATAATTGTGTTTGTAAGGGAGAATGTGTGTAATATCCAATAATATAATACTGTAACTCCCAATAGCGTAATAACTTTCAATAATGTAATAATTTCAAAAACATAATAACTTCTTATACTATGCCCAAAAAGTTATTACATTTTTGGCTGTTTATTGCAATATTGCCTGGTGTAGCAGCCAATAATGAAATAACTACCATTAATGTATTAAAAAATTATTACGTTATTGACAGTTACATTATTGACAGTATTGGCTGCTGCAACGTGGAACAATAACAAAACATGAAAAGTTGCCTTGTGAAGAAAGTAAAATTTCAGAATGACACAGTATTTCCAAGCACCGAATATGAAATGCATTTTCTCAATTGGGAAGCTATACAGAGAAATAAAGAGAGCTTTCTGTTGATGAGCAAAACAAGAGTTAAGCAAAAATGAATAAGAACATGGTCCTATGGCTGTTGTTGTTTATAACATCTCTCAGAGTAGAGAAAAAACTAACAGATTTAAGGAGGGAAGAGAAGGCCATTTACTGTTGTTATAAGGGGTGGACGTCTTTAGATTTCCATCATAAAAGCATCATTGTTATATAGTTTAGCCCATTAGCACACAATTTTTTGAGGCATCTTTTGGCAGTTTCATGCCCCAAAAAAACTCCTGTTTTGTCCTGATGGCCCCTTGTTCATTTTGTTTGTGTGTCACAGCTGGGGTCAGTGTAAGAGGATCGAAATCACATGGGCCAAACCACATGGACACGTTTGGTTCTGTATTTCTGTTCTACCCAGAGTCAAACCATGAGGTAAGTATTACCTTAACAAAGAACAAGAAAGTTTCCGAAAGCCAAAAAATGCCGTTTAGCCATTTTCCCAGGTCACGAGGTTGAGAGTTTGATCCGAACCCTCCGTGTCGGTTTGTCTATCATCAGTGGTCTTAGAAAACCCAAAATAGAGTAGACATGCTAACTCCCCATGTCCATTTACGTAACCATGGAATATATTATATCAAACAAACAATGTCAGTCTAGTACTTGAAACCAGCCATTTTGTAACAAACACATCCATTATATCATCGTACATGCATGTTGGTCATAATATAAAAATATGTAACTTCTAACAATATATATGAAAAGTTTTTAAAACACAGTATTAGGAATATTTGTTTTATGAGAATACATTGATTCCACTGGTAAATATAAACATTAACAGTCACTGGAATGAATCCAGATATTGCTATTCTGACATGGAAAAATTAAATGTGAACATGCATTATATTGGATTAGCATTCATTCCTGGATCAAAAGCATCCTTTCTATACCAGTATTGACAATCAATAAAAAACTTTTATTTAGTACAATGTAGCAGATCTTGGGGTACTGTTTCCAAACAACACTGCACTGCTTTGTGTACTCTAAGTGCTTTATTAAGACTTACCAAAAAGTTTACCATTACATTATTACCTGATTCCTGAATAAGAACTTTAGTCAGTGAAGGTCTTACTAGATTTCCCTGTTTGTTTCAGAGAAGAGTTCTTGTCTAATTTAATCTACTGATCCATAGTAACACATAAAAATTATGTATTTTATCAATAAATAAACCTTTGTGCATCTCTCTTTTAACTGCATTTCTGTGTTTTTTTCTGGTCATCAGATATTTCTGCCATGCGCAGAGCATTGTCGTGATAAATGAAATGGCAAAAGAGCACTTTGTCTTACTGCCAACTATCCAAAAGTTGTGAGATGAATAGGATACCATTCCTCTGAACAAACATCGGCATATGTCGCGTGTGGCTTGTTAATGTCCATATTTTAGCGTATTTTATTGCCTTTTTTAAATCTCCTTTTGGAGCTGCTTTGCAAATTATGGACTTGCACTTGCTAATAAAGTAACTTAGTACAAGAGATACATTTTTTTTAAAATCTTAATTTTTAGTTAAAAACTGCCAATGTACCAGTTAGGATTCACTATTACTTTGAAAGCCATAAACAATTCATAGTGATACATGTGAAAGATTTAATTTTCTTGAAATCAATGCTTGGCTGTAAACCAAAAATCACAAACACTGTTTTACTAACTTGAGAATACTTTACAATACACCACCACTCTATATAATATATGGACATGTGCCGAAAGCCAAAAACATCTATGTCACTGAATTTAATGGCTTTTTTAAAACCATTGAAAACTGAATATAATATACATAGTGTTAATGGGTGACTAAAGATTTAAATAGAAAAGGCTGAGAACAAATCCATTGAGGGTTCTTAAAAATTAAGTTTTTTCATTAGCATTCTCATTTGAAAAAAAGCTATTTAGAGACATTTGCTTGGCAACAAGAAAGAGAAAAAAGGTAAAATACCATCCCATGTTATCTTGTTTATAATTGCAGCTTGGCTAAATTGAAGAAAATTGTTGCATCTTGAAAGAATCTGTGCATTCACATTAGTTGTGAGTGGTGGTGTTCAAGAGTGCCGCTGAACTGTTAGTAGCAAACATGAATTGCCACACAGAAGACACAGACATATATTGTGGAGCATAAGCAATAGCACATTAGCATTCATACTGCAGGCTATGCTATGTTCAAAAACAAAACACTTCACCACTTATTTCCTGGAAAATCTGTAGCTCCATCCTGAGTTGTTGCCAAAAAGCTGGAAGTGGGGGGGGGGGGCTGATGTGTGGAAAAATGCCTGAGATGTTGCTTTATGATTTTGATAATAACATATTGGCACTAGTTTCTATTTATTTCTCTCAATGAGCCCTTTTTAATAATTCAATGTAAATGTCAATAGACACCAAACCCTACATTAATTATCCGAATACAGTCCCAAACAGAATTAACATGCTAGAGAAAATTCAGATGATTCTTCTTATTTGCTTGTAACGCTGCTATCGAATCATCCTTCAGAACTGCTGTCAAAGTTTGAAAAGCAGGTTGACAAACTCACGGATGTCAATGTCATTCCTATCGCTCATATTTTGCTTATAACCCCACACATAAAGCACCATTCACATTTACCCACATAACTAATGACCTGCTTTGAAATCTAGTGCAATTAACAGGCAAGGTGCTGACGCATGCCCAGCATATGAGCAAGACCTCTGCATCATGAAACCACTCTCCACATGCTCACACCCGTCACCCACATCCTGTATGGAACCACGGACAGGAACTGTACATCCAGAGCCGAGCTCCATCTCGTGTTCATCCTGTTGCCTGCTCCACAGCGGTGAGACTGTATCCATCCATTCGTCATAAATTCAGTTTTGGTCTCCTCAGGTTCTGTGAGATGTCTGTCTCCTTCGTCTTCCCATCCTCCTTTTTTCACTCCCCCAACCTCACTGCAGCAGCTTTGGGACGTCAACCTGAAGGGAGAGAGGACCGAGTTCAAGGCCTTTTTGGGCGAACCCATCCCAAGAGTAGAGCAGAAACGGAACCCTGCACCTGTGTTCAGCTGCAAGCTTGGCTTCCCACACCAAACCATTCCCCAACCTACCTTTTTGAGCTGTTTAATGTTGCTGTTCCTAATGGAGGCCAGCAGCTGATCCCTTGAATTTTTGCCCCCGGCCCTGTCAGAGCCCTTAACTCCTACTTTACGCTGTGACACAGGGGTCAGGGAGTCCCGTAGGCAGTTCATGTCCAGGACAGGACCTGGGGGTGGTGGGGGCGGCGGTGGAGGTGGTATAGCTGCAGCTCCTCCCGCTTTCTTTGGGGTCACCTTGGGAGAGGGCTGGGGTGAGGGCAGTGGGGAGACTTTGGGTGAAGCCTTGGGGGAGTTCTTGAGGCCCCCCGATGCCTTGGGCACTTCAAGTGTTCCCTTCTTTTCTCCATTAGCTTGGGCCTGCTTCTGCTCTTGCAACCTCCGTTGTCGCTGTCGGTCCATGTTGCGACTTAGGATGTTGGTCATGGTCATGCGTGGGCCAGCCAGCTCGAAGTGGTAGCCGAGTTTAAGCAGTGCGGTGTTCTCCTTCAGTATCTTAGCCATCTCCATCTCAGTCTTGCCACCACAGATGTGGCGTTGGTTATGGAAGCGTAGTTCAGTGAGGGTGGAGTTGTGCTGTAAGGCATGAATCAGGGCAACGATTCCCTTGCTGGTGAGATGGTTGGAGTCTAAGTTGATGCTGGTGACTGTCTTATTGGCACGCAGCATCCCTGCAATGGCATAAGCCACATGGTCATCTGCCCGTGTGTTAGCCAGAGCGAATATCTTGATATGTGTATTGTCTCGCAGGGCTTCTGCAAAATGAATGAGGGTTTTGGTTTTGATGACCTCTGAGTTGTTGACATTGAGCTCTGCCATTTGGGGGTCGTTGCTGCTGACCTTCTCCAGCAGCTCATCAAACATACTGGCATCCTCATCCTCTTCTTCATCGTTCTCCTTTGTTTTGGTGCTTTGGCTCCTCCCAGCTGCAGGCTCCTCATTCTTTTTGGGCTTCAAACCTTCACTGGGAGCTTTTTGTTTCTCTGTTTCCTTTACCCTTTCTTTCACATTCTCCTTCTCATTTTCATTCCCTTTAACATTCCTCTGCTCTCGCTCCTTTACAGAGCCCTTCTCTTTCACAGAGGAGTCCCTCTCCTTTACAGAGCCCTTCTCTTTCACAGAGGAGTCCCTCTCCTTAGCATTTTCTGTCTCTGCCGTTGCTTCACCATTTTCCTCCTGCTGAGATCCCGTTTGGTGAAGTTGTGTGGCAGACTGTGTCTCCTCCCCTCTGCTCTTTCTGTCATCTGTTTTGTTTTCTTTCACCTGGCTTTGCTTTTCTTCCAGCCTAGATATTAAATCTTTTGTTTTGCTGTCCTCTTTCTTCCAGATCTCCTCTTTTTTCTCCCTTTCTTTTACATCCACCTTCTCACTTCGCTCTCGGAGCTTTGAGATTAGCTCTTTCGTCTTGCCATCTTTCCGGCTTTCATCTTTCCTCTCTTTTTCTTTGGTATCTTCTTTCTTCTCCTGTAATTTGGAGATCAGCTCTTTCGTCTTGCTGCTGCCTTCTTCCTTCTTTTTGCTATCCTCCCTTTTTTCCCTCAGCTTGCTCTCTTCATTAATCTCCCTCCCTTCTTTCCTCTCCATATCACGGCTCTCCTCTCTGTGGAAGCGGTTGGAAGGCCCAGCTCGGTTCCCAGTATTGTGTTTCTCTTCCCTCACGTGGTCGTGCTCACCGGACACGCTGTTTTGCCTGGTGACCTCCTCACCCTGGCTGTCTGACCTGGACAAACTCCTCTCCTGACTGAGTCCCATCTTCCTTAAGTATTGCTGCTTCAGACTCTCTCTCTTGGACTCCCCCTGAAAAATTAAACATATATTGTTGAAGGACTTTTATAGGATTTTTTTATTTGGAATGTCTTCTGCAAAAGATCTTCACTAAAGGATAACCTTGACACACAGAGCTTTGCCACTTGTTCATCTGAGAGACAAAATGAATACAGTGTTTAAATAACGATTCATATACAGTTAACTAGCATATCAAATCACACACAAACTGTAAGACAAGACAAATGTACAGTTAAAGTTATTATTATTTTTTTTGCATGTTTTGAGGCTTAAATTTTGTGTCTTAAAACAGTCAAAGCAGTGATATCAACGTTAGACCAGGGACTCTGCTGCCCTACTATACTATTATATTTATTAAGTTAAAATACATATTGATAAAGACATCTTATGTCCATTTAATGTCTATTTAGAGGCTGCAGATAGTTCAGCAGTTCAAAAAGCATTACTGCACATGAAGTTCCTGTTTCAAACCTCAGTTTCATACTTTTTTGATTTCATCAGTAAATATTTCCCTCCGAGCTTTATTCTGGACATAATACCTCATAAATAGCTTAACTTTTTCTTCAATATTTTACAAGGATTCTGAAACATCAAAAATGATCTAAATTTAACTCAAACAGCTAAACATTGCAAATTGAAGTTGAAGTTGAAGTGTGAAGTTTATTGTCATATGTACAAAGTACAGCGTACAGCGTAATTGAGATATATACAAATGAAACGAATAAAAAAAAATGTTTACACTGAAGTCATTTGAAATATTTAAAAAACAAAAAGTTTCCTGTGAGTTATCCTTTCACTCTGGATTTTAAAAAGTTTATTACCGTATCAAAAGAAAATTGAACTTGGTCAGTCATTACATACAGTCATAGAAGACAGTTCAACCTAGACGAACACTGTCACAGAGTTCAAATGACATAGTAATATTGGGTACCATGGCATCTCATTCCTCAAAAAATGCCTTCCCACCAATTTTTAAGGGTTTTCTGACCCATACGACTGCATTGAAAATGATGTGCATTAGCTTTTAATAAAATCAGCACAAACTAGGTTAGGGACCCGTGAAAGGTGATGGGTTTGAATCCCATACCCAGCAGGGTAATCACATCACCATTGGGCCCTTGAGCCAAGGCCCTTATCCTCATCTACTCCAGGAGTGTTGGATGCTAGGTGACCCTATCTGCGAACCCACGCCTTGTATGTGGTTTTAGAGAAAAGCTTAAGCTTAAGTAAATAAAGGTAAACTGTAAATTAAACTGAGCTGAAAAATGCAGTGTTCCGTCTGTGATTTGTACTGTCGCTGTGGTCAGCAGGATATTATAATTTTTTAGGTGCTGATATTGTGGGTGTCCCATGTAAATAAAATGATTACATAATAGGAACGTATGCATCAGGTTCTTTAGTATTTACATTGGTCACAGGGAGCCATTTTAAGCAGCTTTTACAAGTGAAATTAATCTGCCAGGACACCCAAGAGGCTGATTTGCGAGCCACTATCTGTGCTGCAGTGCAGAGTTGTGGCTCTGGCAGATGTGACCTTAAAAGGCAGTGAGCACTGAAGCCACCAACAAGGAATTCCACCAGGCTGGGATTTAGAACCAGCACAGAGACAGGTCCCCATTGTTTCAGGGGCCTTCTCAACACAACTCAACTGCTACACCCTTCTTCTTCGCCAATCCAGGGGGCCTCCAAGTCTGAAAACTGAAACCAAACGCTACATACAAATGGCCGCACTCAGTGGGACAAGCTACAAATCAGACTCAAGGGTCAAGTGGAAGCTTCATACTTCCTTGCTAAAGAAACGCCAAAAGTCTACCTGCTACACTGTAGGACAGTACATGAACAGTAGCAGGTTATGATGTGATGATCGGAGAGTAGAAACAGAAAAAAAGTCGAAGTACCACAAAAATCCACCATCCACACGAAAAGAAGAAAAATGCATATGACCATTGCAAACATAATGTGATTAAAAACAATGAAGATACCTTGTTGTCCATGGCTACAGAAGAACATTATTATAATTAGCTGAACATTTCCAAACGACAGCGTAATATACGCAACCAACAACACTCAGTGGTTAATAAATTGTACCTGTTTGTTCTTATGACACCAATATGCAATTTAACAAGAATTTAAAAACAAGTGAATTGTGTCCTGGGATAATCACTGCTTGTCCTTCTCTACCAGTCTAATTTAGTTAATTAATTAATAAACAAATCATATTATCTCCATTAAGGATATACCAAGTCTTATTAATATAATGGATAGTGGCTGGTTTTATTTACAAAATTACTAAATAAACTAGTAAACAAAATGAAATATTTTACATGTAGATTTTAAAAGAATAATATATTTTATGCCATATACTGTTAAGGTATTACTGTATATATTGAAGTATCCCTGCCTTTAAAACAGACAAATAACAAAACAAACAACTAAACTAGTTTAATAAGCTTAAAATATTTCAGTAAAAAGTTAAATTTATCGGTATGGTTTTGCAAGGTCGCAAGTCTATCAATATGCTTTATAAATGATAAAATATGCTATAATTCATTCATGAGTAGACTACTTGTCTATATCGCAATTATCTGTACTATACCGAGTTGTCCCTTATTAGCTACACCTAGCTAGGGCCTATTTCTCCCTCCAGTACTGCTTCAAGAGTGACCATGTTGTCTTTCTCTACACCACTGTTGTACTGAGCTGTTATTTTTGCATTCGTGACCCTCCTGTTTGCCGACTTCTGTCATTAATTGTTTTAGACAACATAACTGCCTATGAATAGTTGATTTTTTATTTTTTTGCACTGTCATCAACCAATTGAGATGGAGTGGTCAATTGCCAAAGCATTCATAGTCAATCGCAAAACCGTTAATCCTTCTACCTCCGTCTGCAAAATGTCGCTCTCACCGTAAGAAAGCTTGGTGAAGTCTCCTGTAGTGCATGAAAATCCCAGCTGGGTGGCTGTTTCTGAAATACTGCACCCAATACATTTAGCACCAACAATTAAAGCATATTCAATATCACTTACATCAAACATCTTGAAATCCATGACCCTGCCTGTGTGATGTATATATTCACTCGAGTTACGTGATTTGCTCTTTGGCGTACCAGGTGCTATTGAATGTATATTTCATTAGTTTATTTGCGTAAATTTAAATGGTAATATTAAACGTTAATATTGAGACTATTAAAATACTGGTAACACTTCACTTGAGGGGGCAAGTAGCTTAGTAACTCACTTAATACTCAAGTACAAATCAAACATATATAGTAACTGCGAAAAACACATGAACTGTTCTGAATGATTAATGATGAATAAATATGGGACCAGTACACAACTAACACTTCATTTGTGGTTATTTAATACATTAAGTATTAATTAAGTGCACTACTCCAATATTTGTACTTTAAAAGTTAAATTAGTCCTCTTGGGTGGCATTTGTGTACTTGAATACAAGTTGTTGTATCCAGAATACAATATCTACAACTCTGTAATTATGCACAAATGGTGGTATTGTATGTCAGTTCACCAGTTTATTCAGGTATTTCCTTCTTTCCATCATGTTTAAAAATAAGCTTTTCCTCACAACAGTGTGCTGGCTGCCCTCAGGCCCTAAATGTGTCATTCCTTGTCTTCGGCAAATATTTCGATGACAATTGACTGACATTTGATGGCAAGTGATATGGCGACATTTTAGACACTATTAGGCCTGATTTATGTACCTTCCTCTTAAATTTAAAGTGATCAGACTAAAGTCCATTTTTCAATGCTACTGAGTTAACATCTAATATGTCTTCAGAAAAATTCCCCTTTGCGGCCTTCTGGGATCAAACACTGCATTCTTAAGAGGCTATTACTAACCAGCAGGGTCCTGTGATCTTATCCTATTAAAAGTCGAGTCATGTATAAGTTCTGTGGGTCAAGTTGTTGAATATTGATGAGAAAAATCAATCTGACTGGCAGTTTTCCGGGAAGCCCCACCCTGGGCCAGCTTCCAGTGGTTATTATTGTTTCCATGGAAATGAAATCCAGTGTGATTGTGACCTTCAACGCCATGATCCCAAATCAGTGACATAACAATAAACAACAGTGTTATTGCTATAATATGACAGCTTGAAAAAACTATTAGCAAGGATTTACACATCAGTTGTAAGCAAACTGGAGTCTCTAGTCAACTCTCTCGCAGATAAACCCACAACAAAACTCTGAAAACATCACAAAGCTTCTACTTTTTATGATGTTAATACCTCAAAGTGAAAAACAATGTTTTCAACCCCTGAACGAACAATTAACTTCAGTCCCTGAACTATGACTCATTTAAGGAATAAAATTTACGGTGTAAGTTTTGCTGTTGCTGAGGTAATTAACTGATACTGTTTCCAAATCTAACAGAGGTGGTTTTCATACCTCGATTGACAGCTGTCTCTGACTGAGCTTGCTGGTTTCGGGCCCAGAATGCTCCACATTGTTATTAACTGAAGGTTGCTTCTCCAGTGAGGTCTTCTTCCTGATTCCGCTTTGCACATATGGGTCAGGATCAGGGTCAGGCAATGTAAGAACCTCTTTCTGCAGTTCTTCCATCTCTTCTGGTGACAGGTTAGACAACAGGTTGTCAATATCAGGATCTTCGCTCACCTGACGTCCAGTCCGGGTCAGTGCCCTTACTTTCCTCCTGGACATGGTTGCTACCTTAAAAAAAGCCCGAAAGCCAGGTGATACGGAGATGGGGACTGCTGAGATAGGAGCCCTTTAAGTTGTGTTGTAGGTTCTAACCCTACGTCAGCTGTAACTCCATGAACAAGAGTGCCGTGTCGTTAGCCAAGGAAGCGCTGCAGGTGATTCTTTATTAAGTCCTGGCGACTTGGTCTGCGAGGGGAGCCAGCGCAGTCGCAGCGGCGCAGTGCAAAAGCCAGTAACATCTGCATTAGCCTGCCGTCAGAGCCGTCGGAGATGCTGACATTCCTTGAAATCCTCCGCAACTGCATGCCCAAATTTAGTACAAGCTTTTTAGCCTTTTAAAGGCAATAGGATGGGCTGAGAACTAGGAGAAATTTTCAAGCGTAATACAAACAAATGGGCAGTCTTCTATTTTCCCAATAAATTACCAGAGGTTGGAGTATGCCGAGCACAAAATAAACAGGAACATGGAAAATTATGAATGAAGTTTGCCGCCTAACATTGTCAAAGCTGAAAATCTATCGCCGAAGTAGTTTAGGGGTCATTATTAATTATTAAACTGCTTTGTAATAATAACTTGCTTGAATCGATTAACATATGCGTACTGTAACTTACGCGCATTCCGAAATCTTCTTAAGAACGTTGCTGCAGGTCTTCTCGAAAATAAGGTTAAATGGTATACAAAAGGTAGTGATTATAATGCTCCCAGAGGATTTTATGAACTGTAAAGCGTCTATATCATCCATTTGTGGCAGCTATGTTAAGGCCGGGATAAGTCAATTTAAACAAGTAATTTAATTTTCAAGTATTACAACATAAGCCATTCACGCATGGTCTTAGGCCTATAGTAATTATGCCTAATTTAACACACTCAAATCTTGTTCAACCACAACAAAACATGCTCCCACATCCATAGTTATAAATGTTTATAAATTAAATGCATTATTACTGTTAATTGCCCTACCAAAGCAGACCCGTACGGCTAATGATCGAGTACCATGAGTCCCGCGGCAAAACTTAGACACGGTTATTCTGCATTCTACTTTTAGATTAATGTTGAAAGATGGTAAACTATTTTTAATTACCTGAAATCCCTTCCGAAAGCAATTTGTGTCGCGTAAAATAACATTGGGGACATCTGGTGGTTAAAACTTGAAATTATTAAAGAAAGTTGGAAATATCCCTCTATATACCGATCATAGATGAGTTCTAGGCCAATGTAAAATTTAAAAACAGTTCTGGTCCGGTGTTGTGCTTGACATGAATTAACTGAGTGAGAAATGCAAAGAAATCGGGTTGTAAATATTAAGAGGAAACTACTTGAAACTTGAAATTATATTTATTGGAAGTTCTCAAAACACACCACTGGGGGCCACTGAAACCCGCAATATCACCAAGCGTGTAGTTAATAGCATTTTTATATTCCTAAAAGTCCGTTTTAATAGGTGAGGGGTAATGTGCAGACTTATTACGGGGTTATGGCGTCAATCGAACATAAGAATACGTTCGTTACCATGGGTACAGATGGTAAAACTCTGTCAATATACCAAAGCAACGGCTTTTGTACTTACTTTTAAGTTTTTCTTAAAAAGTAGTAATACAAAGGTCACACATCCATCCATCCATCCACCGTCCAAACCGCTTATCCCAGTGGGTCGCGGGGAGTCCGGAGCCTATCCCGGAAACTATGGGCACGAGGCGGGGAACAACCCAGGACGGGGGGCCAGCCCATCCAAAGGTCACACATTTTATATGAAAATAAGGTCAGTTCCTACGTCATTTTAGAATGAATGATAACAGTTAAAATAAATCAGGAATATACATATTAAATTACTATCTATCTATGTTTTACTGTTTTAAGTAATACAGTTTATGATAAATTAATTCACTTTGGGTATCACCTGATGTCAGAAAGGCTGTGTTTATGCTGTCTTCAGAAAATGAACGATTTACACTGAATCGGAGTAGGAGGATCAAAACAATTTTACCTGTTTTTTTCAAAGCCTATATGAAATATTCAAACCCCAACACCTGGGACTTCTCCATAACTTCTTCTTATTGTACCAAATAATTTAATTTTATTATAATTATTAACATTCCCAAAACAAGCACATAGGTAACCAACTAACTGCCTTCAAATCTCTAGGTAGGCTCAATAGAATCCTCATGTATCAAACAACATTCACACAATTTGGAGCTGATCAAAATTGTCCTCTTAGACTTCAGATGGTTACTGCATTCACCATCATTAATTTAAAATAAAAACTGCTATGTGTTTGGAAAGGCACCGATTTGGGGATCAAAGCCAGACCACATTCAGAACCACATTTTGGATTTTTAAAAGCAGAACCTGTTTAGAACAAGCTATTCTCCTAACCTCAAGCT
The DNA here is from genome assembly GCA_026781065.1 of Mormyrops boulengeri. Lineage (NCBI taxonomy): Eukaryota > Metazoa > Chordata > Actinopteri > Osteoglossiformes > Mormyridae > Mormyrops > Mormyrops boulengeri. The sequence goes on from JAODLD010000136.1 coordinate 26,769,351, forward strand.
CTCAGAAAAGAATAGCTTTGATCAGGAAGCCAATTACAACTCTGAACTGAACCAATTATAACTCTGACGCTGAAAAAAATTCCAAATGACAGCAGGTCATGTACTCCAACACTCTGTCCTTTTAAGAAATTTATAAATGGGTAAAACAGTGGTACATAAAATCCCACTTCAACTTCGCAAATGGCACCCAGAAGATTTGTATAGATGTGAGAAAAGGATTATGTGGCCAAGTGGAAAAAATGTTATATGTATTTGACCTATCAGCACCGCATTATGTGTAGTAGAAACACATACAGCACTAAAGAAACACCAGTCCTGTTGTGGAACACTGTGACAGCACTTTGCTGTGAAGCTTTTTTCCACCAGCATGCACTATGAAGCTAAACAGAGGGCAAAATGGATGTAATTAAACAGGCGTTTGCCTGTCAGGAACTAAGCAAAAGGCCAGATTTGAATCTCACTGAGAATCCATAGCAATACTACAAAACATCCAACAAACTGACAGAAAAAAGTGCAGAACAAAACAAATACTGCATGATCCATGTGTGTAAAACTGGTGGAGACCCCAAATAACTCATATTTTCTATGGCGAATTGTGCTAAGCATTGGGTGGGTGGACAGTATATATTTAATCAAGACATTTCAGTTCAAGACATTACAAGACATCTCCATTTTCAACTGTGATTAACTGCTATTACTCAGGGTCTTCAATTGTTTCAAACTGAAGGCTGTGAAAATCAACACCGCAGTTGCGAGGAGAACAGGAATAATTCATCTGTACACCGTGACAGTGCAGCTAGACCTTCTGGTTCAACCTCATAAAACACAAAGGACTTCAAAGCAATTAACTCAGTGAGATCAAAAATACATATATAATGTTAAGCCTTTCATGCAAAATGCATTCAGAGTACATTAAACATATGTGTGAAAGAACAATAGTCCAGGTTAACATTAGTCATGAAACAAAGGCAAGGATACAATTTAAAAATAAAGAGACAGAAATTCCAAGTGCCATTGTTTCTGCTTTGTGTGATGACTATATACATGTACAAAGAAACACCTTCTTAATCAAGTATTAAAAGTCATCTTTACGATGCTTAATGTGTAAGCAATATGGGGTAAAATAAATACAAACAAATTTATTTCCATCAGTCAGCTTTTTAGATTGGCTTTTAAGTACCAAACACCATTATCAGTTGATCTGAAATCAACATTACTGTTGAAAAAATTCGGAATACAGTGAAATCCATGTGCATAAGTCTATTGGACTTATACCAACATATACATCTGCAGTTAAACTTATTTCTATCAACATGTCAATATATTTTGATTTCAAACCGTATGACACCTACGGTTTACTTAGAGCTTGTCTTCGTTTAAAATATTAACAGCCGTTATCATTAGCTTCTAGTATGGAAGACAAGCTAACATGTTCTGAAAGCATAGTCAAATAAATATATATTGTAACATAGCACATCAGTCAGTAACAGCGTTAAACGTGCACCACGGATCTGAGGTTTCATTCCTGATTCCCACCAAAGGAGCCCCCACTTCCAACAAGAAGAGCAGGATACTAGTCCTGCGATGTTCAGTCATTTCATGGTCAGATCAATGACACATAAATGGGGCGACACATAATCAGGCTGAAACAAGCACGTAAACTTTTTGACAGCCCCCTTTATGTTAATGTTTAACAAAAAGACATATACAGTACATCGCTAAGCTGGAAAAAAAAACCAACGTGTGGATCTGGGCATCAGCGACACTTGGGGGGGGGGGGCGGGCAAGACGACTGACAGACAGATCGCTCTGTCAGCAATGACTTTAGTTCTGTACAAGAGGAGCTTAGCCCAAGTCACGCTCCTTCTCATGAGGGGGGAAGAAAACCAAGTGGCATATTAGTATTTTTTTTGCTAACAAATAAAAGAAGGAAAGCAGAATACTGAGAAGGGCGGGGAAGCCCTCACTCCCCCCCACATACAGTCTCTTCTCTCTCGTCTGCGCTGACCACAGGAGTTCCTGCTGAGTCACTGGCCTGGGTATTGCGGTGGCGAGTACGGTGGCGGAGCTGGAACACATGACATGATGAATCAGTACTAAACCACTGGATATTACTCATGGATACACCTGTATACGGATGCTCCTCACTTTACGAAGATTCCACTTACGATATTTGGACTTTACAATGGTGCGATAGCAATGCACATTCAGGAGAAGAACCAGTCAATCTTAGAGACAGCATAAGCAGTCGCACAGGGCGCCAACTTCTGAGGGGGAGTCGACTTTCCAGCCAATTTCACTTCGCTTTGGACACGGGGGAACCAGTGGAGATGCTTGTCTATGGCGCCGCGTTGGCTAGGACCCGTACTGTTCAGTACTCATCAAACTTTGAAATTTTATGTATTTCCAAGCTAGTGATGTGCTTCATGATGCTGGCCAAGGACAGCATCCACCCCCATGCTTCCAATATCTGCAGCGACTGTTTAGCGTAAACATCTCGTACAATGTTTAACAACGTATCGAATGGTATATTTTTTCCCTGTTTATCCAAATCATCCCAAGCCCATCATGTCTACTAAACACCCAAGTGTGTCATATCATATTCATATTCGAATTAGGATATTTTCAAATGATGACAGGCTCAGCGGAACGTAACCCCATCGTAAGTTGAGGAGCATCTGCACTCCACTACGGCACAACCGCAAACAACAAATTACTCTTACATTTGCTGATGTTACAACAAAACAAGACACTTGGCAAAAGAATTAGCACAGCTCGCTAACTAAGCTTGGCTAACAATTTTATACTTGTCATCCATTTATGCAGTCCCTACTTTTAGTACATTCTATTATAGAAATCCACTTGAAGTACCTTCCTTTAGGCTACAGCATCAGGGTTCATTTGTGGACTGACAACCTCTCAGTAACACGTCCAGTTCCCTAACCGCCCCAGTAACTGCAGTACTCACATACTGGGCTACAGAATCCTGGTTCCCTCTCTATCTGCATTTGCACAGCTAGCTATAATTTTTTAACATACAAGACAACAACTAAACCTGTCACCTCTGTTCTGGTTCTCACCTGCATGGCCGACTCCCGGGTCTGCCGGCGGGTATGGAGGGGTAGGACCCTGCGGCATCATGGGATACTGCTGAGGCATGCCAGGGTAATAATGTGCCATTGGGTATCCAGGATTATGGTAGTCAGCAGGCCCCATGGGTTTGCCGTACGCGTTGAATGCGGGGTCCACCGGGTAGCTGGCCATCGGGATCTGCTGGCCTGCAAGTCAGTCACACGTCAGTGTACCGCAGCAGCCATGCCAGCCATGCAGCACCAATGCAGCATGAGCATGCGGACAGTGCCTCAGGAAGCATTATACGGCTACACTAAACCCCAGTTCGAAATGAAAAGCTAAAAAAACAGACGATGCTGAAACAGTGGCCAAAAGCACCGGAGATTCACATTCAAAGACAAGCATCATTATATGATGCAGCATCTTAAGGCATACCTTCACGTGTTTCTGAAATAAAAAAAATAAGAATACAACATCGGTATGTTTGGGCAATATGTACAATATTTGCAATTCCATTCTAAACCAGACCGGAATAATATTATAATGATGAACTAAATCTCTGTCATCCAAGGAAATCTATGTAACTTACAATTTCATATTTTTGCATCTACATGCAGCAGAACATGTACTAAACAGTTTAGATTTCCCCTTTCAAAATCAGAACCATGGACAATTTGGCTGGAAGTCCAGAGAGGAGCTTTATGTAACGTGCTGGGCCTGCACAGCGCATCAGCCCTCAACCATCTGCTTTGGAAAACAGGGCTGGGCGCTGACAGCCATCGTTTGGGATAGAGAGTGGTGTGATGGAGTGACGTGGAACACGCCATAAACAGCCAATCCCCGTGGCTGGCCTGTGGCTCGTCTTACCGTCATAGGGCGTCCCGCCCCGCTGCTGCCGGCGCTGGTACAGGTAGCAGCAGGAACACATGAAGCAGCACACCATGGTAGCAATGATGGCCACAAACAGCAGGATGGAGGAGGCGATGCCCGCTATGGTGGTAGGGCTGTACAGGACAGGAAAGAGAGGATCAGACTCCATGCTGCCCCTCAGTCCTTCCACTTGCAGCCTGATCATTCGTTATGATACCATCAGATGCTAGACTAGAAAAAAAAAAACACACTTGTCGATGAAGCCAACAAAACAGGCACATGCTGGGTGTGGGGTTGCACCTGAACTGGAAGAGCATGCAGCGCTTCTGCTCCTTCTCCAGGATGATCTTGCTGCGGTCCAGGCAGCAGTATCGATGCTGGCAGTTTCCGCAGCAGAAGGCAAGGTGTGGGCAGTCGAAGCCATTGTGCCAGGTGCCATTCTTGTCCACGTACCAGAGGCAATCCTCATCTGCACTCACTTCACATGGGACCATAGATGCAAAGAGTATGAGGCATCAACCATAAGAGCAGCCCATCCCTCTTCCTCCACCATGCGCACCACTCATAGTTAAAGGACATTTACTGCAGTGTTTCCCAACCCGGTCCTTGGGGACCCCCTACTGGGAGCTGGGAAGGAGCAAAAACATGGACCGTCTGGGGGTCCCCAAGGAGCGGACTGGGGAACACAACAGTGGATGTCCTGGTAGGGAGCAAAAACGTGGACTGTCTGGGGGTCCCCAAACACCGGGCTGGGAAACACTACAGTGGATGTCCTGGTAGGGAGCAAAAACGTGGACTGTCTGGGGGTCCCCAAGGACCGGGCAGGGAAACACTACAGTGGATGTCCTGGTAGGGAGCCAAAACGTGGACTGTCTGGGGGTCCCCAAAGACCGGGCAGGGAAACACTACAGTGGATGTCCTGGTAGGGAGCCAAAACGCAGAATGACTGGGAATCCCCAAGGACTGAATTTAGAAACACCGATCTACTGGATTGAACACAGGAACTATACTGTAGCTGCCATCCCAGAAAAATCACTACACTTCCTATTACATGAACCATCATGCGGAAATGATCAAATCAGTGAACACTGTGAGCTGTGTATACAGTGTTCATTCAAAAGACAAGAAGAATCAAGGAAGGAAGCAAAACTGATTTAAGGCTTATCATAGCCAATGAGCACTTTTGGTGAGGAAGATATATATAGACCACATAGGTCAGTCTAACACCTGCTGCAAGGTCTCAAGCACGGGATTATTTTACAGAGCTTAGTTAAAATGGCACGTTCCCTTCCTGTTTACTAGACTATTAGCTGAGCCATTTACAGTAGTGATTATATTATATTACCTTCTCACTCTTTTTATGTACTTGGGTCCCGAGTCCAGGCGAAGATAAATAAATAAAGATGCAGAGTGAATAAGTAGGATCAAATTCTGATAGCTGATCTGTAAACCAATGTGTTTTTCTAGAATATTTACAAGGGTGACAAACAGCTTTTTTGGTGATTACATTAACGCCTTAAGAAACTACGTATTTTCCATTTGTGGCTGCTGGATACTCATTCTCTTAGCTGCTTAGGGTGCATGAATATTGCCAGATTTAATATGTCCAGTGTTACTCAGTTGATAAGCATTAACAACTGAGATTTGGTAGAAATATGTCTGTATAATTAAACTGCTCTTCTGTGGTCTAACATAACATTTATATATAAAACATTGCAGAGTTTTACACCTGAAGATTATTCAGGTAGTGCGATAATTCCATTCTCTCAGCCTTCCTGAAAAACTCCGCAATTCCGTTTCTAAATTTAATTCGGAAATATTATGTCCAAAACAAACTCTTAATCCTCGAGTTGTCTAAAGGCTGTTTCCAGTACATCTGGCACCTGTCTATCATAAACACAGTGGTGAGATTCCACGTGCACACCCATTCTAAACTGACAATTCATCGCCCTCTAATCCATTCTGTTGTTAAAAACACCTTTATTGGTTTATTCCAATAGAAATAGTTTTAACTGGCCATTCAGAATTGAGATTACAACCTATTGCATGAAAAACACCTTTTTTTCAAAGGCGAATGAAAATACACAATTAAACGTATCAGAAAAGAAATACAGAATCATATATAACTGCTTTCACGTAATATTTTCCATACTGTCAAAATATTTACGTTTTTAATATTAATCCGTTTCTGACACATTGCTAATCGTAACGAGTAACCGAACTTGCTGCAATAGGCTATTGTACACGACGTTACTGTCAAAATTAAGAACACTCCGAGTCTTCATTTTTAGGAGGAAAAAAGAAAAACCTACACACTTTTTTTTAAGAACAGGTCACCGATTCGGTAGCACGCACCTTCCTACAATCATTGTGCCTAATGCTCACAAAGGGGTCATAAGCATATCTATCTGACAAGGTATACTGAGCTCCAATATGACTCAAGCGTCAATTCAGAGAACTTCAAATGTGTTTCCTTTGTTCAAATAAGATTCTGCTAATGGAAGTGCTTTTCATGTACTTTAAACATGGACAAACATTAGAATAAGATTAACTGCGAAGGGATAATTCGGTCATCCAGTATTATAAGAATTCTTTTCCTTTTAATTATACCCAAGCCCAGACTTCGATAAAAAACCGATATATTACCATAATAATTTTCTATATCTTTAGGCTTTGAGTCATAAATACTATATGAAAATTCTATATGAAATCTGTTGCATTGACGAAAACTGCACCAAAGATCGGTTTGGGAGTTGATATGACTCACGAAATTCCACCATGTTGGTGTGAAATGACAGAGAAAAAAATAACCCTGCGAATCATCCTTAATGTCCGGGCCAGTGTACGACTTCTGACGCCGTGCCTAATGGATATACGCCATAAATTACATATCACTGTGATCTTTCCACTCGAATGACACTGCCATCATTTTACAAAATATAACGAAACGCCTAACCTCCAACTTACACTTAAATAATTTATTCGATAGGGATTTAACATTATAAATTGTATTAAAAATGAAGAATGTATGAAGCGTTTTAAAATTAAAATGCGAGTATATTATTTTGCCGTTATTTCCGAGGCCTGGAGACACATTAAAGCAGCTTTGTCTTACCCTGCCAGGAGGAGAGAATGGTGGCGAGCACCGGCAAAGCCAAACACACAAGCGACATCTTAGCTGCAGTCCGGAGATTATTTCAAAGGAATTATGCAGGAGACCGAATATCGCACACTGACGTCAAGCTTCTCTTTATGACCGGCAGAACGAGACGGCCCTAAAATCATACTCCAGCTCGGTTAATAATACGCGGTACGTGAGCGCTGTAGCCGTAACCATCACAGGGTCCGCGGAATGACAGATCACCAGTCACGCCGTACGTCCTGGGGACGGAAGAGAGCCAGCGAGCGCTCCGGAGCGCCTCCTGGGCTGCGCTTAAAGGAGAACATGGACACGCAGTACCAGGGACCCTATTCTCCACGCGTGCGCAGTGGTCACTTTCACAGGCGACAATGAGGTTCACTTTGAACCGCGCAGGGACACTAAAATGGTTTCAACTCATTTTCGCCGCTGCAAATGGCTACACAGGTTTGTGCGTCTTTGGCCTGTAGGCTTGCGTACTCCTACAAAGTCTCCAGGGTAAGCGATTAATCTAGGTAAACATTAACATAATGGTTAACCTTCGCGGTTTATCAGCAAAATGAAGAATTGTATTATTTCTTTCAAGTAATATAAAACTGTGGATTCAAAATTTTAAACTCTTGACCAGAGAACACGAAGCATTGTGGGGTACTTCGTTTTACTGGGTCTACCGCTCTGTCACATGATTGAGAAATAACTTATGCATGTAACAACTACAGATCCTTCAGTGAAGTTACATATCCATGACTTAATTGTACATGTACCAGTCCATTCATTCAGCACAACCGCTTGTTCAGTCCTGGGTCGTGGTGAACAGAAGATCTTTTCACTTTTAAGTAACACAGTACATGTTTAACCTTTTAGGCCCTGAATAAGTGATGACTGAAATGTTTGTCAAGTTTGAACTTTTTTTGTACAAAATTGATTGACAAATCCATACAAAAAAATTTGATCACAGCCAAAGTGTAAATAAGAGCATGCAAAAGGTCCTCCAAACCAGGACTCAGAAAAAAGCTAAGAAAGTTATGGTTTACTCAGAACAATGACAAAGCGTACACCCAGTGTTGCTGCATTTCAAACGTTTTTGTAAAACTTTTCAAACACCCCTGTACAGTTCAGAACATACTATAAGCTGTTTCAGACGATGTAAGGTGACTTGTGAAACAGATCCTAAGGCATGTTGTTTTCCTCTCTCTCTTTTTCCCTATGGACGTGGCACTTCACAGTGTACAAATAAAGTATAGAACTTCAGGCTTCAAGGTCTGCAGTGCTCATACGGCAAACTGAGAAAGCAGAAAACACTGCAGTATTTTGAGGGCTGGAACCCTCCCCACATGTACTACAATTGACCTGTTCCACCTAGAGGTATATATGAATTCCTGACATATAACAGCTGACTGTTTGGGGAGGACATATCACAGCCACATTATTCCATTATTCCATAATAAATGCACAGTGAGTTATCAGCATAACCAGGTCTTAAAAACAAGAAGCATATCTTCTCAAATTCAAAAATAAAAAACTCAGATTTACAGATTTCATCAGGTTGTTGGGACATAATCCACACGACTCCTTATTTGAGCATAAGCAACTGACAATTGACACACTATTAGCCTACTTTTTAAAAATTGCATTCATTGTAACAAAGTTCCAATTAATTACATCCATGAGCTGAAACACTGGCAATTTTAAGTGTAAAAATGTGACCGGAAATGGAAAGCAAAATTAAAATGTAAAAAAAAAAAAGGAAAACAAGGGGAAAAAAAAACTAATTTGTATTTGACAATGTTATATTAATTTTTTAAAATGCATGCAATAGGATATTGTTACAAGTTAAGACTGATGTCCTTTTTTAATTGGAAGGGGCAGGTTCCCTTAGTAAGCTAGCATAGTTAGGAGTAACTAGCCTCCACCATTCTTTCACTCTAACATCACTTGTCTGTCCCTGGTGGCACAGCAGGGGCAAAATGATTGACAAAAAGAGAGAGGAGACTGAAAAGGAGGGCCATAATAGGCCTTTTATTTTGAATTGTCATTTCAACATTCAAGTGGGTGGCAGAATTTTTAAAGGCGGAGTTCAGCTCTGGCATCTGGCAGGCCACTCGCCCCCATCCATCCCAACGAGTGACACGGCCTCTCAGGCCGCCACAACTCATACTGCAACAAAGAAAGAACCAATGTCTTGAGAATGAGTAAACTGCCATTATGTTCCTTTGCAGTCTGTCCCAATGCGTCCAGCTCGTCCCTTGACGCCTTGTCCCACAGAAGTGCCCAGAAAACACAGAACAGCATGGGGAGCTGAGGGGTGAAACCTGGGTGTCTGACAAGTCCATCTCAGGATGTACACCCTGGCCGTCTGTCCATTTTGAGAAACTTCGGGATAACTCCCAAAACTGCAAGAACTTTGATACACTCTCTGTCAGACAGGCTAAACGGCATTTTCTTGTGCGGGGTCTCCCAAGTTCTTTCTGAGGCAAGCCAGTCCTGCAGTCAGGTCACTCTGGTACCTCTGCTCCACCCCCAACCCCTACCCTCTCCACAATGAATTGTACTTCAGGTCCAGTCCAGGTCCACATGAAGTCTTCCTTCTCAGTGACAATGAAAAGTGAGAATGTAGTGGGGGTAGGGGGACTGAGACCGAGACTCAGCTGAGAGAAAGCATGAGTTTGCTGGGGGGCAAGTGCTTGAAAGGGAGTAGGGGTGCTCCACATGGAGGGGACGAGCAGGGGAGGCGTTTAAATGCCAATAGCCTGCAGGACTCTCCTCTCCGCTTCATTCAGGTGACCAGAGAACATGGCATAGCACGGCTGCTGTGCAAACTGGGTCAGGAAGTCTGTCAGATAGGCCTGTAGAAAGGGATTAAGGAAAGTGAAAATGGCACAAAATAAATCCTCACAGTCAGCCTTGAAGAAGCTTCACCAAATGAAGGTTCACAAAGTTCACAGAAGACCTACCTGGAGGTCAATTTGATAAATGGGATCCTTCAGAGCATCAGGGTCTTCCTCATCATCATCTTCATAGTAATCTTCATCTATAATAGTCATCAGTTAGGATTCTATAGCCAGGTTCTGGTGTTTGAAATGACAACCCATTAAATTTTCACAAAGATAGACACGATTTCTGGGTCTAACACTTAAGGTATGTCATTTTGCTGGCAGCCCTTCAGCCACCATGCTAACTTGTGGCTCTAATGAATAATTAATAGACCTTACACGTCTTGAAAAGCCTGGTCAACAATCAGCATACGGAGCAGAAGTAAAACGTAAAACTTGCCCAAGGACTTCAACACTACTCCTACTCTCCTTGTTATGCCTGAATAAAAAGGATTTGAAAGTGGCATTCCCATACAAAGTAGTTTCAAAATATATTTATAATATTTTTTAATGTGCATCCACTTCAAGGCTGTGCATTGTTGTACATCAATGAGAATTCCATACATTTGCAGACGCAAACACATACAAGTCTTGTAATGTTAAGACACTGAATGTCATCTAATTTAGTAGCACACTAGGAGCTCACGGGGGTTAGCCAACATCATTCACTGAGTAAAGCACAAACCGTATTTATTGGAGGCAATGAGATCAGACAAAAGCTGCCCCGGCAGCCCTTCTTCATCATCTTCATCCTCTACCTCATCCTCTTGTTCCTCCCACATGTCCCCAGAATCTGCAGAGACCAACCACCAGTAAAACTCAGTTAAGCTGCACACACCCAGATCCTTCTAATAAAATGGCCGCACGACTCATGAGAATTTTTAGCAATCCGATGATTCTGTATCTCTGCGGTGCACTGTTAATATTACTGTGTGACGGATTTCCTACTAAACATGCTTGCAGTGTATAGTATTCATCTTTCCACTGAGTTACCCCAGGCTTGTGACAACATTTGAATGTCGCAAAAGACACTGCTGTCTCCAACAGTACATGAAACGGTGGACAGACTATTCACAGGAGACCAAGCCACATGACACTTTGTATTCCGATACTTTCCTTAGGGCACATGGCCTTCTATTGTATGTGATATCATGGCATTTTGTTCCATGCCTCATTAAAAGATATTTAAAAATTCTTCGATAATGACAGAAGTTGGCATGACTCAAAAACTCCAGACAGTGATACTCAGTATAAATGTGTGACTAACACTGGGTGGTAGAGTTAGTTGTTATAACCTCTGTAACAAAACTAACATCCTCACTGCCAACTGGCAAAACATTAGGATTATTCATATTAATTGCATAAAGATTTTTCCTTTGTCATTTGATCACATAAAATCCACCCTGGCTCAACATTTAAGACTTCATTTGCACATAATGGCAGATGATTCCTAAAGTCACTTTTACTCTGAAAATAAGATTCCCCTCTCATTATTTTCAGTTTCTGCAAAGCAATAAAATCTGAATATCTAGTGTCCTGACATCTGAATTTCAAGTCCAAACACAGAAAGTGATAATGTCATTTGCCCTTGGAAATCGACCTATTAATGAAACAGGTGACCTCAGTGCCATTTACATTATAAAACCATCATTGAAAGATTCTTCTGCCTTTGCTAAGCTCACCTGTAACACAAATACATGAGATGCACCTTTCAGCAGATGCAGCCCTGCTGAAAGATTATCAACAAAGCGTATAAGTAGTAGATGTTCAGCGCAAGTAAGAACATAAGAAATTAACAAACGAGAGGACGCCATTCGACCCATCAAGCTCATTTGGGGAGAACTTAACCAATGGCTCAGAGTTGTTAAAATCTAGCTCAGATTTAAAGGAACCCAGGGTTTTAGCTTGCGCTACACTAGCAGGAAGACTATTCCATACTCCAACT
>JAODLD010000136.1:26783193-26800885 GCA_026781065.1 Mormyrops boulengeri
CTCTCTCTCTCTCTCTCTCTCTCTGTGTGTGTGTGTGAAATCATTCTCAAGTTTAGCGGTATCACAGGGTTGCCAACTCTCACGTAACTAGCGTGACGCTCACACTTCCAGATTTTCATCTGATTCTCATCTTACAGCAAATCTACATTATTGCAGTATACACCTAAAATGAACTACATTTAAAGCACCAAATGGGTAGTTTGCAAACCATACAGAATATTTACAAGGTAATAAAACTGTTACATACATGTAAATGTGCGTGCAGACTTGTCTCGAACAGAAAATCTCACACCAGCCAGCTGACCAAAGCTGGCAACCCAGTATTGTGTAAGATGATGCGGTTGAGTGACGGGGCTGACCATTATACCAGCGATTATTTTGACATACAGGAACTGTGGAAAGTATACTAAGCAGAATAATTTAAGTTACCATGATGACAAAGACAGGCTAGGCTACTGTGCAAGGCTAAATTGCACATCTCTATGGTTATCCTCAAGTTATTTATTTTCCCGAATGTCGTCTTTTAAGATACACCTGCATTGCAGTCTCTCTATGGTGATATTTCAGTTCTGCTTCGCAATACTTACAGATGACTGGACTTTCATTCACACGCGCATCTTCCTTCCGCCATATTGCGGAGTCGGAGAAGGCCAGTTTTTAATGCTTTTTAGTAATCGAGTAATAGAATTAAATCAAGTAATCATGACAGCTCTAACTGGAACATTTGTTGAAGGCTTCCAGAACTTCACGCACCATCAGCTAAGTAAGTGATTGCATGAAAAGAAAGCTAAACCAAATCCTTGTTCTGCACATATCTTAAAGATGCACCCACAGATGCAGTCTGGTGTTTTCCTTCTGCCAGAATAAACTTTCTATCACTATTTGCAAGCAAAGGGACTAGCATCTGGCAATATCAAAGTGATCTCTGTGGTATTTTTTTTTTTATATATATTTACCAATTAGAATTTTTGGATTAAAAGAACACCAACTTGTCTTTAAAAATATTGTTAAAGCGTGATTGACAGGCACTGTAAAGTTAAATGCAGCTTATTGATGTTCCAAAAATTACAACTTAAATGCCCAATATCAGGGCCAGCAAAGAATCAGACTGAATCAGAGATGATGAATCTCTGTGAAGACTAATCAATGGTGGATTTGGAGTCAGCATTGGGGAGAAAATACACCAGATATATAAGAGAACTATCCAGGGAGATGCAAGGGTCTTAAGCGTGTGGGACTCTCATCAATACAGCCTCCCACACAGTAACATTCTTGCATCATCAGCGGTTTATTTGCTGATAAACGAGAACCCCCAAGAGATGCTCATGCCATCTGAATGTCCAGGTACAAGTTTGAATAATATTCAGAGCACAAGAAAACATAGTGATCCTGGTCCGCGGAAAAATAATAGTTTTTCTTCCCCCAGTAGAAAAATTGTTGACTGAATTTTTAGAGTTACGTAGTATGGTTGTAAAGATGCAACATAATGAATCGTTCACATGTTATCACGCACATTTCTGAAGCGTCACCTGATGATCTTTGAGCTGTAACACTTTTGGGAAACACCTCCGTTATGGAGAGCAGAGCACTCTCTCTTATGGCTCAAGATAATCTTTGTACTACAATGCTTTTTGGAAATGCCTGTTTGGTATCGCAGAAGTCATTATCTTTGCAAGCTACGAAAGCAACAATCAAGACTGAGATAGCTAACTAGCTGGCCAAGTAAAAAGCAATATTAGCCGTTTGAGATGCAGGACATACTGGTTAACAGTGTTAAAAATCAAGATATTTGGCATTGGTCCCGTGTGTCAAAACTGGCCAGTATTTAAAACTACATCAATATTCAAAGTTAGCAGCACCAGAGCTAAAGACACAGGTACTAAAATAATGGAAATGATTGCATTGGATGATCAGCCATTTTCTCCAGTGGAGGCTGAGAGATTTCAAGGGCTCATTCACCACTTAGAGGAGGTCTTAAAGAACTGGCCCGCAACATGTTTATAATTCATTACTAAAGCTGAGTCATAGATCGATCTTTTGTTTTCCACAGAATAAAAAATGATGTAACGTCATTCGGCAACACCCCCCGCCCCCAACCACCCCCCGATCAGGTAGTGCTTCTTTTAACAGTTTATTTCCGTCCAGTAGGTGGCCTTTAAACAATTTTACACTGGCACGTTCTCCCTGTTTTTCCTCAATAATAATAGTCAAATTGAATCGTCTTGGGGCCAACAATTTACAGCCCTACCATGCAGGTAAGCATCTGACAGATTTCACTGAACGTTATTCTTAACGTTATCTTGAATTTAATTAAATTCTCACAGACATTTAAATGGTTATTATACCTATTGTTTAGGGATGCAGTTATCCAAAAGGAAGGTAATGGGGTTAATGAAGTGTCATGTTTGGCAACTTGTAATTAAAAGATGCCAGTTCCCTCATCTACTAATTACATTAATATAACACATTAGTTAGTTGGCACCAGTCAAATGGCCCTTTCCACCTGGCACGGTAATGATACCTTGGCTCCAGTCTGCAGAGGCCACCCTGGTGGCGTTGGCTTCCATCACAGATGACAGCTCATTGACTATCAGCTTGAAGATCTTCACTAATAGGGGAATGTTGGTCCAGCGCTCTGGGTCTAAACAAGATCGTGCAAACAATTTCAAAAGGTCAGTACTTGACGGATCATGTACTGATCCAGGCTAAAGGGTGGCAAACAAAAAAGAAAAAAATAATCAAAAAGAAGCTAGGGTTCGTACTTTTGGCGCTCTTGGAGCGTGTGCGGATGCCCTCAGCGGGGTTGAAGATCTCCTCACCCTTTACCACTATGTCCTGCAAGCGCTTGTCATTGGTGTTGATGCCGTGCTGAAGGAGCTGACACAAGGCCACCGTGCTGCAGATGTCAGGGGGACAGGAGGAGCACGGCACAAGTGTAAGGCCTCCAAGGTCTCGGGAAGAGCCAGAGAACCGAGGTCATGGCGTCCACACTCACCTGACTTTACCCTCGTACTGGCCGTAGAAGAGGTGCTGCCTGCTCATCCACTCTGCCATGACAAATTCCAGGGCAGGCTTGCCCGTGGGTCCTGGCAGGCTGCACAGGAACTCCAGCAGGGGCTCCAGCTGAGAGTGCACCAGGTGGGCGAACACCATAATGAGGGACTGCAAGAAACACAC
This sequence comes from Mormyrops boulengeri, assembly GCA_026781065.1. NCBI lineage: Eukaryota > Metazoa > Chordata > Actinopteri > Osteoglossiformes > Mormyridae > Mormyrops > Mormyrops boulengeri. The sequence continues at coordinate 26,786,371 of JAODLD010000136.1, forward strand.
CATACTGGGTCAGACATGCTGGCTGCAGACACACACACACACAAACCTAATGGTGATTAAATCAAGAAATGCTTTGACCATTAGCAGGTTCTTTATTACTGTTGTCATGAAAGGTATCACTGATGGGAAAATAAACAAAACATTATTAATTTTTACGTGAAATACACCTAGCAGCAATTCCTTCCTGATTGCAGTCTGAACCTCTTGCCCAATACAGCTCAGAACGGTCATGTATGATCAATCCATAATCTATTAACAATGCTACAGGCTTCATCAGATAACTCCACAAAAAACATGTTAAGGATCTTCTCCTCCATCCCCCCACCTGCATGACGCTGAGCGTCTCTGCCTGCTGCATCTTGCTCAGGATGGCACGCAGGATCTGGTCCAGCTGATCACCCAGCTGGGTGCCGGCACGCGCAATCAACGTGGACACCAGGCGGCCCACGAAGGCGGCCGTGAACTCAGATGTGCGTGGGTCCAGCAGCTGACTGACCACCTGCATGACGTACCACAGGCCACCATGGCCCTGCTCATCCTGCCACTGGCCCACTTGCTCCAGGGCCACGGACACATAGGCTCGCAGGCACTCTCCCCCATTCTGCAATGGCGAGGACACACATGGGGGGGTTCAGACAGTCTCATGGGTGTTCTATATATACAGGGTTCCTACGCATTTCCCATTACAAAATCCCATATTTTTCCAGCCTGTACCAGGGGGTGGCAATAGAAACAATTGTCAGGGAGGGGGGGCATCAGCACCCCCCCGAAGATGCCAGCCTGGGAAACCGCCCATCTTGGCAGGATTCGGCAAGATAGACGATTAAAGACTGCAATACTTCTGCCAACTCATCCATGCTCAAAATGTTGAAGAACTTCACACATACTTCGCATTTTGCTTTCCTTAGCCAACCACTTACATCATTTGGGACTGGCAAGGTGAAAACTTGCTTTTACCCACTATGAGCACTGTAAAGTGTAAATTGTACGTGTAAAGGCAGCCTACATCAATATTTCTTGCTGGAGATTAACTGCACGCACACCTCACACAATTCTCTTTAGTGTTCACTGCGCAAATTCTGGGACTGACAACAAGCTCATATCAGTGATTTCACCAAACTTTTTTTGAATACATAGTATGCCAACTTGTCATAAGTCTGGAAACACCTAAATATTTCCATACTTACTCTACTTTTCCCACATTTATCCAGACGTCAATATCAAATAACATTGTCTTCCATTCTATGCAGGTATCCAGTATATTCAATCACTGTATTTCTACTATCCCAATGGTTCTCAGACTTTTTGGACCAAGTACCACTACGGATCAAACCAAAGCAGCCAAGCACCACGTGGACCAAAAGGAAAAAAAAAAAAATCACAGTAACCTGTCGCACAATAACTAATTACCCTGGTGTTCTTGCAAACCACCTAAGGGCACTACAGCTTGAGTACCACAGCACTATATTATACACAAACATTCACAGACACACAGAACTCCACAAATTAGTGATGGCCAAATGAAGCTTCATGAACCAATTGCTTTATTTTCTGACACCTCTAGATGGTGTTCTCTATTCATAAAAAAAGCTCAATTCATGCCCCAAAGCAAACCAAGAGTGCCATCTAGTGGGGTCAAAAAATACAGAAAATGGTTCATAAAACCTCATTTGGCATCACTCCCACAAATTACACACAAAATCCCTTGTCCATGGTGTTTGATTATATTTTACTGAAGTAACTGAGGTTACCTTCCTGCTAAGGGGTATACCAGAAGGTCTTTCAAAGGACGTTGAACACACATTTCACACCTCTGTAGTGGTACCAGACCAAGCTCACCTGCATGGTGGTGTTATCATCTGTGCGCAGGGTACACTGCGCCATCACAGGGAAGGCCTGGCAGATGAGCATCTCCGACAGGGGGGGCTTGGTGTGGCGCACCACTGTGGTCAGGATGTCTATGGCAGTCTGGGGCGGGGCGGGCGGGGGGGTGGGGGGGACCAGGGATCAGCGTGGGGAGAGTGCAGTAACAGGCCGGCACCAGACAAGGGGCGGACCAACCAGATTGTGGGATGAGGGAATTTAATAGGAAGAGGGAACAAACATCTCAGACACTTCTAAAAGCAGCACTGACAAAGAATGCCGCTGGAATTAAGCAGGAAGTGGTCAGCCATTGAAAAATTATGTCATTCACTACAAAATGCAATTTTACTGCTTTGCTGATGTGTGCTGCTTGGCTGCTCTGCTGATTAACAGCTCAATGTCAGTTAAATCTGAACACAATTCACTGCACTTACAGCACACAGGCCTGAGGGGATCTTGTCTGGGGGCGCCTGCATGATGCTGACCAAGGTGGGGATGAGTCTCATCTGCATGGGCCCCTGACAGGCCTCGATTTGGGCCAGCTCCTTAAAAATATCCTGAGCAAGGGAAGCTACCACAGGGTCTGGAATAGAGAGGGGGGGAGATTCATTGAATGAATGTTGAAGAAACTCACTCTCTCTTATTCACATACACACACTTTATATTTTTATATATATATTTCTCTCTCTCTCTCTCTCTCTCTATATATATATATATATATATATATATATACACATACACACACACACACACACACACACACATTAAGTTTTGCTGTCATAAAACAAATGTATACAGACTGTAAATCAAACAGATTTTTGGCCTTTTGACAGTCTAATATGAAGCAGCCATTTAACAGCTCTGCGGAGTAGCTGTACCGTTGCTGTACTTGAGGAAGATGGCGATGGTGAGCGGGCAGATCTTGTTCTCAGCACTCGTAGTGAAGGTGGGATCGACTGTGCACACGATGCAGAGCGTCTCCATGACCAGGGTCAGCACCTCCGAGCTGAACTGTGCTGCCAGCTGCACCAGACCCTCCAGGATGCTTGGCAGGAAGGGCTGCAAGACATGCGTGCTCTCCGACAGCTTCAGCTGATCGCAGTACCTGCACCGCACACACACGATCCCCGGTGCTTTTTTAAGGTATAACTGCACTGCTGTGATCAAACTAGTATTGAAATCAGACTATTTCTTCAGACCCCAATGCTCGAATTCCTCAATCTAGCAGGTTTCCTAACCATCTATAAAAGTGGATTCTACCAGGATTTAACAAGATTATATTTGAAATAACACCATTTAACTAGCCACACCCTTTCAAAGCTATGCTTCACTATGGCCAACGACACCCTGCACTAAGAGGTAAGGGTGGAGCTGTGTCAGGAGTGTTCCATGAGCTGGGCTGAGAAAGCAGCTGCCCGCGGTGATGGTCCTCACCCCCAGATGGCGCGCACGGCTGAGATGCGGACCGAGGGAGGTTGGCTCTCGTGCAGGCCGCTGACAGTGGCCTGCAGGAACTGCTGGATGAGCTCCGGGGACATGGCCGTCGTGAAGCGGCTGGCTGCCCAAAGTGCCCGGCCCAGCAGGAAAGGGGAGGCAGCTGGTAGGGGGAGGAAGCGCGGAGGGAACGTCAGGGATTTGGATGAGTGAGGCTCAGGATGTGGCAATGACGTCATTAGGAGATTGCCGGCCAAAATGCCAGAGGGAAACAGCTAAAGTACCCTTGAGATGGGTATTATCCTGAATTATTTTGGTGGGGGGGTGCATAACAACTAATAACTAATAATGGCAAATAATCACACACACACCAGCACAGCAGGAAGGGAGAGCAGCTGGAAGTTCTCTGCAGCACTGACCTGTGAGGTTCAGGTCGGACAGGATGACGTTGGCCAGGAAGCCGTGCATGTCGAACTGCACGCGGCCGCTCTTCACATTCTCCGTCACAATGGTCTTCACGGAGCCCAGGGCCAGCATGCAGGCCTCGTGGATCTTCCACCTCGACAGAGAGAAAGAGCAATTACCCTGGACCAGTGGCAGCAGAGAAAGGCTGCAACAAAGCACCAGACAGACTTTCCAGGGCAACATACTGGGAGTTTGCCCTTCAGGAGCAATTTTAGATGGTGGTGTGTCGTTATTCAGGATTCATCTTTAGAGTGCTTTATGCAAGTGCTCAGCTCTCAGGACTATAATTATCCATCCTATACCTTAAATGCAAACCCAAAACACCATTACTTGGATCATTATGTACTAATAACGCACTGATTCTGTATACCACATACATATTCACTACAGCTGGGCAACATGGCAAAATAAAATATTTAATCTTTTTTTTTCCTTATCAGTCAATAGTGATAATTATACAATTAATGTCATTATTTATTTACTTCAAGCCTAACATTTTGCTTAAAATTCCCTTAGGATTCCTGTTAAACAGATTCAGAACAAACAGCAAACAAACTGAATGGACTGCAAACTGAAATATTATTTTAATGAATAAATCATATAAAAATAAACTTCGTAACTTTTGTCATAGGTTATAACAATAGAAAACGATAAAAATATGGTTTGTTGCTAGTAGTATCACCCTTCTTGAAGTGAAGTGATAAAATGCTGCGTTCCATTTACAACCAGCACAGAATGTGATTAGTCCCATATTGCTTCAGATTGAGAACGGAAACCTTGATTACTGGTGTTTGAGACTACAAGCACTTACATTCTGTGCATTGTACTGGATGGCACTGCTTTGAGTGTCAAAATAAATTTGCAGCATTACCAGCTTAAGTTGGCACATGTTTTCGGCTGAGTTTACAGTATGCAAAACCAGTTTGTTGTGCGTCAGACTTTACACTGCAAAAAGTACTGTCAAACCATCTTTTTACCTTGTTTATCCGAAATATCTCCTTTTTAAACAAAATATCGCTGCTGCTGTCACTTTCCTCACAAACAGTTAAAGTTTCCTCTGAGTGAGCAGTAATCTCTCCCATGACTCATGTATATCACCAAAATAGTAACATGTGGCCTGCCCCACTAAATTAATCAACCTAGCTGTGTAGCTTTTGGGCGTAGATTGCCCATTCGTAAAAGAATACCATACAATTGGTTGGAACTGCATTAACTTCTGTGATGTGATAAACTGTCAATAAGGAACATTGAGAGCACATATCAGCCTATCAGATTTTCAAATTTTTCTTATTATTCAAATTATATATGACGATAAGTCGATATCATTTATATCGCAAAGCCCTAGTATTCATATAAGGTGACGAAACACAGTGAATGAACTGCAAGGGGCGTGACATTTCACCCATTATACCAGCATGCTCACCAGTGCTCATCGCCGCCGTTCTTGGCCTGCTCCGCCTCCTGCAAGTGCCTCGAGGCGGCAGCAGCCAGGGCTGCCGCACTCTCATTCTGGAACTCTGTTGCCACGGCCTGTCAGACAAGGAATGCAGCAGCAGACAGATCAGCAACAATCAAGCCGCCACCATCCCATCTCCAGGCTTCAGCTCTGTCATCCGACACCCAGCATCTCTTACCAAGAGAAGGTCCTGAGCAGAGATTCGAACAGAGTATGAGAACGTGTCGTCGTCTTCGTCCTCCACAAACTGCTGTGGGTTGGCGGTCCACACTTTGATCTGAAAAAAGCGGACGAGAGTCAGATGAGTCAAGGAGTGGGACCTTCTCCTCCAGCTCACGTCCTACCTTAACAATGGTCATACCTGCTCCTCTGTGATCTGCATGTACAGGATGATATAGTAGATGAGTTCAGGCAGGGCCTTCTTCACAGTGCTCTTAAACTTGTTGTTTTCGAGCAGCGTGTGGACAAATTCAAAGATGCTGAACACTAAGTTCTCAAAACCCAACACCTCTCCTGCAGAAGTAGGAAACACAGCCCAATAATAACCTTATAAGATCACCCGTCTGCCTGAAACAGTAGATGGGGATGTATAACTGCTCCAGACTAAGACTCTGTTCTGTGTCTCTTTCGGAAACTAACTATTCAGTCAGTCAAAATATTGAAAAGCTAGAGAGCAAGAACTTAAAAACGCACCATCAGAGTCAATAGGGTTGTCCACCTCTTCTGTGTAGTTCACTTCAGTTCTGACATAGGTACATAAAGAGTCAAGAAAAGACTATAGAAATACAGACTTATGACCACCTCTCCACCAATACTTACACTTATCCATTGTCAACAAGGAAAAATCCCCCAATCAACTCCCAATTCATCCCCCTATCCTACGGGAGGTATTTTCTGCAAAATTTAAAATAAGAATAAAAAGCCAAATGAGTCAGAAGCTGCAAACAAATAGCCAACTTAAGCCGCGTGTCACTTTGCCATTAGTTTGGGCGACACGGGCAAGGAACACAAGGACAACGGAATCCGCAAACGCACTGAGAAAGCGCAGCAGTGATCCATAGCGCTGCCCACTGCCCCGCTCGTATTTACATATATTTGCATGTTGTGAGCTTGAAAATGAAAAAGCAAAGTAGAAAATGGAAAGTCAAATTGGAAAAAAAAGACACAAAAAGGTTTTTTGACTTTATTTTTTACTTTTTCACATCTGACTCATGTAACATTTTGCAGAAAATACCTACCGTACAATCCCTTCCATCCTCTCAACAACGTTCTTGCCACCTGATCCTGCAAACATAATTAATCAAAACTGTCAGTCAGTATTCATGATAGCTAACAATGTGGAGTTAGAAGGTATGGTTAGAGGATGGCTTAAATATCTGTGGTGGTATCCAAAGGATATAAAGCAGCACTTTCTGTCAGAGTGTTCCACACAATGGGCAAAATCTGCTGCATGCTGGATACCATGGGCTTAGGGAAGTTTTTCACCAGGGCTGTAACTGCCTGATGATACAAAAGAGGGGGGAAAATGGCTGGTTGAAGACTGCTGTAGCTTAAATGATTGTTATACTCCCAGAATGCTCTATAACCCAGGGAGGAAGCTGCACTCACCTTGAGTACCTCCATCTTGAGGCCACTGTCAGAGGATGGCCCATCAGGCATCTGCAACGCCTGCACAAAGGCCTCTGTGAACTGCTGCACCACCGGGAAAATCAGCGCCTTGGCGGCTCCCTAGACGAACAAAAGGACAACCACACAGGCACATAAGCAACTGCATTCTTGGAGAAGTACACCGTCAGCTCTATATCTATTCTGTGAAGTACACAAGGCCATAAACAGACACTCACTATCTGGACCGGAACAAAAACTATGGAAACGGAATGGAAGTCAGCTTTAGGAAATAATGCCAACACTGAATAGCATCCACTTATTAATTTTTCCTCTCACTTTTTCCAGCTCTTCAATGGCACAGATAAGGTTGGCACAGGTGGTGAAGATCTCCACAGCTCTGGAGCGGGTGCGGATGCTGTAGACCTACAACAGAGGGATAGAGTTAGTGCACCTCCCCATAACTGCCCACAAGAAGGCCGTACGGACACCCATCAAAAGAGCACCAGAATCACAGCATCCAATGACGACTTCCTTTCCACCCGAACGAAAACCCAAGATGCCCATAAACACACCAAACCCTTCATCTCTTAGCTTGAATACAATAGCTGTACCTCCGCCATGGTGAAGATCTTGTACATCTCAGGCAAAATCACAGGTGCCACGAGTGGCATCTGCGTATCCGTCACCTCACGGGTAAACTCTGGAAACAGAAAGGCCATGGTATTTTCAGCACTTGTAGCATAAAGAGACATACAAACTATAAAAGCTGTACTATAAACCTGCAACGACACTGGAAATGCGGAAGGCATTGCAGTAAGCGGACAGAGTTCTACAGGAGGTGGAGTGACGCGACGGTAGGTGGAGTGACGCGACGGTAGGCGGGTGCCAGCACCTGTGAGGACTCTCATGGCCCCATGCACAGCATTAACGTCCCCGCTGACGAGCATGTCCATGAGATGCGTGAAGAGCTGCGGCCAAGCCTCGGGCCAGTCCCAGTGCGCGATGGCCGACACGGCATACGCTACGCTGGAGCGCACCTTGCTGATGGCCTCGCGCAGGCCCCCGGGGAGCAGATCCCGAATGGCGGCTTTCGCCTGGAGGTCGGAAAACAGATGGGAAGAGGCACCTCATACAGGGCTCCCTCGCAAAGACGCCAAGTCACAGACAAATTAAGAGGGACCATCCATCCATCTTCCAACCACTTATCCAGTAAAGGATCACAGGGGGCTTGGAGCCAATCCCAGGCAGCACAAGGTACAAGGCAGGGAACACCATGGACGGGACGTTGGTCTGTTGCAGGGCAAACTAACTATAATAATTAAATGATTACCAGTCCTTTCACACAGCCATCAATAGATAACACACACAAAAAACAATGACTACCGGACACACATCAACATACATTATACACACGCAGCACAGATACAAACTGCATCACAACGATGCCAATAGGAGAGAAAATGCTGCTGTCCATTAATCTTCAACTTATTTCAGATTATACAGGGTGTTACTCTGTCCAATTTGCTCATGACCTTTTGCAGTATAAGTCCAAATGGATCCCTCCAGGCATTAGTGCCACCAGACAGACAAAGATCTTTGTACATCAACTTAAAATGGTTTGACAAATCAATGTAATTACAGCAAACACTGCACTTAGGATGCAGCACCTCATAATTAGGCCAAAAACCAAAAACAAGCAAGTTAACCCTAAATTCAAGAGGAAGCGGTTACCGGGGGGTAGTGAACCAAAAGAGAAACTCTCAATTCATACAATAAAAGGGGAAAAAGCTGATTGCCCCAGAAAAGAACCTATGGTTAAAAATAAAGAAAAGTATGGGGCCCACTTGCCGGTGCTGATTTTTGTAAATGGGGCAAACACTCAGTGTAAACTACACAGGCAACGTTTTGCAAATCAACATTCAAAGAGGAACCCCTATCAGTTCAAGCAGATCAGAATAAAGACAAGGGCTGCAAAAAAACGATTATTTTGATAACCGTTTAATAATGTGATCAGGCAATGAACTAAGAGTTAGGCCAAAACACAGAATCTAAAGAAACATACAAATGCTTTATTTCAAAACCATAATTGGGTATTTTTTAGTCACAGTTTTAGAAAAATCAATACTTTAAACGGTGATTCTCTACACTGTGTAAAGTGACAAAGTGGATTAAAAAGATCTGCTGTCTCTGTCATACTCCGCTTGCTACTGATTGTACTTTACGCCACGGTACATGGCGTTTTCAAAATCAACGCTATTCCAGTACAGACGCTCCTCTACTTACGAACGTTCAACTTACGAACTTTCAGACATACGAACGAAGAGGACTGCAAGTCCAAATTGCGTTCGCTGGGCTCCCGTTTCCTGTCCGCAAGATCAATTTTTTTTCCTGCGCTCCAATTCCGCCTAGTACGACTTCTGGCCACTAGTCCCACGCGCCAGCAGCTTAGCGCGCGTACTCCCGGCATCCTAGTTCTTAGTACTTCCGTATGCCCTTAAAATAACGTTGAATAATTACTTATGAACATTTCAAGTTGCGAACGGCCGTTCGGAACGTATCTCGTTCGTGAGTAGAAGAGCATCTGTATTTTATAATCTTAATTTTATAATAAAATTCTTAGTGCGGGGGGGCTCTTTGCCTCCAAGATTTCAAAATACCGTGGTATACCATGTCACCCTAATACCACCCAAGACTAGTAACCATTTTAACACTTCATAAAACCCATTTCACTATATTGCTTGTATTCGTGTTTGCAGCAATACCTCTGACGGTCTTGTGGAATAACATTGCTGTACGTTTGCACGGACCACAACCATCTACGTCCATGAACAAATGTAGTATTTACACAAGATTCCGGCATGGGGAAGAGAAGTATGAACTAGGCTTAACATACCAACGTTAACGTTGCTAGGTGATGTCACTATTTTGCATTTTACACAGAAAATTGCAAAAATGCAACCAAAATCCTACCATCACTTGCAGCTCAACAAGTAGAGTATAGGGGTGACAACATAAAGGTTCAAATCCCAGGGAGTGTACATAAATTGCAATCTTTCCTTGCAGTGTAAATGTATTTGGATAAAAGCATCAGATAAATAAGTAAATATAATGCAAAACTCATTATATTCAGCGTGTGGCTCAATGGGCTAAGCATGTGTCCCTGTAATCACAAGGTCGCCGGTTCAAACCCAGCCTCAGCCCGTCACCGGGTCCTTGAGCAAGGCCCTTAACCCCCACCTCCCTTTGTGCCCCAACAGGTGGCTGCCCTTCGCGGACAACTTACTCTGCAAAGAGCAAGTTGAGGGAGGCATAAAGACTATTTCCCCACGGGGACTAATAAAGGATTGATTATTATTGCCACCTATTTTTATTATTGATTATTATTCATGTTATTGGTCAGTTGTCTCAACCCTAATCAAGACAATACTCACTATGAACTGGTACAAGAGAAAAAAAAACCTTTCTACCAACTGTTCAAGAATCTCACTTCACAAACACAGGACAGCACAGCAACAACAACGCACAATTAGTCTCAACCAAATTATCAGAAATTACATAACCTACTAGGACATCCAACATAATTCTACTGAGAGTTAAAAACAGGACACTATGGCCAATTATCTATGGCAGGAAACTGATGCTCACTGGCAGGCCAATGAAACTGGGAGACAGGCGAACCTGGCTGGCAACAGAGGTCAAGTTGCGCCAACACTAAAGTCAGCTGAAGAGAGAGCCTCAATCAACCCTTAAATGTGAGGCATGTTTCCCCAAACATAAAAGGATAAAGGAAAATTGCCAGTCCTCTGTGGTTATAATAACCATGAACCTCTGTACTTAATTGCCATTATTTTTCTGTGTTCTTGACTGTTGTTGTTAGATACTGATCACCCATTGTGCCTCTTGCTTTTGTAGTATTAATACACATTTCCAGCACAGACTGTCATGCCAATAAAGCCAATGGAAGGGAGGGAGGAAGGGAAGAAAGGAAGGGAGAGAGAGCGAGAGAGAGAGAGAGGGATACTGCACCCGGTCAGTGGTCTCTGGCGGCCTGAACTTCTCTGACTGAGAGCACCAGTGAATCTCCACATACTGTTTCAAGATGACTGAGGCCAACTGGACAGGGGGAAGAGAGCACGCAAAGGTCAAAATCGACTCCTAGGCCATTTTGGGACAACATTCCCCAAATCTGTAAATGCAACAGTTTCTCCTGGGGCGTATGACTTCCTCACCTGTCGAATAGCAAGGGCTCCCCGGGGGTCTACGGTTAGCTCCGCCAGGTGAACTCCAAACTCTGAAACACAAGACACCTGTCAAAGGGCAGGGACAGCAGGACGGCACCCGGACCAGAAAGAAACATGACGACGTCCAAGATCAACTGCCAAAGGAAGAAGGCATCTGACAACATAGCAGCATTACTCTCGAACATCTCTCAGGGTTATTGCAAATGGAAATCACATTAAAGGAGCCCTATGACTTTTAAACACTTACATGTACTCTGAAGTAATACCTATATCGGGTCTCTGATTCATTTCACATTTAAAAGAAAAACAGACTTGGCAAACAAATACAGCTGCACAAGCTAGATATGGCTCAGTGTGAAGTCCGTCTCCCCAGGCTACCTGACACCACAAAAGCTAATCGCGCCACTAATTCTTGCCCTTCACCCCTTTTGTTGCCCAGATTTATCCAAAAGAAATGGCATGGTCTGAGAGACAATGCGACTGCTGACATTTCCATACAGCAGGTTCCCTCGGTTGGAGACTAAGATCACCAGCGCTCTGATGTCGCTGCAGCTCCAGCAGCATCAGCCCTTCAGACCTGTCACCAGAGCCAAAATGGCCGTCCGTGACAACATATGACACCCTATATAATACAGATAGCTGTCTAAAGCAGCACAGCACCATACAGCCATACCAAGAAGTCACTGTAGTTGGTGGTAAGGATAAAGGATACATGATGCGCAACAACAATACAGTACAGGACAGGGCACACATACAACAGCTATGAGTGTGGAGACATGGATAGCTTGTCTACTTGCATCACAAATATTTGTTTGTATGGTTACATAAGAGACAATAAGGATCTGCCTCAGCAAAGTAAAATGTGCACATACTTGTATTTCAACAGAGCATCCCTGGATATACAAATGAACGTTACCAGGGAGAACGAGGGGTTTGGGCATAGCTAAGGTAATCATACATAAGCAATTAAATTTCTCAGTTGTAGTGGAAACTATTTACACCCCATTCCACACAGTGAATGAGCAGGACAGACACTGAGCATCAATCATTTAAACTTCAAAAATCACCCAGACAATAGTCTACACTGGAAGGAGCGAAAACGAGGAAGGACCACAACGCATTGCCGATTTCAAGCATAAAGCGAGTCCGCCAATGAATATTTCCCACTTGGAAAATGAAGCAGGCAATGGATAACAATAACAGGAAAACGTGTTTCCCAGGGCACATTAGACTCCTTGGAAAGTGGCGGCTTCGGAGGAAAAGCAGCTACTTCTCATAGTCACACAGTATTGGAAAAACAGCTGAACGCTGTGCGGTTTTGAAGCTTCAAAACCGGTCCCTAACGTCATGAATGTGCGCATAATATGCAGCGATATACGAGGTTTACAAGTACTGCACAGTCGCCATCTCAGAATTTTTTTCAAGGATTTGATAACAGGAAACGGGCCATCAGTACGCTTTCAGGGTAAAGCAACTCCTAAAAAAAAAAGCTACAGGGGTGAGGCGGCAGCGGCATTTCTGAGCCGGACTCCATACCGGCCTTGACTCATTCCTGGAAGAGGGCGGGAATTCTGAAGGAACCGGGCAATGTGACGGCGCGCGCCTCCGCGCGAGGCACAGACCCGCACTTCACGGAGACGGCGCGAGACCGTGACAGTCAGCGTCCTGCTGCGTTAGTCCCGAACGACCCGCATTAACTACAAGAGCAGCCACCGAACCGACGAACCCTAACGCACCTGGCGGGTTTCAATTCAACAAGTCAGAAAGTGTGGTTCCGACGAAGCCAGCGCTAGAGCCCCATGACTACATCAGCCGGGCTGTTCCAGAAACGCCGGCGTTAATGTGACGTGATCAGTATTAGCTATTAGCCGAAATGGTGGATGTCTGCACAGCAGACGGAATCTTGGGAGGAATTTATCAACTAGATTTGACTGAAGTTGTCTAGCAGCATTTTTAAAACTGCTACTTTATGAAGTCGTGGTAACGAAACGCTTAAAAAAAACAGAGCAAACTATTCTATCTGCGGTAAATAAACCTCTCCTTCTATCTCACAGGCCCATGAAGTTACTGAAATGAGCCTAGGCAGTGCCGCTACCCCTCACGCCGTTCACAGTGATAGCTAGCTAGAAAGCTAGTTAGTTGTCAATACTTTACCCTCCGTCACTTCCAGCACTTTAATCTGTTCCTCCGCCGCTGCCCGCACTTCGTGCACCGGGGAAAGGATCGCGGTCAGTGTCTCTATCAACGCCTCCTTAAGTCCCTGCTGAACCGGGCCAGCGGCCGAAACCGAGCCGGGATCTGAGGAACTCACACCCGCCATGTTTCAGGCCGCACAGCTCGTGGAAAAAGCAAGCAGGCAAATCGGCGCGGCTGTTCTGCGGCAGAGCGCGCCAATGCACAGACCGGTCGGGAGGTGTGACTCTGCGACCAAGAGCGATTCGCTCGAGCTGCCGCTTCGGCTCGGCTGCGAGCTTGTGGCCCCATCTCCAGGGTCGGAGGAAGCACGACAAGGCGGCGCTCCGCACCTCCATCAAGACCGTCAAGTTTCGCGAGGTGGTGCTTATTGCTTACAGCAGGTTGCAGCATTTTGGTTGCCATTTTGGTGACGAAACGGCAGATGGTGGTGGTGGTGATGATGATGATGATAATAATAACATTATTATTATTATTATTATTAACAAGACGATAGATCAATAGCTGTTTGAAAGCCGAAGAAAAATATAGAACATATAAAATCAACAGAGAAATACTAATTTTCTATACAAATCGATATGAGTGAATGGTTTTTTGTTTCTAAAAATGAAAATGTAATAACGTCCTTATTTGACTTTCTGCCATATTGAATGATATCCCGATTTCTGTATCACAGTACAGAGGAAGTTTTTAAGCAAAACCTTATGATAAGACATGATAATTTTACACCACTTGCTTGTGAAAGTTGTGCGGCTGGTTTCCAAAGCGACTGGCACCCCGTTCAGGGTGTCCCCTACATGTCGTCCTTGCTCACCGCCCTCGCTCAGCGGTTAAGGGGTTGGAAGATGGATGGCCAGTCATCAGCCTGACGTATATTTACTTTTAATGCACACATAATGTGGGTGAGATTCGCATTGTGCAGTGGTGTCATTAATCGATTAGGTTCGCTAAATTTTAGTTCTCAGAGGCGAGACACGTTGTTTTTACTTTCCTGATCTTATGTCTTTGATGGTAGTTGGTTTGATGGTGACCTTTTTATAAGAGAAATCAAAAATCCTAATCTTAGCTAAGGCGTGCGTTCTGAAATAATTCTGGAAGCACCTTTACTACGATTCCTGGTCTTAGAGGAATGTCGTATGAGGAGAGGTTAGCTGAGCTGAATCTGTTTAACCTCGAGTAAAGGAGACTAAGGGGCGACATGATCCAGGTATATAAGATTCTAACAGGTCGGGATGCTGTTGAGCTAAATTTCAAT
>JAODLD010000136.1:26810442-26882539 GCA_026781065.1 Mormyrops boulengeri
TAACACAAATTTGATCATTTTTCTTCATGTTTTGATTAGGAATAGAATGTACAGTGATCCCAATGCATTTGCGTGTACAGAAATAAAAGCTATTATAAGGACTTTGGGCTTTATTCACTTATTTATACTCACTGCTATTATTTTGCACACAACTGTACATCCATCCATGCCAGGGTTGTACAGGCTGGGGTTCAATCACAAAAAAGGTTATTTTATCCATTAAATGAGACAAAAAAAAGCACCCAAGGCCTGCGTGAAGCCATGAGGGTGGCTCTTACCTGGCCTTGACAAGACTGCGCGCCTGGTCCTCCCAGTGCTCAGAGACAGTGAGCAGCTCCTGTAACCGCGCCATGGCCTTCTCCACAGAGGCGTGGGGAGGGAGGCCCACGCCCTGGTCAATGAGCCGCCGCATAGCATCCAGCGAGAGGCTAGCAGGCTGGGCACCGGCCCCACGCACAGCTTCCAGCCAGCGCGCCTGCTCCAGCCGCTCACGCAACACGGGCACCTCGGGAAGGGCCACGTCCAGCTCGCTGCTGCTGTCCAGCAGGCCTTGGATCTCGGTGGCGCTGGGTGCCTCCTCGGCCAGCACCTTTTCGCTGTGCTGTTGGAAATCCTCCACTTTGTTCAGGAGCTCCTACCACGAAGAAAGCATAGTGTTAGCCCTCAAAAACAGTGGTTTAGAAGGTAGTGCTCATGACACACAATAGGAGTAGATACATTAAGTAACAATCAAACTGGCATATCCAAATTTGTCATTGCCATCAGTACTATCAAATACATCATTCTGTTTTAAACACTCTGCCCCACCCTTCCCTCACCATCCCTCAGGACACCACGCATGTGCTTTGTTTGGCATGACAAACTTTACCGTTACCTGGCTTCTCATTTGCACAAACATGTCTACATAGTTCCCCCTGAAAACTGGTGCTGCCATTCCAGCCATACCAGAATATGACAGTCCCCCTTGGGTCTTGGGTCCCCCCCAGCCCCATTACCATCTTGTTCACAACAAACTATGTTTTGAACTCGCTCCGTGGCTGGAAACCTCCGGAGCAGCGTGTTCAGTTGGGTCAAGATCAGAGGGCCGATTTAGATTATTTTATACCAAGCTATTATTCTGTTGTTCATCAAACCATTTCCCATAAGCACAGAAGTGTTTCACAACAGGATGAGCATGACCACTCACTGTTCTTTGTATGCATTGACATTCACCTTGCTCTACGGGGGGTAGAGTGGACCCAAACACCCCACTCTATAACCGAGATGTCAGAATGGTTCACCAGAGGAAACTAGCCCTCAAGCCTCTTTCGGCAAGCACCACATATGCATTGTCTGCTACCTGAGAACGTGGAGAAGCATGACTCATCTGACCATATGACATTTTCCACTGTTCAGTAGCTCCATGCCTGCGTTCTTTACAGCAGTTCGCTCACAACAGTATGTGTTTAGGTATAGTAAGGGGTTTCTGGGCTTCAGACAGCCCACAGTATCTCTGCTGGTGAGAGATCAACAAGCAGAGCAGTTCCTGCCAAACCTCTCCCTGCAATCACCTCTCTCTAAAAGTCACACATGGAAGCACCACCTGTCAATATCCTGACACTATCCTGAATGTATGTTTTTCCAACATTTCCATCACTGTACTAGTTACCTGTGCTTCTGCTGCGCTCAGTAACACGGGCAAACACTTACTATAGGGCTTCTCCTTACTCATCAGACCCCTTACCTTCAGCAGTGGTGCCTGGTGGATGCTGCAGGGCAGGTTGTACAGCTGCCTGACGAAGGACTTGAGCTCTTCCACAGTCAGCTGATTCTGGGATTTCCCTCCACCGGAGCGGAAGCTAACAAAGAAACATGGGTTTCTCTCCTGTGATCATTCATAGCAATAGCTCATATTACCTATTAATGCTGTTTGATATTCATCACACGTTTGCTGTAAAATATTTACTCGGGCGGGGGGAATGGAATGGAAGATCGATTAATCACAAAAAATATTGTGGCAAGACTGACACTTGCAAATGTTTATTATCAAATCAGTGCTATGCTGTGTTTAGCATAGTCGAGATGAACTGGCACCTGTTGTTGTATTTTATGCTTTTATTTCCCTAGAGGTACCAATAGTGTGCTTCACATTATTGGAAAAGGGTCTTCCCCTTTTCATAAAGAACATAGTGAAAGAATGTCCCCCTTTAATACACAGCCAGCCCTCGTCTTGTGTCGGTATTTGGTTCCTGAATTCCCCCGCTGTACAAAATCTGCATGTGTTCAGGTTCCTTATATAAAACGGCTCAGTACTCTGCAGTTAACTTGTGCCCTGTCTTCCCGTACACATAGATTACTCATTATACCCTAATACAATGAGAATGCAATGCAAATAGTTGTTCTACTGTATTGTTTAGGGAATAATGATAAAAAAAGAAGTTTGTATGTCTGTGAGAGAAGCAATCATCATAAGCCTAAGAAAGAATGGTAAACTACACAGAACTAACTTGTTTTCCACTGTTTTTTAAAAGGCATGTTCTTATGCAAATGGTGAACACAACACAAGCACGATAAGCAATGCACAAGCAACAGTGGTGCAAGACATTTGTATGTACAGAACTGCCAAGTTTCACTTGAAACATTCTTAAAGACTTCTGCTGTATCAGGCATTATTTCAACCTTGTGATACATTCCTCAAACCTACGTCTCCAACTAAAGCATTTCTAAATTCAGTTTACTCATGTGTCCAAACATTTCCAAGATGCATTGGCCTATTTCCATAAGTTGAAGGACACAAGCCTATCAGCCAGTCACCTGTAATGTACATTGTAAGTTCACAACAAATTTCTAGGTTTTCAGGAGGTTACGCTCCGGCAACGTAATCAGTGATGTGTTACACTTCCTGCTCAGCTGCGCATACGTGACAGTAAGACGGGACTATGCAGGGTCATATACCGTGTCTTCCTCTTGCCATTAAGCAGCTGCTGGGCCACAGAAGAACACTTCTCAGCATCCTGGGTCACCAGGCGCAGTTGCCTCAGCAGGTCATTGTCGGGGAATGCCTTCGCTTCAGACTCCTCGATCAGAGCACGGAATTCCGCCAGGCCTAGCCATCGCAAAAGCAGAATTACACAAACGTTGCTGATATTAGGACAACGGGATCAGAGAATCGCAGCTTTTTAATCACAGCCCAACAGATAACAGCATACAAATGTTATATTACTCTTGTTAAAGGCACAGTGCAATTTATATATCAACGTTGGAACACATAATTATTTAAAAGGAAGTGATCTTTAGCAACTGCACTATTTTGGCATTAGATCTTTGGGTACCAGAAGTTTACGTAAAAATGGGCCAAAACACTTCACAAATAAAACATCAGACACAAAGACGATAAAATATCCAAAATGCAGATGCCTTATTAGACCTCCTAATACAATGGAGTGCTAGGACACTGATGGGCTAAATAAACAGACAGCCTAAGATCAGGCTGGGTTATTTAAAAAAAATGACTTGGTTTCATATGGTAACTCGTTTACTCACTTTTTTTTTTGTCCAGTTTGGCCTCCAGTATCTCAGTTACATGGGACGCCCAGTCATTATAGGACTCAGCACGCAGAGCAATGGCCTTCATCATAGGATACAGGTCATCCAGTGTGTATTTATAGCTGTTGGTTGGGGAGGAGCAGGAATGGATGATTAGGAAGAACTCAATCCTCTATTCTCCAAACACGTCACAAAATAATCAAACATTTCCAGAAAGACAAGTCAATACGCAAGAGGTGGGCTTGATTGAAATATTGCTCTCTTTATAATGTTCTGTCAAAGACAAAAAATGGTTCCTTGTGAAGATTCACTACAAGAGTCATCTGAGGGCTGCCGTGGACACATTTTAAAGATGATGCCCAACTTGAACAAGCCGCATCAGCCTAAAAAAGCAGTAGCTTCATGTGTCTCGCTGATGTCCAAACTTACTGCAGGGTGTAGCAATTGACAGGGCAGGAGCAGAGGTCCTGGACATGGTGGAGGCACACCAAGACCCCATGGCTGCAGGGGCACGTAAGTGCAGACAGGTAGCAGGTGGTTCGGCACCTGGCACACTGGCGCTCTTCATCTGGCAGGAGATCGTATTGGACTGGCTGGCTGTTTACTACACCCTGGGGAACAGCACAAAGACAACAAGCTTTGTACATTAGCAATAATTTCTGCATGTCATCCCTGAGGAGCCATGGTGGAGCCACAGACATACAGAGAACCCAATGGCCATGTTTGTTCTTCCTTAATTTTTCAATCAATTTTAATAGTATGACACGACAACCATGCTGTGAAAGCCTATACCTAATGAACTAGCTAAAAAATTCTCTGAGCATATAGTCATCTTAATATGTACCTTGAGTTAAGATGACATTAATAAAAAGTGAGGAATAATGAGTGCATAATTGATAAAAAGTAAGCAATGTAAAAGCTTCAACAATGAACACTATTATTACATAAACAACACCCAACACAAGTATTACCTAATTTCCCTTTGTGACCTTGTGTTCTTGAATCCACACCAACTATAAAGTACATCTCAGGCCTGACCTTATCTATACTCCTTATGAGTTTGCATAATTGAATCATATTCCTGCACCACACCCCCCAGTCACCCAGTGCTCAAGGCAGAGAATTTGTTGTGGTGTTATGATATTGCAAAGGGGTGGTTCTATCACTAACAATTTTTCATAAAATAATGCGACATTTCTCACTCTGTGTGACTTGCATGGCCCTAGAAGCCTGTGCCTTGTTTGGAGGGCGACGGGACTCGAATGTCACGCCACGGGTGTGCATAAAAAAACCTGTCACCTCCAGCTGTGTCATTCCTGTTTCAGCAAGTGAGGACGTGGCAGAGCGCTTCGCTCACTTCGCTCACCATCTTATGGATGTTCTCTCTCAGCTCCCTCTCCTCCCGAATCATGATGGCCATGTCTTTCTGCACCGCTGAAGCCAGGACTACATCCAGAGTATCGGCCTTGCACGCCATCTTGCAGATCATCTCGTCGTGAGAAAAGACACAGTAGCGGTGGAGCATGCGGTAGTGATCCACACACTGCCGGCCAAGAGGCATCTGTTTAAATAAGGACATTGTTATTAAATAGCCCTCTGCAGATTAAGCAGCTGGTCTAACCTGGAAAAATGGCAGAAAAGGGTGTGAAAGCAGGTGACGACTCACCCAGTCTACAGTGCAGAAGTTGACGGCCTCAGCAAAGTTGAAACCCTGATTGAAGCCACTGTGGTAGGCTCTGGGGAAGGTGATGACAAACTCGCCGGCACACTGATTGGTGCGATAAATCTAAAAGAGAAATAGGAGGCACTAGCCAAACTATGAAGATACATAACAGTTTGAGACAAATCACTCAATTCTTTAAAAAGATCTGTACTGAAGAATTGTTCAAAAGGTATACAGTTAATCCCCGAACACATCCAGCAGTACCAGTTCAATTTTTGAGCCGATTTGCAATTACCAATTGAATATGTAGCTGTTCACAAGCTGATGCAAAGAGCAGCACTTCAGAGGAACCTGGGCTGGGTTAAAGTTGCGCTGACCTAAGAGGACACTTACTGGAACTCCGTGGGCCATCAGGATGTTGGGGTTCATGATAGTAACCAGCTGGTGGAGTAAATCAGGCTGAGACTCAAAGAGCTCAGGAGCCAGTTTCTTCATCACCTCCTCCAGCTGTTCAGCTGCATACCCTGGGGCACCATACCATGTCTTTGGCTCTCCCCTGAGATGAGTAATAAAAACATAAATATTTATTATACACAACTATAATGATAGAAGTCCTATGAGTCAAAGTGCTATTAGTCATACAATATGCAGCAGCATAATAGCACCTATTGAAGTACAGACGCTCCTCTACTCACGAACGAGATACGTTCCGAACAGCCGTTCGTAACTTGAAACATTCGTAAGTCGTTATTCAACATCATTTTAAGGGCATAAACAAGTACAAAGAACTAGGATGCTGGGAGTACGCATGCTACGCTGCTGCGCGGCGGGAAGTCGTACTAGGTGGAACTGGAGCACAGAAAAAAAAAAAAAATTTGATGTTGCGGACAGGAAACTGAAGCCTAATGAACACAGTTTGGACTTGAAGTACTCTTCGTTCATATGTCTGAAAGTTCGTAAGTTGAACGTTCATAAGTAGAGGAGCGTCTGTATATTTTAGCCAAGGTGTCTGTTGCAGTACTGCCTCCTAGTGAAGCACATGTAATACCAATCAATACTTTTCTCAAAAACCCTGACTGTTAGGAGATTAAATATAGACAACAGCAAATGACCAAAACATGCCTTTCAATTAGCAAGCTGAAGTCACTGGAACTTGGCCCATAATCACACTTCAGTTTTGCCAACTGCACCTGACACAAAGCATCCAAAAACAGTGGCCAGCTCAACAGCAGCAAGTTCCATCACGATGTACAGCAAGCAGCCCACGCACCAGTGCAGGTAGTTGATAGAATAGCTCCAGTGGTCTTCGATGTGCCAGCAGAAGGAGGAGAAGCACATGCCCACGTAGAGCCAGGGTAGCTTCATCCCACAGATGTCGGCCGTGACATGGGTAAGCACCGAGGGGTCCATCACCGGCATGTTGTTCAAGTTCCAGCCACTGTTCAGGTAATCCTGAGCAAGAAAGATTTTTCAGTATTAATACAGTGCATTTTAAAAGATCCTGTCCAGCGCTTGATATACTCATCTAGCTTCATTTAATACTAACAATTATTCAAAATCAGAAAACACTATATGTGTGACCAGACAGAACAATACCAGATGTGTCAATGAAGGGTTTGACGAATGTTAACAGGATCCAAGAATTTAACGATAAGTTCAATATACTGTTTAACCCTAAACTCCTTCACAACATAAATTTTATATGGAGAATAACCAATAAACAACTCGATCTGTGATGTGATATAAATACTGGCCTGACCATCTGATCTGGAAGGAACTCAGTATTTGGCTGCAACCATCAATTAACATAAATAAACCTCATTTAATAATTTTTCAGCTGCCAGCTTGGCTGCCCATTTGGCAAATTAATCAGCGTGATGTGCACACTGTAGCCTTGCTGCAATCATGACCAGAATCTGACAGACTAGGACCAGACAGCAGCACACCGACCTCATCCTCCGGAGCCAGCTTGAATTTGCCGTTTCTGATGGGAAATCCGCTGCCAAACTCCTTAGAGGCGATGTCAGCACCGTACTCCACAGTGACATCCTCCTCGATGGTGCTTACCAGCCGCCAGAACTCCTTTTCAACCAGTTCTGTGGGAACCATCTAAGAGGAGACACACAGATGCGCGCACACACAAACAATGTTCAAATCAAGCGGTTCCCACCAGATTCTGACACATACAAGTTTGTCTGCAAAAGCCTTCTTTAATCAGCTGCAGTTCAAGTCTATATCCATTTATAAAAGTCACTTATCCAAATATTTTATCCTAAAATATTTCACTTTTAGGCTGTAATCGCTAAAAACATCTGAAGACATCTGATAAGTTATTGTGTATTCAGAAAACACATTAGTATAAATTACAAACATTTAAGTACTAAGTGTTCGAAAACTAGCCAGGGCATTGGTTTTAATACCACTGAGTTAGACCAGTGTCTAGTAATTAGGACCAACACTTACATGAACTGGCATGTTAAAATAATCTGACTTGAAGGAGTCCGCCATGTCACCAAAGGCTCGGAGTGTATAGTCTCTGCACGCCTGCTCAAAGCCAAACGCGTCCTGAGGCTTGCTGCACTCCTGCGGAGAGAACAGAGTGCAGATCAATCAGCAAACAGCATACAGAGGACCCCTCCCTCCCTGCATGCAAGGTTGGTCATTAAGTTCTGGTTGGTGCAAAATAAATCCTCCTTATTTAACAGGTCAGGAAAATCCAAAGACAGCAACTCTTTGTAAATGAACTGGTGCACGTGAGGGTTTGGGGAATGTCTGATGATGAGGATGATGATGAGGATGACAGTTTGCTAAGGAAACTGACATCTGGCACATAATTTAACTGATGCTTGCAGCCTAAAGCAGGCAAGGGGAGAAGATGCAAGCCATTCCTCTGGTCATCATCATAGAGTTTAAATCAGGGGTCACCAACCTTTTTGAAACTGAGAGCTACTTCACAGGTACTGAGCCATAAGAAGGGCTACCAGTTTGAAACGCCCTCTTAAACTTATCTAAAATTCATGTATAATAAACATGTTTTAAATGCTTTTTTTTTTTTTTTTTTTTAGATATTGTCATTTTCAAATCTATACAAATGCAAATGTGATTAAAGAAGAATAGCAATGGGATAAAATAAAATTTTAGACGCTGCTCACTGGTGAGTTGTGCTGTTTTTAGAACAGTTCCGCGGGTGATTCATGTGGTCCTTGGGGGCATCCTGGTGCCCGCGGGCACCATGTTGGTGACCCCTGGTTTAAGTACATGCATCCATGCCTAGGAAGTGGGTGATAATTTGTGTGATAGAGGAGACTGTTTTTCAGAACCTGAGCCAGACACTTGGGGCATCTCCAGTCCCCTTTGGGAACATCGTGGAGGGGAGGGATCAGGCAGAAGGTGTGGTAGCTGTCATCGCAGCCGTCGCACAGCAGGAGGCGGTCCTCATCGCTGCCACTGCCACACACTAGACAGACATACAAGTCCACCTGGTACAGGAGGGAAAACAGAAAGGTCAGACATTTATAGACGGCAGCTCTGTGGCAGGCCCTGCATGAGACAGCCAGAGACATAGCCCCCAAAGACAGGCTGACCACATCCTCAGACTGAATTCGCTCTTTCTATAACCATACACATACTTTTTATAGAAGCAGAGGCTGCCTCAAGCAGCCCAGTTTAATTGTCATCAACGTATGTCTTTTGTTTGTCCTTTTTTTGTTCCCCTCTCGCAACAGTGACAGCTGGAAACAACTGCCGCACCCTGAAGGTTTCACCACAGGAAAGCTAGAGATCTTATTTGAAAGAAAGAAAGAAAAAAACACTTGCGTTTGGGGGCCTATTAAAAACACACCACCTCATCCTGAAATCGTCTCTTGGGACCCTGGAGCAGCTGTACACCAAGGCACAGCAATATAACTCAAATCTTGTTATTAAACACTGCAGCATTTCAGCCCACTCTATGATGAAGCAAAACATACTGTGCAATTTAGCATACGCAGAATGACAAGCCAGAGTCTTGCAGTATCTCAGTCATGGTTGTGGGAGTGTTTTAAAGAGCATCAGGTTACCTCAAAAGGCAACTGCCTTGTTCATAAACTTAAACGTGGAAGACATGCTGCACACTTACTATGCTTACAGCAGGGGCATTCTTCTTGTTTCGGGCTTTGGCTTTTTCCACTTCGCTCATCACCGGCCTGCCTTCAGGCTCCTGCTTCACCTGGACATGAACCTCTTTCTCTGATGAAGATACGAACTTTTTTAAGCCACAGGACCAGCTTGTCTGGCCCAATGCATCCCTTTGGGGTGGATCTAAAGACAGAGCAAGAACAACATCATTTCCATTCCGTAATCGGGCGC
Organism: Mormyrops boulengeri; assembly: GCA_026781065.1. Lineage (NCBI taxonomy): Eukaryota > Metazoa > Chordata > Actinopteri > Osteoglossiformes > Mormyridae > Mormyrops > Mormyrops boulengeri. The sequence goes on from JAODLD010000136.1 coordinate 26,819,978, forward strand.
TACATTGCAGATCTAAGCAGAACAAATCGTGAAAATATATATATTTTTTTAACTATGATGTCATGCAAAGCCTCATCTTATGGATAAGCCACAAACAGATCTGACAGAGATTTGACAATCTCAGTGATCACATCTAAAAAAAACATCATCTATAATACTGCTGGCCTCACTAGCTTTGAAAACTGGAGTATATGCTCTGTTCTATAAACGTCCACATGCAAAAATCTTTAGCTATCCGGGGTAGCTGCAGGACTCACCTGGTTCAGGCTTCGCCACAAAGGAGCCCATTCTTCTCCTCAGGTTGGGCCGGTTCTCACAGGGCTCGCCTGGTTCCTTCTTCACACCGCCCCCCTGTGTGTAAGAGCAGCACACCGGTCAGCCTCAACACAGAGGCAGCTTTAGATGTCGGAAGCCTCAAAAGAGGCAAAGAACCTTACAGCGGACTCATATCAAATAAACAGGTACCACCACTTGAAAAGAAGCATTTTATTTATATGTACGAGGTGCTCAAATATACTCAACAATGACCAAGAAGTCTGCTGGCTCCTGTTGTGACTCCAACTCATCACAGAAATCAGACATAGTAAATTTATTTAAAATGTGACCCAATCACCAAATGATATGGCTCCTGCAAATACCAGATATTTATTCAGAGAGGACCAACTGCTAGCCAAGTGTTAACAAGACACAATAAAAGTTCTGCAGTCACTGTAAGCATTCCAACAATTTCCTAAAAGCTCCAAAGTGGGGGGTTCATGTTCCCTTCCATGGAAAATAGGTTAACTGCTGAAATAACATCTATACAGTTGCTGGACTCCAATTAAGCAATTAAAGGAATTAACTGCTATGGTCACCGCAGCGTCCTGCCTTTGAAAGCAAATCACTGCAGGCTGCAAACCTCCAACTTATATATTTTTATCCAGGATAAAATATTCTGCACCTCTCTTTTCCCTCTAGAGAAAATATTTTATATTTATTATATATTAGATGCATACACACACACACACACACACACACACACTATATATATATACACATGGCAAGGGGCTTTAGATGACTGGCTTTAAGCACAGTCCTCCTGAAAAGTTCACAGAACGCTGGGGAGTATCCACCTCAGTTCTCATGCGCTTGGCCCGCCGGGCAGGGGTGCAGGTCTCCGCAGGCTGGACTGACTGCCGCTGAGCCAGATCATGTGGCTTGTATTCTTTGTCCTTGGCATCATTGGTCAGAGTGGGCTTCTGGACACAGAGCAATGACAAACGCAATGTTTCATATTGGCACTACAGTTAATATGATTCCATTTAACAGTTCACATTTAACATGCTAGTCATTTAACAGCTGGTTTCCCCCTCCCGCGTCACAGAAAACATCCAAGCATTGTTTGATGGGTTAGATAGACTAAAAAGGCGGAACAGTCTTGCATACATGATGGACTGAGATCAGGAACAGAGTCCATGCTAGCGAGCAGAAAAGGGCCAGTTATAGCAGGGTGTAGGAGGGCCCTGCTGCAGCAGTAATTTCTCTTCTGAAAGGCTGGGGTGATAAATTATGCTTTCATGTGAAGTTAGGGCAGATACCCCTACACATTTTTTAAGATCAATATACAAACAAGTGTCCTAAAACAAGAACTATAAAAGGATTATGATACGGTAAACATGAAGAATTCATTAGAGAGGTAGGGACATAAGCTGCTTGACAAACCAATTCCTTACACAGAAGTGAACTGGAACTAATCCTTAAATAATTACCTATAATGATCATTTCAAGTTTTACAACGTAACACTTCTGAAGCCGAAAGAGAAAAACCACAGAAACTGAATTATCAATTCAGTTGAATTTTGAGCTAAATGGAGTCACACCGAATGTCACCCTGAGATCCATAAAATAAACTGTATCTTAATGTGATATCCTAAGTGGCTTTATGACCCACTGGGTAAAAGAACTGAACGGTCCTGAACTGTGGGTGGAGGGTCTTAAACGGCCCCAGACAGAGCACATGTGTAAATAACAGCAGAGCTCAGCACAAGAGCGCAAGCCAAGTGAACTGGAAACATGAGCTGGGTCTTGTTAACCAGAGGCATGATTCTGGAGAATAATCAACGTTGTGGAATTGAATTTGGCGACGGCAACAGCATCAAGACATGCATGATTCAAAAGATTAACTCAGCTGTTAGCACAAAATAAAACACTACATTAAAACCAATTCCAGGGCCCCTGCATGCAACTAAAGAGGGATATATATACACACACACACATTTTGACAGCCCACAAAGTGCAATAACCAAAAATATAATACATAAATAAGATCCTCCCTTAGCCCAAAGTACCTTTGTTTGCATCAATATATATATTTTAATTATTTACTCCACAATTTCATTCATCACTCAGCTTGCTGAATCTGTAAAACATATGGTGAGATCTTCAGGATTAACAGGGATGGAGACATACCTTTTCAAGATTTGGATCTGCCATTAAATGCATCAGTTTGGAAGTAAGCCCTGGCGCCTAATGCAAGAGAGAGCTTGGAAAGTTACATAACCAACGGCAACCTCTAGAACAGAGGTTACTGCCACAGAGCCGATTAAAAAAAATCACTTGGTTTTCACTTTTATCCTGAATTGTTAACCTCCATCTTTTTATTTAGATCCACAAAATACATGTTTCAGAAAACTAAAGTCTCCGATTTCACTGTCTATATGCCCAACAATGCAGCAGTCGGCAGGTTTCTTTATATACAAACATTTTGGGCATCATTTGAAGCAGTGCCGCCCCTCCCTACACACAGAACACGCGCTGTGCGTAGGGCCCCACGATCCATGGGGGGCCCCCATTTTCCTCAAGGGGACGAATTCTCCTCAAATGCGCAAAGGATGCGCATCGCTGCCGTGAAGCGCGCGTAGAGCACCAAGTCAGCCCAAGGTAGGAGAGGAAAAAAAAAAAAAAAAAGACGAGTAATCTGACACCGCAAGGTTGTAAACCGAAATCGCATTTTGTGATACAGTCATTTTACGTTTACTTTTACATTTAGCGCATTTAGCAGACGCTTTTTTCCAGAGCGACTTACAACAAGTGCTTAGTAGTCTATGACTGTTCTTCAATCTATAAGCTAGACGTAAAATCAACAGCTGTCAAGATCAATTTACCGCTAAGAACGTTGTATAAAAGTTGTTAGGAAAGAGTGCACAGGAAAAGGAAGAGGAAGATTGTTAGTGGATTTGTTTTTTTTTTTTACTCATTTTCTTTTTTTTTGTAATGGGGGGGCTCAAAATACAATTCTGCGTAGGGCCCCAATTTGGCCAGGGGCGGCACTGATTTGAAGATTGCAATGAAAAAAGCACCAGGAAAGTCACATAAAAAAAATAAGAAATTACAATAAATAACAATTATCTTGGAAGCAGCCACAACAGTGTTTTGTTTATACATGTACATAGCCCCTCCAACCCGCCCTTGCGATGTGAAAGAAGGACAGGCTTGCTGGAGTCACCACAAACCCATCTTTAGGTCTCAACAGGCAGCGAGACACCCAGAGCAAGCTGAGCAGAGCACCATCTGGCAGCTCAACAGGCCAAGCCGCCCTGTTAGGAGCGACAGGGAGGGGGCAGAGGCAGGGGGAAGCTGATGGGAGGGAGAAAAAGGATTTTTAAGCCCCTCAGGTACAAGTTACTCACCAGAAGGTTGGATCCACTCTGAAACAAGTTGTACGGGTAGAGAATCCTTTCATAGTGGGCCCGCAGGTGAGAGCCCACAGCTTTGCCAGGAGCAAAGCCCATTTTCAGGGCTATCCTGGTCCAGCGCCTTTCTCGGCAGACTGCGTCAAAGCCACCTTCTTCATTGACCAGCTGGAAACCCCCCCAAAAAAAAAAACAGGCGTCAGGCAGTAGCCATGGTACAGCCATGGACTGTACCATACATCACCAAAATTAGGCCAAAATAGTCTTGTAGTCTACAAGAAATGTTAAATCACATAAATTACTGGTTTTCTCCAGCCTGTTCACTTTGGGAGAAAGGAGGGTTTTTAGGTGAAGGTTCAGGTCTCTGCACACACATAAATATTTATTTCTAGACTCTTGCACTACCTCCACTTACTGCCAGTTTTGCACACCATTAATATTTATGATTATTAATCATACTATTAAACTTATGTCCTTTTTCCCCCTTCCACAATCTGGGGCTAGGTAATAGTGCAATTCATTGCACATTGTACTCAGTATAATTGTGTACGTGACAAACCTTGGAAACTTGAAACTATGGTTATGTTAACAACACCTACAAGCTACTGTGGAGTCAGAACAAGCACTGGATCAGGAAAGCTAGAACCAGGGTGATGACCTAGGCATTCCAAATGCATTAAAAAATGTATATATTAGGAATGCAATAATTAAGCATCAAAAATAGATTTCCATACTTTGTTCAGCTGGTACAGATCCAGAATCTTCCGTTCAACATGCGGGATTTTCAGGGTACACCCCTGTAGCTCCCAGAATTTTGCAATCTGATCCAAGAAGTTGAGCCTGACTCTGGTCTGAGCCTTAGAAAAGAGAGACAAAACCATGGTTATAAGAGAATATTACAAGACAAAGGGTTAGACAAAAAGGTCTTAAAAATTTAAATGAATCAAAAACAAACAAAAAACATTCAGCATTCTACATGAGGGAAAACAGAATGGAAACATACCTCAAGTTCATTGAGCCTTTGGATGCGAGGAGTGAAGTGCAGTCTGTCAACATCACAAGCAAATGGAGGCTGCCAGTCCTGTTGGGCCCACAGACAACAGAGGCATATCAGGAAGACAGGTCCCAAGGGTCCAAACATTAGACTTCACATCTTCACATCAAAAACACGTTATACATCGGACTTGTCTGAAATTAAATGTTTCCCTGAACTGAATCATGAAAAGACAAAATACCTCCAAGTCTGACTCCATTTAATATATTTTCATTTTTGGCATTGAGACTACCAGACATGAAGCTAGCAACATCAAGGTTTTGGCGGTTTAAGCGATCTTGACAAAGCTTGTCATGCCATCAAATACTGCATGAGGTATCCTGACCACTGCACAGGTGTGAAAGTACAGCAATACTCTACACAGTGCGCCAAGATTAAGCAGCAGTTCAGGAAACAGTCATACGCACGTAACATGGACAATAACTGTCGAAGTCCACATTCTGTCAAAATCAGTCACTATATTTCACTGAATTTTTACTCTAGAAAAAGGGCTGTATTAGACGTGCCAGATAGTCGCTCACGCACGTAAATTGAAGCGGGTCACTGCCAGCAAAGACCAAATCATCGTCGGGTGCACGTCATTAACTAAAGGAATGAATAGCGATTGTCTGTATTGCTGTACGGCTATCACTGGCCTATGCTGATGGCTAACAAACTGTAAAAACAACAGTCAAATGAAAATGCAACACAGCACCAAACAAAGATTAACAGAACAAAGTCTTCATTGCCTTCAGCTGCGCACCGATTCCGTGTCTGAATGTGAAATATGTGAGTGATGCAATAAGTGACACCCTTGGCGAACAGGACTCCTGTAGAAATTTGATTAATATCTCACAGGTAAAAGCCCATTATATAACTATTACTCTGTGAGACATATTCAGCTCCATGCTCCTTTACAGCAAATAGGTTTCCTGTCAATAAAAAACAACCCAAAATCCATGCAACATACCATCGGTGTTGTGTAATTAGTTATTGCCTTAATGTAGTAGCATTACGCCTCCACAACTGCATTGCAATGTGTGACACGCCTGTCACCAATGGGACAAGAGATAAAGGATTCAGAGCCAAGCAGTCAACTCTTCTTCCACACAAATGCCACCAGAACTGCCTTGGGGATCGATTTGAATAACACCTCCTAATTTCTGACTTCGGAAACAGAAGACAAGGTCTCCCGTGAACTGCCAAAATCAGCAGAGCACTTAGATAAGTGAAGGTCAAATGTTTCAGTGCAGCACATGCCCCCACCATCTTCACTCATGGAGCTACAGGAATAATCATATAAGGAAAATTTCAGCTCCATTAAACACTCTGAGCTTTAGAGGAACAGGAAACACAACATGTTTGAAAGCTCCACTAACACATGGTATGAGCCACTGGTCTATGTACAAGATGATCAGGGCACAACCACAACTCAGTCATACAGAGTAACATTTTTAAACTGTACTGAGAGAAAACACAGACATACCACCACTGGGGGGCACTCATCTTTATTAGTCCTTCATTAGTCCTCATGCTCAAATAAAAGATTACTAGCATGACCACCACACTGAAAGGGGCCAAGTTTACACAGAAGGGGTTATGAAGCCATTGGAGATACAGGGCAGTCCATGTGCAACTGGAAATCAAGCTTTCCACATACAGTAAGGTAGAAAGGTAGATCTTTATAGTTTCCAACCAAGCCAGAGGGGTTAACCAAGAATAACAGATCTATTTCCTATAAGTGGCGTTTTGCTGGAAAACAAAAGAGAGTTAGTATTGATTCATTTAAAATTCCAGTTGATGGAAAGAAAAAAAAACAACTTTAAAAACTTAACCTTAAACAAAAGTAAAATCTAATTTGCTGCTCATTCAGAAACCTGACAGTTTGTGGAAATACATTATTATTACTGATAATAGGCAAAAATGATTCCAAAGAGTCTTTAGATTACAATTTAATTGCTGAATGACATCATGTCGAAAAACAACAGTATAGCAACATAGTTTTAAATTCTGTGCATGCCACAAGGCCTGTTGGTACTGCTTAAATCACGGAAAAACCTATACATATTTGCAAGAGTGCTTTAGAGATTAGGAAATATTGCAGGTGTGTGCCTACATCTTACAGCACTGCACTAACAGACAGTCTGTGGTCAGCAGTGGAAACAAACCAAACCAAAACTTCACAGGAGCTACTAGCAAAAAAAAATGAATGTGCCAAGCCAATAGTACTGCAGAAACTTTCACTGGGCAGAACATTACAATCTACAGCCAACTTGAAATTTGTTCGAGTTTACCCGGCAAAGACTTAAGTTTAAGTCATACAAAAAAATCTGCACTATCAAAATCATAAAATTACTATACATCAATGACAAACTGAATTCTCTCTAACCACTGAGGCAATTTACTTTTTGGTCACATAACGCAAGACATGGAGCCTGCTTTAAGGTAGATTTATACTTCTGCATAGAATCTATGCTGCAGTCTGATGCCTGTAGTCAGATTTCTGGGGAGGTGCACGTCTGGCTATGGCATAGACTATGGTGTAGGGTACGAGGCTACCACACAACAACAGCATAGATTCTACACAGAAGTATAAATCGGCCTTCACTCTTAAACACCACTAAGAGATCAGACTGGCGTGACACAGTCAGAGGGAAGTACATTAAGGCTTCTGCACCTACACATACAAATGTAGGGTTAACCTCCTTCAGCAATGTGACACCATAAAATACGAAAAAAGACCATCAGCCTGCAAGATTCCATAAGCAACTTACTACAAACGCAATATTCTTTATACAAACCTTGGACCCAGATTCAAACTTAAATTTTTAATCTTACGTCCAGAGATTAAAAATGTCACAAAATCAAGTGAATATCATATACAGAAGTACTTCTACATTTTGCAGAAATAACCTAACTATAGCTGTCGAACACACTTCTTTACCCCCCCCCCCAAAAGGTGACTCATTAAGCTACCAGAGAACAAAAGAATCTATCAGCTAAAACAAATGCAGCCATGCATAGACTCAATATATATGTCTAAATATGATGGCCACACCTTGTTAGTCTAATTCACAAAAGGCTATGAATGCAGTTCTAACAAATATCATGCAAATAATGTTCTTTCAAAGAAAGAATACATTGTATGGTTTGTTCAACTGAAGTATGAGCAGAGGCACAGTTGCCATCTATAAAATTGTCCTTAGTTAAAATGTCTTGCCCATTATTTCATTTATAGTTTAGCATGTGGTCATGTGGCACAATGACGCATACACTTAATCCAGATTAAAATCCAAAGAAGTAATGTACCTGCATGCAGAAAGCACCAAGCTTTGCTAACTAAATCTAAACCACAGCGCTGTAGAAATGCATTTGTGACATGGATAAAACATCAACATAGCATCTAGGTAGCAGTATCACTTATTACATTCTGTGGTGAACTACTTACTTACGCCATAATATGTGTTTACTATTATTGCATAACACAATGACCCGGGCAGTAGCAGGACATACGGTTTGTCAGAGAATGTATAATAAAAATTCAGCATTTCAGTAGAAAGCTGAAGCTTTCCAAGTACCGGCGCTGAACATAAGAACGTCTCAAATGTCAGAAAGCACGTTACAAATATTTGATGGCGATGCAAATGGATACTGGTCACCACCGATTTTGGCCCACCTTCACACATGCTGTATAAAGACCTGAGGACTATAAACAAATTTCAGTTTCCCCTTCAGCAAGCTAGCAGTAAATTAAATACACAACACTTCTATATGCTACATACTTAGTGACAACAAATCATGTTGTTCTATATTTGTTTGAACCAAACAACTCAAATTTAAGTCTAAAGTCAAGGCAGGCAGCTAAGAGTGATGTGCTGAAAAGCAGTAACAACCTTTTTTAACCCACATTTTTGTGATATACAAGTAAATAACAACAACTTTCATTAACATCTGCATACTGTTTGAACCAGACATTTCGATGACATAATGCTATACTTCCTTCATAACATGCTTGATGCAGACATGTGCATGATTTATTTATTTTTTTACAGTGGCCATGTTTGTGAGCATTTCACCAGTTCTACCTTCACTCAAAGCAACATTACTGCTTCTAAGTACTTGCTCACAAGTCTTGTTCGGCAGAATAAGTAAAAAGTAGAGGTAAATAAACCCCAACGTATATCCCTAGTCCTACCACTGTAACGCCAATATGGACTCACAAAATGGCCAGATGGAACAGTCCACACGGCTCCTGCTTACCACAAAGCCAACATGGAGGACAACACTAAAGAAAGGGGCCTGTGTGGTGGCTGTGTGCAACATCAACTTTATGTACTCTACTTTAAGTCTAATTCTCGACACTATATGGCAATACGCTATACTCAGACACACCAACCCGCTTTTATTTAACAAAAAAACATTAACAAAGCTGAAATCACTCAACCTAGCGTGCGATTAAAAAAAAAAACAACAAACAAACAAAAGCAAGTCCATGTTAGGGTTACGGGTTAACACGTGACCGTAACTGTTAATTTGTGCATGGCTTTCTTCAAAAAATTTATCAATATAAATGCGATCTAACCATTTAATTATTTAAAACGCCAAATACCAGCCACATGAAATGCGGCAGGAAATTATATAGGCACGTTCTTCGTTTATGATGTTTTGTATTGATATACCTATTTTATTTAGCAAAAGGAATTTTGTTGTTTTTATTTACTATTTTTATTAACTCGTATTTTCATTACGTATACGTGAAATTGATGCGGATTGGTAGTTAGCTATGGGTAGCTTTTACACTTAACTTTTTGCAATCTTAAAGGCATAAACCGTACAAAAGCGGTAACATAACGTGCATAAAACGTCGAATAAGTGGCCAAAGAAACGGACTAGCCACAAAAAAATATGAACGTGAAATACGTGTTCTGTAAGGAAATTTGTGGGGGGGGGGGTTATCTGAGGAAAAAAAAAATGTAGTGTGAATGTGGAAAATGTCGAGGGTTAATCTTGGAAAAGGAAGTGATTAAAAAAAAACATCGAGTTACAATAATCACAAGTAAAAATTAAAGCCATGAACCCCATCAAACACAGCTCACTACAACTGTCGGTCTTCGAAGACAGTCTGCCATTATGCAGAGTGACGAATTATCGGCTAAACCTCTTGATGTTAGCGAGCGACCGGCGCTTATATAACAAAACTGTTTTGCCTATACTGCTTTACTCTGACATTAAACATTTATATACATATACATATACACATATATATATATATATATATATATATAAATAAAGCAGTCGGCTGTCCGACAGGACACGCCATGCTAGTCTAGGTAACTATCCTTCCACTTCTTGTTTTTGCAAACACTTGACTCGCCTTCGCATGAATACACCCCCCCTTCCCAAGTCTAATTGAATATTATTGTTTAATGTAGCTGATCAGCTCTGGACGTCCACACAACTTATATTAGTTAAATAGTTAATAGCCAATTAAAGTGGGTGCAGGTGACAAATGATGGTGATCAAGGCGCAAGGACGATGTCTTCCTGCTAGTATGGTTAGTCAGTCACCACAAAACGAGCTTGGCCAAATAATCGATCCCCCATAAACTGCAGCTTTATTCCAAAGATCTGGACCAAATAGAGGTTTTTTTTATTGTTTGTGACAATGCTGGATCGCTTAATGTAGTAACGCTTTTTGTGTTTTTTACGTCCTCGGGACGTCGAGGGGAGGGTATGGTCAAAAGTTGCAGCCATCTACTCAGAGATAACATGGCCAGGCTTCTCCTGTTCAGAAATCAGTTTAACGAAAAAAAAAAACTCAGTATATCCATAAAGCTATGTAAAATATACTGGAGTATTTTTTTCTATCTTGAAACGCCTGGATTTTTTTGGTCGGACTAGACCAAACCCTCCACATCTAAACATTACAAACAGTTCTTTGAATAAACTAATAATTGGGTGTGAAAGCGTTTATTAAACAATTTTTATTTTTAAAAGAATCGAAAGTTGTATGTGCCTTGCAACCGAAGGTAAAGGTGACTTTACCGGAGCCATTAGAGAGCCGTTACGGATATAGCCGGCTAGGTAGCTAGGTAGTTCAAACGAGTCTTGCCACAACTTACGGCCGAGCCGCCATATTGAAAACTTTACGGTTATAAAAAGTGTTTAATTGCTTAAAAGACACAGGCGAAGAAATTCACCATTCCGGAAAATTTTCATCGCGGCCTCTCCGGGACCCCTGCGTCGGCACTCACCGGCGGCGGGCGGACCTTACAGATGCCCGTTTTCTCCGCGATAGGCCGTATCTTGTTGATAAAGGCAAAAGGGTCGGCGAATTCCTCCCAGCTAGGCTCGAAGACTGGACACTCCGGCGGTGGAATGAACTCGTCGGGCCGAGGCTGGCTCATCGTGGTGGTCCAGTTCCAATGCGAGGAAGAAGGAGGGTCGAAACCGGGTTAGCCGGTGCTGGTTTCGGCTCCGTATGTTCCGAATCTCTCTGTCTACTCTTCTAACACGCCAAACTGCTTCCCTTTAACTCACACAATCAGCATCAACGTTCGGTCTCTCCAAGCGCACACACACCGTGAGAGGATTGTGCGAGGCAGCAACCACATCCGCTTAAGAAACTAGATACCTCTATCGATTTAGATATTGACCTCAAAGATAATTATTGGTTCGATCCGTTTGATAAATACATTTCTAGTACTGTGCAAATCACATTCACACAAATAAGTGCAAATGTGCTTTTCTTCTCCGTGGGGATAATTATATAGTTCTACTTCCTCACTAGAGCCATTACCAAGTTCAACAAGGGTGATTTATATAAAATGGGGTTCAAGTATGTTTTTGTTCCTTTAAATGGTATTTATGTAGAATTCGTGTAAATAAGAAAAAACAAAGAAAAAACATAGCTACCAATTATTTGCACATTTCATGCCATTAATACCTGGTTTTTATGTATGCAAGCATATAATTATCGATGTTTGAATACTTTTTATTCGAAGTAATCAGTATTATATTACAATATAAGGATTTTGGAGAAGGTCATTATGCAGTAATACTTATTTACTAAAACATATAAAGCATTTTGCATTTGGCCAGTTCGCAGAAAAATGGAGGACTTGGCACTTTCGTTTTTTCACTGTTAATTGGAAATACACATATAAAAAACAGACACACTGATGTATGCGAAAGTATTTAAATTCGATTTTTTATTTTTAAGTTCTTGTGAATTCCACATGGAATTAAGGGTATAGAGAAGTCAAAATTGGTTATGATCTATTACATAACTGATAGGAAAAACTGAACTTTCCTGTTGGTTGTGAGGTTCTCATAAATATTTCACAATTCGTACTCCACACATTTATGAATCGATGGAAGGAGTTAATGTATTATTAAAGCTACAAGCAACCTGATGCCATTGTCATTTTGGACAATAAAACTATTCCCTTCAGATCTGTTAGACTTGCATAGATTTTCCAAATTTCCCGTCGAATCCGAATGGCCTATTTCTTCTCTAGTAAACTGGACAAATCATACAGTTGCTGGAGCCACTTCTTATATCATGTAACAGCAATAAACTTACAAAGCTGTAGTTCGTTCTACTATAAACCATTATCATAACAAGAGGGTTCCTTTTTGTTTTAAACAATGTTTACTTGCGCGGATGGATATGGTTCAGCTGACAGCTTCACGGTGACCGGAACTTCTTTTTTAAATGGACTGTGTGGAGTTGCTGATTGGGTGTCGCCCCAGGGAGCTTGAAGATGGGGTCCAAGGGAAGGGGGTTATGGTAAATTCATTGTTAAAATAAACAAGTCAAAACGGATAGAAAACGTCGAGCGAAAATACTTGTTTCCAGCTAATTAGCTTGTGCAAAAATGATGCTGTTCCATTTAAAAAGATAGCAGTCGTCTGCCATTCGGTAGGTATCGAAGAGGAAACTAAGAAAATATGCATATAGTGATTACTAAGTATGCGATCTGCATATTGTGTCTGCTTATTTTGTAACGCATTTTTAATTTTGCAGATTCGAATGATACACTTAACATAGGCTAAAGTACATTACCCAGTATGGGAAAAAGATCCCGAAAGACTAAGAATCTTACGAGAAATATAATGTGTAAATGCATCTTAATATGGTATATATTGTACAATATGTAACAAACTACATATATTTGACAAACGTACATCAACAGCATAAGCTTATTTATATAAAGGCAATTACCTACTGTAACTTATGCAACAAAGGGTACAATTTTTAAGAATTACTTGAAAATTCAAGTTTTAATTACAATATTGAAACTGGGGTGTAAACAGCATCGCGGTTTTCTAAGAGATGAAACGGCTAAATCAAGTCTATCGTTGTATAAACTGGAAGTATTTAATAGACTAACTTAGGTGTAACTCTAAAATCGATTTGGCAGACAAGCCGATTTAATTTTGTTGTCCTCGGGTTTGTCAGCACCCTGAGTATTGTGTACCATGCAGGGCCTTCCGCCGATCACGTAATACACGCAAGCAGTTTCCGAACGCTATCTCAAACCTTGAGAGATGTCTCACTTGAACACGTAATAAATGCTCGTCTTTTACTTAGAATTTTTCAAGGCATGTATTCAGTGATTTCAATAGACATGTAAATCACAAACATAATTATTGCAGATATTTATAGCAAATAACCTAGAATTTGAATAAAACACGATGCAACTAAATTTCTTGGCACGCGGTTTCAGGCAGACGCATCGCATCCCGGCTACTGACGCCCGGTATTTTTCTGCTGTGCAAAGATATTTTTAAAAAAATTAGAATTACAAATTAGTTGCATTTGTCATGCAGTCGGACAGCGCTTTTTAAGTACCGTTATGCTACAGAATTGGTTTGGTCCGTCGTCACACTTTAAGGGGTAGGTTTCATTGTTAATAAGTAACCTACCTATCCCGCATTTGAAACGGGCGGGGCGAAACGGGCACGACTTTAATCACACTGTAGTCGGGTTGGCCTGCCGACGTGGCAGGCTAAGACAAATGTACTTTTGGGGGATTTGCCTATATTAAGATCTTAAAATTAGTTAACATGCCTAAAATGGAGGCTTAGTTACCCCTACCATCTTGTTGAGTCAAGGGCATAACGATAAAGCCCGAAGCTATAGTTAATTGTTCTGCGACACAACTCAAATCTTTTATCAATATAACCACCTCCTATGCACGCAGACTTTAAAATTGACGTATTTCAAGTATTGATAACCCCTGCTTCTTGGAACCACGAGTCCAGAACATAATCATTAAGAGTGCATCTGAAGTCGGGGGGCATGGTCCCTGGAACCACGTTAGTCTTAGACTAAATGACTTGAAAATTATTAGAGGGTGCTATGTACCGTTGTAAATATACCATTTTTATTACAGGTAAACTGCTGGGGGGTGTCGAGTTCTTACCTTTTTACTGTATCCATCTTGATATTCTGAATTTTGTTTACATTGAAATTAGGCTCAAGCAATAACTTCAGATCAATTTATAACTTAACAATTGAATGAATTATTAAAATCTGTACGAATTCGTGTGACTAGTTGGGCACAAACAACTTAACACAGGTAAGTCCTAAAACATTCTATGTAACACACAGATAGTTGTTTTGTTAGCATGTAACCAGACCTTAATTTTGATGTGGAGATAAGTGGTTGCCAGAACAAGATGTACTTTAGTGATGGGATTACATTAGTGAAATAGGTGAAGTTGGAACTAAATTACTGCCACAACTGCATAAATGACTACAGACAATTCAGCACCTAAAACATTTATTCAGAGACAGGAACATTTGTCACAGTATGGACTCCACAGCTTGGCTGTGAGGTACTTTAAGAATAGGAAACAAGACATTTCAAGACAGATTTAGCAGACAACAGAACAGTGTTCTGTTTTTTTGGCTCTCAAGGCAGTGACGATTAGAACTCCTCCCCCTCTTCTTCCCCTTCCACAGAGTCGGTGCCCACCTCCTCGTAGTCCTTCTCCAGGGCTGCCAGGTCCTCCCTTGCCTCAGAGAACTCTCCCTCCTCCATACCCTCACCCACATACCAGTGGACAAAGGCTCGCTTAGCATACATGAGATCAAACTTGTGATCAAGGCGAGCCCAGGCCTCTGCAATAGCAGTGGTGTTGCTGAGCATGCATACAGCCCTCTGAACCTTGGCCAGGTCCCCCCCAGGCACCGCAGTGGGGGGCTGATAATTGATACCCACCTAAGCAAATGACACGACAGTTTTAGTCAATGCAGAATCACATTCAAAAAACCATGATTGCTTGGTAGCCTAAAAACCCCCATTAGCCACACAGGCAAAACTCACCTTGAAGCCGGTGGGGCACCAGTCAACAAACTGGATGGAACGCTTTGTTTTGATATTGGCAATGGCGGCATTCACATCCTTTGGCACCACGTCGCCCCTGTACAACATGCAGCAGGCCATGTATTTGCCATGACGAGGGTCACACTTCACCATCTGGTTAGATGGCTCGAAGCAGGCATTTGTGATTTCGGAGACCGACAGCTGCTCATGGTAGGCCTTCTCAGCAGAGATGATTGGTGAATAGGTGACAAGGGGGAAGTGGATGCGCGGATAAGGGACCAAGTTGGTCTGAAACTCGGTGAGGTCTACGTTCAAAGCGCCATCGAAGCGCAGCGAAGCGGTGATCGAGGACACGATCTGGCCAATGAGGCGATTGAGGTTTGTGTAGCTTGGGCGCTCGATGTCAAGGTTACGACGGCAGATGTCATAGATGGCCTCGTTGTCGACCATGAAAGCACAGTCTGAGTGCTCCAGGGTTGTATGGGTGGTAAGGATGGAGTTGTATGGCTCCACAACGGCAGTGGACACCTGAGGAGCTGGGTAGATGGCAAACTCCAGTTTGGATTTCTTGCCATAGTCCACAGACAAGCGCTCCATCAGCAGCGAGGTGAAGCCGGAGCCAGTTCCCCCACCAAAGCTGTGGAAGATGAGAAAGCCTTGCAGCCCTGTGCACTGGTCTGTCTGAAAGGCAAAGACAAACATATTATGCATAGTACTGCTCCCACCATTCCCTTATAGCAGTCATAAAAACGCTAATAAATTCTCTAGCTGGCACCTTTCTGTAAAAGAATCAAGGGGCCCGATGAATATTATAGAATAAAGCAGAATATGTACCAGTTTGCGCACTCTCTCCAGAACCGTGTCAATGATTTCCTTCCCAACCGTGTAGTGCCCACGGGCATAGTTATTGGCCGCGTCCTCCTTGCCAGATATAAGCTGCTCAGGGTGGAACAGCTGTCGGTAGATACCATTCCTGACTTCATCTAGAAACAAGGAGAAACTGTTCTTCAACATCCAGCATGACATCATGGCTTTACGGCAAAGGGTACCCGTGTAAAATTTGATTGCAAATATTGCACAAATTTGGCAATATTCAGCTGCTCATCCATAGGCATCATTTGTGAAAATGCTATATAAAAGGTACAGTGATCATTATCTGTGTCACTACATGAAAACTATGGCATTACATTTTAAGCAAGTCACTTTTACACGTAATCGCTTACCAATGACAGCTGGCTCTAGGTCCACAAACACAGCCCTAGGAACATGCTTCCCTGAGCCTGTTTCACTGAAGAACGTGTTAAAGGAGTCATCCCCACCACCAATGGTCTTGTCGCTGGGCATGGTGCCGTCAGGCTGGATACCATGCTCAAGGCAGTACAGTTCCCAGCATGCATTGCCAATCTGCACACCAGCCTGGCCCACATGAACGGAGATGCACTCACGCTATAAGGAGAGGGGAAAAAAAGGTTAAAGCAATTAACTTCCCCACCCGATCTTGCTTGAAGCTTTTTAGAATTAATATGGGTTGGTGCATCTACACTGGTTTCTATTGTATTTCTTGTCTGGCCTAGACCAGGTCAGCCCCCTAGTAGTCAAATTCTTAAAGGTTTGTGAGGAACTGTTCTTTGTTTTAAAAGAAAAAAGTTTCTATTTTCATTCCCCATAACCCTGACCAGTATCAGCACTTAAAATATTTAAAACACCCATCCAGCAATACAATATGAATCGTTCAATGCGTTGACGCTAATATGGCTAAACTTATACTAAACACATCTATGACTTATTAATTGTTAATGTGACAAAAATGAAAGGCATTTGGGAAACGGGTGTGGTCTTCCTTTTTCGGGAAATAATCGTTAGCTGCAGACTGTACTGGCTTCCGGTCGGACTCGTTATATTGTATCATAGGGCGACATTTTTTTTCTCTTAAAGCTTTACCCCGAAATAGAGGAAATAACGTCGCCTCAAAGACAGCGCTGGACTTACGTCACCTTACATGGGGAGGATAAAGCTGCCCATAAATAGTTACAGACCGCTTTAAAACTTGTAGTTTTCAAACCTTGCGTGAATGGGCCGTAGGGAATTCTAAAAATTCCTCCACATCACAACGGAGTAAGCAGAAAACTAAGTATGCTAGAAAGTTGGTTATAGAGATATGTATTTAATAGTTGGCTTTCCGTCGGGGAACGATTTTTTTCTGAAATTAAGAAATACAATTGGATCCATTGTAATTAATGGTATATTGGTAATACTATAGCAAAGAGTACTGTAGAAATTTGCATTGTCTAACGTCTAACGTTCGCGGACCCCCACTAAGGAAACATTTTAACTTTGGCGCCTTTTGATCTTGTACTGAAAATTGATACAAATGATACAAGAAAAGAAAAAAACTTACCATTTTGAACTTGATGAGATGGCCACTAACCCTGGATTTATATAAAGAAAGTTTTACTGTATTTTCGGTAATATAGCTGTAGTTAAAGCTCTGTCGACTTCAGACGCGCAACGTGTCTCCGCCAACACAGCAGTAGGGGGAAAGAGCGCCGTCAGGTATTTATATACTGCGTTCAAAGTTCCGCCTGTCCGAGCACGACAATTGGCTAAAGCGGAAGCAGGAAGAGACTCCCGAAGTTCTTATTGGTGCAAAACGCAAAATTAAACGTATACCACTGCGCCCTTGAACTTTGCCAGACGTTTAAAGCCGAGAAAAACAACCTAGGAACAAAACCCCCACAAGTTCTGAAGAACTTTGTGCTAAATAGTATGTTAACACAAAACATCATGCTGCAGTAATTCACTATCAGATGGGATAATTTTACACAAAATAATTTACTGGTTAAAAACAAGTTCAGAATGTATATGTTAGTGGTATGTAGGTCACTACGTATAGGCAAAATTCATAAATGAACTACAGGATATGTGATCAATTTAAAGTAGACACGTTCTTACGGACTCCGATCATATGTAAATATAACAAACACACTTGAATTTGACCTGTGTATATATGCATGCAAGGGGCTTTAATTTTGACTTGCCTCACCAAACTGCTATTCATGTAAATGAAGTGGGCATCATTACATATTTTATATATCATATATCAGTCCCAATAGAGAAATTAGGGGGGAAGTGGTGTTCCGTTTTGATTTGTATGTTAAGTAGATATTTAATTGTTTGAAAAAATTGAGCTAGCCATTAACTGAGTTTTTTGACCTGCTAGATCGCAATGATTGCAAATGAAACACCAAGTAAAAATGTCACGTTTGATGACTGCCCTTGCTCTCTTTGGCAATTTATAGAAACTATTTAAATTACCGAGATTGTTTAGGCACTTCCATAATGTTCCACCTATACCATAAAGCATTCCAGTGAGCAATTTAAACTAAAGTGCCGAGAAAAACAGCTTATATTCAACACATCCCAAAAGTACTCCAAAATTTGCAGTGTTTACTTAACTAAAAGTAAACTAAGCTACCAAAGTAGAAAATAAGCTATGAAATAACAGAGAGCTGGAAAGAAAAAAATACAAAACATGTGACTTTTGTTTCATTTGTTTGATATCTTCATTTGGAATTCCATATTGCTGTTCCAAATTGGAAAATGACATCTAATGATGTGGCCTTGTCTCGCAGAGAGTCTTCGTGGGGTGGAAATGGATGGGGTGTGGTAAAATTATGAAATATTATGTAACTCTGATTCATGAGAAATAATTAGTGAGCAAAACTGGGGAACATTGGCACCAAAGAGGCCCGTTATGCTGGTTTTGGATTACAATGCAAACTGCTTATAATCCACAATTGTTTACTGTATGTCTACTGTGACTGTCATAAAACAATGTAAATAACTGAGCATCATTTTAATACATCATCAGTGCTCCTGAAAGAACAGCAGGCCTGCATGTGATCTCTGTCTAACGCTGTGAAACACCACCCCATTATCTGGGTGGTGTTTTTCTGAGCTGCAGCATTGTATGGGTAATATAAAAAAAAATCTGGAACTGCTGTGAATCTAATTTCAAAGCATCACTGTTTCCTAGTTAACAAAGTTTGCACTCTGTTGGTGCATAATCTTTTCATTCATGCAAGTTGGTCACCTGTAAGCTTCCAGCTGTGGAATGAAGTGATTCTGAGATCTCTTGGTATACCTGGGAAGCTGAAAGCAGGAGTCACATTTTGCCATATCCTTACATGGACATACACAGTGTACAGAATTATTAGGCAAGTGTGATTTTATTTGCATCTTCTCTTCTGAGCAATATTTTCAGTCCAGATGAATCTCTAAGAACGAGCTGTTTAAAAACAGAGCACGTTCAGTATTTGGTTTGAGTACTTTATGTCTGGAGAATAACAAGATACTTTCTTCAGCAGAATTATTAAGCAGATTATGATCACTATTAAAATGGGCCAAAAAAGGAGCACAGAGCAGAAAAAACTAAATAGTAAAGTGCCAGTCAGAGGGATGCAAAACAATCAGAATGGCTAAACCTTTAAAACGTGATTACTGTACAATCAATTCTTTTGTGGCCAAAGAGGACAGAAGAAGCATATAGAGAGAAAAAAACAGAAATTGACTGCCAATGATTTGTGTAAAATTCAAGGGGAGACTTCCAGAAACACTTTAGAATCAAATGCCACCATTTTTCAAAAATGCATAGTGTACTATGCGCAGTGCGCTGTGACACTGCCAAGGTCGCAGAGGCTGAAACATGACCTCCACCCAATAAGTCACACAAGCTAAGATATTATGAATGGGCACAGACACATCTCAAAACTGATGGTACAAAGATTTTGTGGACGAATGAGATGAGAGTTACTCTTGAAAAAGCAGGTGGATCCCTTCATTGCCTGGCTTAACCCCCACTGGGTCTTACTGAAGTATCAGATATACCAAGGGGGCAAGCAGTACACTTCTCAGAGCAGCTTGTCACGGGCAGTCCTAGATGCCTCAGATAATATAGGACAGGATCAAATCAAAAACTTGACTGATCCAATGGACAACAGGCTCATGATGGTCATTAAGAAAGGTCGCTGTACCGTACATTAAACTTGGTAAAGGGGACTGTATAGAACGACTGATATTGTATTACTCTTTACATGGACTGAATGGCTAAATCTGTTTTATTATTTCTAAAGATGGTGGAGAAAATCCACTTAGTTTCCATTTGCCTAATAATCGTGCACACTAAGTGATTTATTCTGCTTTTGTCTGTGAAAGTCTAATGTAACATTTCCCTCTAAATAAATTTACTTGGAGTAAGAAAACTTCAGAACTCATTTTTATTTTGCTAAAAATTATCTCCAGGAATAGTACTTGCCTAATAATTCTGCACACAAGGTTCAGGCACACAAAGAAGCAAGCTTGTTATTTTTTTTAGTAAAGTTTAATTAGTTATTCCAATGCAGATGGCATACACCTTATTGGGAACCCAGAGTTGGCAGTGATGGTGAATCTGCCAGAAAGCACTCAGTGAAGGGGAATAAACACCACTGTCAGGCAGCTTGAGGGTCAGTGTGCGGCTGCATCATTACAACTGAAGACATAAACCCATCAGTATTCATTATATTTGAGTCAGTCCCACTGTTGTATCAGCAACATATGCAACACCACCAACACCAAAGCAGGATGTACTCTTTATCCTCTTCACAGAGCAACCTGGGAGAACATCTTCCTCTTGGAGGTGGTAATAATTTTCCCATATTCCTTTCTAGATTGCTTTTGGTAACAGACTACAAAGGCCAAAATAAGACTGTTAGATTGATTTTGAAGAAGAGCACATAAACACGGCAGTTCTAGAATCTATTAGGAATTGTGCGAAGACTGTGTTGTCACTGACATTATACTCAAGCCTGAAGTACCTGTATCTTTTGAAATGATGGAAGGGCAGAAATGCTATGTTAATCAATTGTGTAAGGTTTGATTCAGAGATATTTTTGGAAAGAAAAAAACATGTCTCAAAATTAATACTTAAGAGTTACATAGATATTATTTTCTTCAGAACTAACACAGACCACCCACATTCACTGAGCCAGTAAAAGGCGACTTGTGGTCACTGAGAGACTGAAAAATAGTAGGCCATTCCCATAATCACAACAGCAGTAGGTGAAATCCCTGTACAACAGTAGTCACAGTGGGAGGCTTTTAGGTGGCTGTAACAGCACTGACACTAACGCCCCCCACGATGCTGCGGTCTGTCTGTCATGAAGTCATCAGGCATGGTCGACCCTCTCCAGTGCCACGTAGAAGCTCTTCTTGTCATCCAGGCAGTGCCAGCCAATAGGCCCAATCTCACAGTCTGCACAGATCAGGTATTTCACCTTGCCCACATCTTTAGTGAATCCCACATTCTCAAAGGCGTACATGTCATCTACCAGCCAGTGCGCAGTCAGTGTTTCCCCATCCACACTGCCTTCCGTCAGGGCGATGCTCTCGGACTCCGTCTTCTTCCGCATGGATGGTAGAAACAGCTGGGGAAGAAAAGTAGCACAAGATAATAAGACAGACCATGCAATGCTCTTTCACAACAATATACTGTATATCCATATTCATGTAAGGAATATTAGTTTAAAAGAATTTCACAAAAAAAAACTAAAATAACAGAACAGCTAATAATCCATATATCTAAGGTACACTATCAGCATAATATCTAAAATTTTAGTATCCAAATTACAAACGAGGGGAAATAAATCATTTGGTACTTTCTGTGAATATAACTTTTCATATCTAATTTGAAAACCTACACTTTTGTTTAACTGGTACAAGAATCATGCGACTGCACCATAAAATGTCACCATAAGCACAAATTAAATAAGTCAATAAAGAAAAATATCACAATAATGAATATGCCGTTGGGAGGTGTAAAGAATCAGACACGAGACAGGACATTCTAGAGAAATGCAGTCTGTATAGTCGTCAGGAACCTACATCTACTTTACAGTACTTGATGATAATAATAACAACAACCATCAAGAAAAATGCTCGCCTATTTAACGCTTAACCCTTGGAAGGTTTCCCAATGAGACACAGGCAGCATTAGGATTAATTTCACACACATTATTACATCACCACAAAACAGGAATGTGTGACTGGGGGTAACCCAGTGATAGGAAATAAGTAATTGGTTGATACGCACCTCCTTTTCAGCAAAGAGCGCCGTACCTGGACACAAGACTTTAGAACCACACCGCTGGCAAAGAACTGACTTTTTGTTTTTCCCATCTTCAGACACAAGCTGGGATCGGTCTGGACAAATCTCACTAGGAGAAACTTGTTCAATTCCGTCCATACCTGCTTGTATTATGATTTCAAGTGGAAATAAACACTGGTTTCAACCAAATTTGAGTATCTACACCGAAACAACAGGCAGCTGTTTTCTCGAGCTGTATAGAATCTGTTTCACAGCTGACTGAATAAAAACCACAAAAGTCAACTGCTAGGTTACAATGCAAACTTGCTATACACGATAGATTATATCAAAAACCCAAACACCACGTGGCAGCAAACTCAGCTTATAATCATCCACAACTACGGCTTTTCAATTGACGGAACTGTACAGTCAGAAGAGTCCTCCGCCGAGAAACAAACAACCCGATTATTGGTTCCGCAAAATATGAGGCTTAACACTAGCATTATACAGCAATATTTTATATAGTATTTTATAAAGTTGTCAGTATATTATTGGTCATACAACTTACAAGCTATAAGTCGCTCCCATTATTCGTCAAAGTAGGTTTTGTATATAAATTACGATAATTTCTGAATGAAACTATGGCTATGATAACATGGAACATTTTATTTATTTATTTATTTATTTGATTGTTTGTTTGTTTAAACTTGTCGCACCTCCATGTAGACCAGAAAATCATTCTGATACACGGCAACTGCATTGTCTTTTTCCAGCACAATTATAGTCCATTGTGCAAGGCAGCAGCAAACGTCAACGTAATGTTTTTGCCAAAAGAAAACATTCAAGTAGAGAACCGATAAGATCTATGCTAGGATGTGCTTTGCGGCATTTCCTGTCACGTGGCTGGATCGTCGTCGTGGTTACCATTGAGCCACCGAAAGCACGCCTCAGATAGTGGCTCTTTCACATTCTCCACAGAGAAAGGCTTTGTCATTGTATATGGGCTTATAGAGGCGTACTCCATAGCGTAGGCTGTCGGCCCCTGGATCTCCACAATGACCTGCTCCTCCAATGGCCAAACTGCCCACCGCTCAGCGGGGGCACTACTTCTAGGATCATTATTCGTCACTCCGGTGGCTACTGATGCAAGAACGAGCAACACATTCAAACGACAAATCACCATGGACAAAAAAGTAAAACAATAAAAATAAGAAGTTCCTGTGATTTTCTCATAAGTAGCATCAATGAGCTAAAAACTGCCGTAATGTGTTGCTGTGTCGCAATACAATTGGATTGACAGTCCACACAATCCCCCCTCCTTTCCCGGACTCTGAATAGGATAAGGGGTTAGAAAATGGATGAAATGAGAATTAAAAGCTTCTATTAAATAATTAGGCTGCTGCTTATTGTGGTGCGAAACTCATTCATAAGCATTAAACCTCTATCTAATAAAGAAACCTTTTCCCCAGCTAGCGACTATGTGATTTTAAAATGTTGCATCAATAAAAATCTTTTTAAACCCACAGTCTTACTGCTGAGTCACCTATATTGCGTTTCTACCCCCAGTGAAAAGATGATACACAGCACCTTTGTTTGTTATTGTTCTGTGGACCTTGTGTTAACCCTGGCTATTGTTTACAGATGTATGCGACTGCTGAGTAGCTGCATTGCTGTCTGGTTAATATATTATACTTATCTCATGCGTAGTTACGTGCAAGATGGTAAAGGAGACTACACATGAAAATCCTTAGTTATAATTTTAATTAATGTTCTTCATTATATTCTAAATATATTAAGCCTATTTAATAATTTATTTCTGTTATATTCTATTAGAGACATTTACATGATCCTTATTTTTATTGTCATACGTGTATACGTGTAATCCATTTTAACCATCTGTTTGTATATAGTCTAATTGGATCTAGGCTTTCTGGAGTGGAATTTTCCCATTAACCTTTAATGTCTTTTGAACAGTCATGTTAAATCATGTGTATACCGTATGAACTGTAAACTGGTGGTATATATATCAGTAACACTTAAATATTTTATTTTTTTGCTACAGTTTGGTCGTAAAAAACAAAGGAATGTAAAATATTTTGTATTTCCGTTTGAAATACGTTGTGAAATGGTAAGTCCTCACAGAACAAATAAAAAAAACATTTTACTGTTTTACATGCCATACGCCAATGTCCAATATTGAAATATTTAAGATAAAAAACTCAGGAAAATATACTATAGTAACCGTTATACTATAGTGCCGTTAATCTACATATAACATATCTAAGAGGTTGTTTACTAAAATAAATGTAAACAAATCTACTTGCGCCCTCTAGTGCCCTGATAAAGACAAGACTGTGATCTTTCCAACTTGAACAGTTTGAACTACAAGCTGCCTACTGTTTCGGTAGTTACCGCCCACATACGCTTGACCATATCAACCAGTTTTTCTCTTTCAGTATTTATAACATTCACGTTTTAAAGCAATAGATTGGTATAGCTCTTCTTGCATGTGTTTTTAATTTTTGCAGCGTTAATACATTTGGGATATATGTGTAGGAATTTGGAAAAAAAAAATATCATATACGTCACTTGTTAATTTATCAAGACTGAAACTGATGATTTTACACTACAGTAAAAATTAGGGGGAAAATCAGTCTAAGGGCATATACTATGATTGCAGGCTCTACTGGAAATTCATGGTGGTTTTGTACTGATGAAGTGGTCTACTTTTCTTAGTGTACCATCACATTTCGCCTTAGAGGTTTATATAGAAGTATCCGTGTAGACCTCATGCCTTCAAAATGCAAACAAGATGATCAGAGTTTGATTCAATGGATGCCATGGTGAGGCTGAATGACACAGTGATAATCCTCCAGTTGGAACACCACGTACATCTGTGACTCCTATAAAAATAATCACCAAAGAGCAAGAGAATGACCTGGGCACTTACGAGGCTGCAACACGAGAACAGGCTAGAAGTATTCAATTCCTTTGGCTTCAATAAAAATTAACAGAGTGGACAATAACTCGAGAGAAATAGAGTTAAGAAAAGAAATAAAGTACCATTGAAGACAGCAGTGTAAGCAAGAATTCAAGAACTCACTCTTGAAGTTAAAGGCTGGCTTTAAGAACTTTAAAACTTTTAGAACACTTTGGAATTTGGTGGTTTCCTAATAGGGTGCGCAAACCGATATACCGGAAAAAAGTATGATAGTTTTAACAGTCTACCGTTCCTTTCAAGTCTTACATAGACGTGGGTTAGAAACTGTACAACCAGTTCTACCTTTATTCAAGAACTCATTTCAAGACATTTCAGTCTGCTGGTTCTAGTAAAATAAGTACTTGCTGAATATGACTCTAAATAAGAAAACAAGGTTTTAGCATAGTTAAATATTTATTGTAACATTTTACATTAAGATAAGCAAAGCTTCTTGATAAATGCAAGAGGACACTGCAAACATAATTTAGTAACTGCATGGATATTTAGTGTTTCCTACCCATCTGTAACCATAACTTGTAAAACTATTGCTAATGGCAATGAACAGAATTATTTGCTGCTTTGAAATAATAGGAATTATAAATAAAAAAAAACATTTCCAGTGATCCAGTTCAAAAATTACCTAATTTTATATTCAATCCCAGATTCTACCCTTATCTTCCAGTTTAATCATATTAAAAGTAACCTTTTTAACATCAACTGTCTTTTTTTAATAGCCTAAGGCACAGGAATACTAAGGGACAAAATGTATCTGTGTGTAGCATTTCATATTAGACCTTACCAGATATTAGCTGCATTGTACATTACTTTGTTATAGTTAATATTGATAAGTGAACCATATTTCAAAATGAATACCAAAGAGGCTGAGGACAGCACAGTACCAAAATGTTTTGGGCATGACGGCTCTGACCAGGATAACCTGTAGGAAGATGGAGAATGAGAAGGATCTTAACCAAGTATTATTAAATATTGTATGTGCATCAGGAAAATATGGGACCTTTTTTCAATGATAATTTCAGTGAGAGTTAGGATTTTACACGAAACCAAGGAAAAGGCGGCTTGCTGGAAACTCATCATCCGCTGTGTGAAATTCACTCTGTGGTTTATGAATTTGGGAACACACTGTTTTACACCTCTGACATTTCTCGTGTTTTCTCATTCATTTAAATTTTCCCCCCTGTAAACTTCATTAATAAGTAACATAAAGTGTTCTGTATAAGCGCTCGTAAAGGATGCCTTGTTTCCAATGTGGCACATTCCCCTGCCCTGTGGTAACGTAGCCAGGCTAAATCTCATTTTAGATAGCCCTTTCTCCTCCCACCAAACCCCACTGCCTCCTCCAGCATTTTGTAGAACATACCTGTTACAGTTCAGTAATTTCTCATTCCTAATAATACATGAAGCAGAAACATTTCTTACAGGTGGTTACAGTATGTGCCACTGAAAAAGGAGCTGATTAGTTAGTGTGGAGCTAAATGTGAGCATTTCAGGTTCTCTAACATTACTTCTATTTTTCAAAATCATTCAAAACCCAGCTTGCCTCTTTTCCAGATAAGGTGGGTATAGACTGCAAACCATTTTTAGGCCATTACAAAGTGAGAACAATCAGTTGTGGTCTATGTAGGGGCTTACAACCTGGATTCCTTCTACTGCTGAGCAGAGATGGGAAGTTAAGGTTCAGAAAGTACAAATCTTTACGAAGATTCACATTCACAGTGAACTCAAGTGGTTGGTTGAAACAAAATCTTGGTCTGCATTTGTACTTTTGGAACCTGAACTTTCCATCTCTGCTATGGAGTCTACAGGGAGTTCACAGGTGCTTTGTTAACTCTAAACGCCCTAGTTACAGACACCTCGACCCACCCATCGTTTTGTTTATGGGAACGCCACTCATACAATTAAAATTAAAATAATTAAACCATTAATTTTACATGCCCCCAGAGAGCCAACACAACCTCTTTGATATGATTTACCATACCTAAATGCTCCTTTCGCAACCTTTGAATCCCTGACCTTTAATTTGAAACATCACATCAAGTACAATTACAGCTCCGACCCATCTGCACACAAACTGCGAGGTTATGACCACTGAGAGATCATTAGTTTCACCCCCCAGAAATGGATCAACAGACCATGGCTGCTAAGTCTAGCTACTGTTGTAATTGTGGTTTGCATTTTATTAGTTACCTGTCTATTATTTACAGAAGCAAGATTATAAAGGGTTTGAAAAGTACACTCAACAGCAGATGGTACAAGAGATATGGAAGATGACAACATAAATGAGCTTGCATCATTAAGAAATACAGCGTAGTGATAGGATATGGCGCAACAAGAATTGAATGCTTAGAATGTGCATGACGTTTTAATGAAGCGGCAAACTGCAGACTGTAAGGCATGCAATGGGCTGCGCTGAAAATATTATACTTGCCAGCTAAACATCTCCTCTA
The DNA here is from genome assembly GCA_026781065.1 of Mormyrops boulengeri. Taxonomy (NCBI): domain Eukaryota; kingdom Metazoa; phylum Chordata; class Actinopteri; order Osteoglossiformes; family Mormyridae; genus Mormyrops; species Mormyrops boulengeri. The sequence continues at coordinate 26,847,586 of JAODLD010000136.1, forward strand.
ATTCCAAAAGTCAGAGAACAAGGGAGATTATGAGTCATGGGATCCAAAGTGTGAAGAGCAAAACCTGAGGTCTATTTTGGAACCCATGTGGTTTGCCTTGCAAAGCGTCCCCCACTACCACCAATGTCATTGTTTCAGGATAGTGTTACATCCCCTCTGCTGTGGGGCTTATGCCAGGGGTGGCCAATCTTGTCCAGAAAGGGCCGTTGTATATGCAGGTCTTTGCTGCGGCTCCCTAATTAGGTTACTAATTAAAGGACTGATTGGCTGAAGAGTCCTCACACCTGGGTTTGATCAGCTGACTTAAAGGTTATTCCAAAAACCCACCTTCATATTGGCCCTTTGCAGATAAGACTGGCCACCCGTAGCTAATGCTAAGCGCACTGGCCTTATTTTGAGTCAGCAGAGGTCCCCAGTGCACCAAAACTGCAAAACTATGCTAAGTTGAAAGGAAGAGGCATAATACAATAATACAATGTAGCACCAGCTGCCACTGGAAAAAGACAGACATGACAGGATGTAGGGGCAGGCGGAACAGCAACGTCTCGGTGTGGACCTGCCGATCATGTGCTCCACTGGCACCTTGGTGTGGTCTAAGAGCCGTGATGGAGAGGCACTGGTGTGGGTGGAGTGCAGGGGGGGTGGGTTTGGAGGAAGGCTGCATTATTAGAGCAAGGTGTCATCAGTACAGCCCCCCTCCAGCCCGTAGCGGAATTCCTGCAGGTTGGACACGCCGTAGAAGTGGATGAAGGCAGCCGCTACCACCAGCACGTGGAAGATCTGGTGCGACTGGAACTGGAGGGGTTAAAGTAGATAACGGAAAAAAGTGATTTGTGTGATACTGAGATTCATTCACCATCCAGCACTGGCTTCTCAAATCAGAAGTTGATTACAGTCATGCCTGCAAGGACCCACGGTGCACTACAACTGGGGAGCTACAACTGCCGCAGCATAGGAGGATGCAGAGCTAAGCTTACCCAGATGTCACACTTTCCTGGGAAGTAGCGCTCTGGTATCCGTGCGGCGTACAGGCCAGCTCCCGTAATGTAGAGGGCACCCATCAAGTAGAACCAACCCATCTGGCCAACCGTGGTGGCTTTCACGAAGCCCTCCGCAACAGTGAAGTGCATCGTGGGTACGATGCCGCTCAAGCCTAAGCCCATGAACACTCCTGCAAGGGTCAAAGAGGCAGAAAGCATTTGGTAATTAGCAATTTCCCTGGGGTGTGTGTGACTTCAGCATCATTCTAATCCTCCATCATCATCATTACTATGCTCATAGTGTTGTGACGCCAACAACTTGTTTATGATTCAAATTCACCTCCACAATAGGCCAAAGGTTTCCACTAGCTGCTTCAGATTACACTTAAACATACCACGCATCCTACTATCAAAAATCAGAAATTGCACAAACCATCCATTTTCTGAAACTGCTTGTCCTATTCAGGGTCGTGGGGGGTGCGGAGTGTATCCCAGAGGCTACGGGCGCAAGGCGGGGAACAACCCGGCATGGGGCGCCAATCCATCACGGGGCACACTCACACACCATCCACTCACAAATGCACACCTACGGACAGTTTGGCAACTCCAATTAGTGTATTTTTGGACTGTGGGGGGGAAACTAGAATACCTGGAGGAAACCCCACGACGACATGGGGAGAACATGCAAACTCCACACTCATGGAACCTGGACTGAGGCTCAAACCATGGTCCCAGAGGTGTGAAGTGCAATTCACTGCACCACTGCGCCGCCCCAATTGCACAAACCATTATGAATCAAATCCATCCATCAACCATCCGTAACCACTTATCCTATGCAGGATTGCAGGGGGTATCCCAGAGGCTACGGGCTCAAGGCAGGGCACACACTGAGGACAGGGCACCAACCCATCACAGGGCACACTCACACACCATTCACTCACACTTGCATACCTCTGGGCAATTTGGCAACCTCCAATTAACCTCAGCAAGTTTTTCGAGTGTGGAGGGAAACTGGAGTTATCACAAAAATGCTAATATTTACTGGATTGCTTCCTAGAATGTATGGGTGAGCCATGCTACCTTGTGCTCCCCCCGGCTTCCCTGCCACCCCACTGACTGCAATGTGTCCCTACTGCCAGAACAAGGGCAGCTGCACAGTGACAACACACCTGCTCTGGTAGGGCGGTGGCGGGGCGTGGAAAAGCGGTCCCACTGGGCCACGATGATAGCGGCGATGCCCAGCACGCACACAATGGAGAGGTAGATGAGACGGGGCTGCGGGGAGCAGTAGAAAGAATAGTAGAGCCAGGGCACAAAGGAGCCCATGATGAGGAGTGCGATTCCCGAGTAGTCCAGCCTGGGGAAACAGAGGGCCAGTGACATTAGCAAAGAAATGGAACAGCATAATGTCAATTAAGGTCCACCTCTGTCATCCACATCTCTCAAGGTTCTCACTCCTCCTGGAAAATAGTCAACTAATTTCCTAGTCATGGAAAACACAAAACTGAGAGAAATAGTAAAGTCTCTGGAAAAATCTTGTACAGCACTGGAAAATATTTCAGCAAAGGAATAATATTGCCATATGACATTCTGGCTATAACATTTGTTTACTAAATTTTTCCAGGAAAAAAAAATTCCAGATTTTCCAACATGAGTGGGAATCACCTCTATCCTCTAACCACTCATCCTTGTCAGGGTTGCAAAGTATCCTAGAGCCTATCCCAGAATGCATAGGGAAACACTCTGGACTCTGGTTGGTACCCCAGCCCATCACTGGACACATACACGCACGTGCAATCATACACTATGGGCAATTTAGAATTGCCGGGTAGCTTAACTGCATGTCTTTGGCATGTGGGAGGGAAATGGAGTACAAACAGGAAACAACCCAACCCAGCTGAGTCACTGTGCCGCTCCTTATAAGCCTGTGGAAAATCCGATTTAAATGTAGCACAGAACAAAAACCTTATACACTGATATTAATGAAGTATCACTTAATAACCCTCAATCACTAGTAATGCTCTGTGGTGCCACCTTGTGGTAGGGTTGGTGAGATGGGAACAAAATGTGCATTAGGTTATATGGCAAATGAAAATGAACAGAATTGCAGAGCCGATTACCATTATGTGTGATTCCCAAACCACAAGCATTATGCATTTTATCACTGGCTTCAGTGAAATTATTCACACTCATGTGCTGTTTAATCCTCACATTTTATAGCACGAGTATTTTATCGTCATTGAATTGTTTGTGGGTATCGTAAGGAATGTGCTCAGGTTGAAGACGAAACAAACGTAAGGCTATCAGGCATTCACTCATTTATTCAAGGTGAACAGTTTAAAGAAGGGACTGGAAAGGTGTTGGTGGGGACTCACTTGGAGAAGGTGCGGGACACTTTCTCGGAGTGGCAGTACACGGTGTGGAAGAGCCAGGAGAAGCTGAGACAGAGCACAGCACCCAGGAAAAACATGCCAAATACCACCTTCTCTTGCAGGGGGGCCAAAAAGTACATGCTAGGGCGCAGCATGGTGAGAGTGCCCAGGAACAGGAACAGGATGAGCCCTGTGGAGACAGCACTATGTATAAGTTTCACCCCCAGTGGTACCACTAAATGCCTCCAAGGATTAAGGTATGCCGTCATCCAGGCTTTCCACTGATGACATATGTGGCAGGGTTCTAGAGGCGCTTTCCCACCGCAGAGACTTTTTTTTCAGGAACCAGAACCTTTTCTGGGAACCATCAACCACCAAGAGTAGGTACCTTCTGCTGAACTGGGAACTACTGCGGCTTACACTGAAAAACTTTGCTGATTGCTTGACAACAAGCACCGGCGGTAACATGGAACTTACGCAGAAGTGCAGGGAAGAAAAAACAAAGAAGAAGTTGAGCAAAAAATGTAGCAGATGGAATTGCTTTTGTATGCCAGTTACGGTAAATGCATTAATAAATACATTTTTTTTGCTTGCATCTCCATAGTTCTGCGTTTGAAAATTATTCTAATATCACTGGTGTCAGTCGTGAAACTTGCCAGTGATTATGAGCAGAATAACATGAAATCATTTTTATTCTGTTGATTTGCTGGCCAGATTTAATAAATTATAAACATGTTGCAGGCCATATAAACGAAACAGAAATAAAATGCTGCGTCCTGTTTTGAACCTGTACAGGACAGGATTCGTTTTGACTGTGCAATCGATCTCTCCAATAGCTTACAAATGACTAACAATATGACTTGTTCATTCCCCATTGTCTTGGGGTGGCGGTGTAGTTTTATGTGAAATTACCTGTGAAGTTTAACCTAGGAAAGTGAAACACATAAGTGGCCAGGAGCTACAAATGTTCGTGGAACTTCTGTGGGAAAGCGGCCTCAAGATGTATCCCTACTGTCAGATCCAAGATCAGCTAACTACAGTGCTCCAAATAAAAATAAAAAAAACACATAATTCAATGAAATATTGGAGGGGTACCGCGGAGAAATGCCATTTTTGGTTTATCATAAGATCAATTTTAAATGCGTTTTGTCTAGGCCAAATAAAAACTAGATGCTGAGAATGGAACACCTATGAATTTGACCAGAACAGGTGTGTGTCCGTATGTGTGTGAGGTTGACATTCCTACCACCATACCACAATCACCCCGCTCACCCAGCAGGTGCGTCCAGATGTTTCCCGTTTCTGTGTGTATCCTGAAGATGCTGCCAAAGCATGCGCGGAAGGACGGCATGGGGGGCCGATGCCCGTGCAGCAGGTAATCATTGTCCTTCAGCCACTCCGGAAGCACATGGTATGGGATGACCCGCCAGCGCCCCTCCCAGACCTGTCGCACAGGAAGGGCAGCGTGATACACAAAGAAACTGGGCTGACCTGCTGTTCAGAGTCCCAGGAGAGTCAATAGTAGGTTATGCTGGATAAAAGCCTTAGACCAAACAAACAGGTAACACACAGACCTGTGCCATTATGAAGAGATTTTTTTAATTGTTATTGTATGTGTACAATGAAACTCCGTGTGACTTGACGAGCTGCGGCCTGTACTACGAAGCGGGGTTACTGGCTTATCGGGGTAACTTGTCAGATTTAAGGTACCAAAGTTTAAATGGACTTCATATTCATTCACTTACATTTTGCCCAGACTACCTTAAATTCGACAAGTTACCCCGATAAGCTACTAACCCCGCTTTGTAGTACAGGCCACAGGGCACAGGCAGATGGCTGTTGACGATCGTACCTTGTACACAAACTCCTCCATCTTCTCCATAGCATGATGAGCCTGCAGAGGCAGGGTCATCACCCGCGCCCCTTCGTCCTCCTCCTCATCCTCAGTGATAACCGCAGGCCCCTGTGGGCACACAGCTTACTCAGAAACTCATACACTACATTGGACTTTGACAGACAGCAGTGTATGGTATTTTCCTATATACTTACTACGTGACTGCTCACGATTTGTTTACATACTAGGGACACTGTCTGCAAGTCATTGTGGGTCACAGGTGTTGCCATTTTGGATCCTACAGCAACCTCTACTTGATTATCTGTGATCAGGGACATAGCTGGAAATTCTGGGGCCCCTGACAAAATGTCCTCCCCTCTTCAGGTGGCACTTTCAAACTGAAGAAATACTGATCCCATGTATATAAAGTTTGCTGAGTGAAGGTGGGGGTCCCCTCTGTAAATTTTGCTGAACGCCTCCTGAACGGAGCATAGGTTTTGGGGCCCAAACAAAGTGTTTGGCCCCCTGAATCTACCAAAGCATCCACGCCCCTCCAGTGCCCCTCTCTGTGACTGAAGTCATAATTTTGTTTGCTAATTTGGTTGCTCTTTATGCCTTTCCAGATTCGGCCCAAACTCACCGCTGAGGTGACCCGTTTCGGAGCTGCGGGTTGCCCTGGCCCCTCCAGCAGGGGCCCCAGCTCAGTCAGTTCCAGATCATCCCGGATGCAGCGCTCCTTTGATATAGGGCAATCCACATTGCTGGCCGACCCGTTGCAGACAGACATGGAGAGCGAACACTCCACTGCCTTGTCACACTCCAGGTCTGGCGCCGAGGAAGGTGCGCTCTCCACTATGGGCACATGCAAGAGCACAGTAACCTGACAATAAGCTCACAGTCCCAGGTGAGCAAATTACCTGCAGGAACTCCACCATGCTGTAAACATACCCCGAGCATGCCCCAGTTTCCAAAAGGAAAATTAATACATATAAATAACAATTTCTCAAGAACAAGCCTTCATATTCTTCCAAAATTAACACACTTGAGCCGATCTCGCATGACACATATCCACACTCACAGACGCTAATTACCAACAAGAAACAACTCTTCATTATAATTAGTTATATATGGAATGCTTCATTCTTTATGAGGAACATTCTCATATTCAAGCAATGGCATTAACATTTTCTTCAGGAAGAAACAGGGGACACCTACAGTAATTTATTCTAGGACTTTTCTCACAGACATGTCAAACGATTCGCGTTTCAGCTAATTACTCCAGCATAACCCTCAACAAAATGTTTAGAATTTTATTACGCCAATATAACACCGTTATTTGACCGATCAACACATTTTGAATCTACGACTTTTGCGACCGGATGATTAGTAGTTAAACCGCCAGCTGTAACTAGCTTCCATTAAAGATGAGTAACCTAAGCCACATTACACAGTGCTGGTTACAATTAGCAATTACAGTACCCGAACTAACCTCTCCGCCCATACTAACTTAATCTAACTAATGCGCGAGGTCACTTGGCAGCTGAGCTCACCTTATATTTAGCAAATCCTTTGTTTTAATCGCGGTCACAATTCGGCAGATCGGTTTGCAACTTAAGAACAACAGACCGATCACTCCGGCTTTGGGGTTACAAACGCCGTACGCATTCACAACAAACCCCGGCAACAATGCCCGCCCACGTCCAAATATCTCGCTCGCTTGGGCGTCTGAAAATCGGTTAAACTCTACCTGTGTGTGTCCGTCCTAGTTGTCACCCAGCACCGGTTAACGATCAGCAAGTCCCCGACTCCGGCAGGCAACAAAAACAGGTCTGCGTGCGGAGCGATTGTAATGTACTTTTGTATGGCTTTACGCAGTCTCGTCACCCGTGGCTCAGCAGCTCCCCCTGCTGGATGCGGGGGAGCGCAGCGTGATACAGCGGGCTGCTTGTGAAGAGTCTGGCGCCCCCGGATAATTCTCGCGAAACAAAAGCAGCCGAATCATTTGCGAGTTCGTACCAAGACTAAGCTATGTCGTCGCGGAGGCTTCAGATATATCTGTTATGCAAAAAAATAGAAATTTAAAGATCGTTTTTAAGTGAAGCAATGGAAGGATTATGAGAATAGTAATATGGCACAATTCTCTGCACATAAGATTATTGAATTAATTTGAAAAGCAGAAACAAATGATGTAGTGGCGATATCTTTAGACTGCGTTGAACTCCATTTATAGAGCCGTAAGAGCTATTTTATCGATTAACTTCGAGGCTACTGCCATTCAATAAGGGTAAATTCTATAATACGTTGACCTGTTAGAGAAGCACAACATATTTTATCGCACACAGAAATAAGCAGGGCTCCAATGCATAAAAATAGACCCAGGGCACATCATATCAATCACGTTTCTCCTGCTAAATTTTATATAACTGCACTCCGGAAACTCCATGACCCTTGATGAATAATTGGACTCGTGCAGATCAATGGCTCCAGACTTGGAGAATGCCAGCAGTTTCATCCCCAGTCCTTTGCAATGATGCGTTTCATTTCTGCTTTAGAGAAGAGTATTTCTGTCTCCATGGAAACTGTCATTACTCTCCATGATTCTTTCATCCTCATACTTCAAGCCAGAAAACGGTAATACAAGCTTGGTGAATCCAAAAATAAACTCATCACCTTTTCCTTATGTACCCTCTTGCAGTGTTCATTGTGAACATCTTACACGTTTAATAAAATGACAACTTTAAAAGTAGCAAGTTTAATGATGAATATTCTGCAATACATTTTGGAACCTGAAGGTTTGGTAAAACCAAGACACACACACACACACACTGCAGTAGTCTGTAGTCTGCATAAATCAGAGCTGCCCAGTCACACCCCAAAAGCCCCACAGAGGTCATCTGATTGGATGTCAGCATACGGTCATACAGAAAAATCACTGGGCACTTTCAGGTGCAGATAACTCAGAGGTGGGGCCAATTTTTTCACTGCATCTCACATCAACAAAAGCAAACTTTCTATTGAAAGTGGGAAAACAGAACAAAGTCTGCAGCCCTCCTACAGGGTAATTGTATATTGCCAGCATATCTAAAAAGCCAAAACAGAAAATTGACACTAATGCGTGGCAATTTACAATTTTCATGAAACACCTCCAAGATGGATATGTTGTTAAAAAAATTGCTTCTACAGACGTGTCATTTTCAGGGATGCACATAACTGATACACAAGAATGCCTTCACCTTTAAAAACGCTACGTTTGAAAATCGATTGAGGTATCAGTATAAATGCACACTTATTTTGTATTTGCACTGATACGAAAACAAAATATAATGCATTTTTGTCTTTATATGCTAACTACTTCATTTGCAGTATAAAGGTTAAAATGCAAGGTATTTTCTTGTCATAGCAGCGCAAACGCACACAAGCACACATTTGCGCTTTTACGATCGACTGTCGCGCCTATCGTTTTTAAAGGTGAATGCGTACTTTCATACCAGTTATGTCCATCCCTGGGTATTTCCCTCATAAAGTGAAGGGAGGGATGCTATTCCACATTACACACTGGTATATTTACCACAGAAACACATGCATGAAGGCACATTACACAGTTTGAAGCACTTGCCACAGGGGACAGTCTTGCTGTATCTCAATGAGGCCTTGAATTGTGCAAACGCCACAAGGTGTGTAACGAAGGCATCAGGTTTCCCTGTATTGTTAGCATAAATCCACCATCATTATTTCTATATCACTTTTTAGAATGTAACCGTGGAATTTCAAATCTCTAATTTAGCAAGACGCCCCAGGTTGAGGATACAAAAACAAAGCTTATGCCTGCCCAACAATATAACTCTGATTACATCTGTGAAAGAGACTGCCATTAAAGCATTTTAAAACAAAACACCATATTTCAGGATTCTTTATACTAATGTTTTTAATTCACTGTGCAATTAGATATGATACAAGGCCTATTCTGAGCAGCGAAGTGCATGCGGGCGACGCCCACTTCTTTGGGTTCAAATCGAGACGCAGCTCGGGACTGCAGGCTAGTAGATGAAGCGCTGACTCTGCCGGAAGCCCAGCTTGTCCAGGTTGGGGTTGCAGGCAAACTGGATCATGGGTGGTGGGCCGCAGATCAGAACCATGTTGTCATCATCAGCGTCAGGCAGGTGCTCCCGGATCATGTCGGCGCTGACAAAACCCTGGCTGTACTCCCAGTCTGTAGGTGCGTACACACACACACACAAATCAGGCAACTCGTGTGCAACAAGAAAAGCAGACAGCTTACACTATCATAACATATTACCAGTGCTTCTCCGTTCTTGTATCGTTCTCTTGAAATAAGTAGAACTACAGCACTCGATCCACTACAGACCCCCACTGCACCCCAGTTATCTGTTACCTACCATCACGGGCTTTGTCCACGGTGAACCACAGCTTGAAGCGGTCAGGGTACCTGGCCTGGATTTCCTCCAGCTCGTCTTTGAGAAGGATGTCTCTTTCCGTCTGCCACACACAGAGGGCACGTGCTAACCATCTCAGAAACATTTCACAAAGCGTACAGGACGACCCATCACTCGCAGTGGTGCCAACAATTTTCACACCTACATCAACATTCTGTTGTTATCTTTAGATACATGGGTCCATATCAATTGCTCAGATAGACCTGGGGGCACAACTTAAAGAACAAGTGAACTAATCAGATAAAATGTGCCTTTTGTAGGAAAATCAAAAAACCACGGACGTCAATAAAACACAGCTCAGCATCCACTGGAAAAAGATTCAGTCCTGTCACCATTTCTGAGAAGATGCTAACTCAACTCAAAAGGTTGTACTCAATTACACATCTGGATATTTTGCTGTAGCAATTCTTAAAGGCCATAAAAGCGGCAAGAGGATAAAGGAAGCGTCTACCTGCCCGGTCAGAGAAACCCACCTGGTTGGCAAACAGCAGGCTGCAGGTAGTCTTGTCAGTGGGGTCCTTTATAATCGCCCGCACCAGCTGCAGCATGGGGGTGATACCTTCAGGCAGAAACGGCAACGACGAACGGCATTATATACTAGATCTCAGCAATATACACACAGAAGTAGTTCAGGTACAGGGAGCCATCTGGTGGTAACAATTTGCTATTTCAACCGCTTCTCTCCTTGGCCCAGCCTCAGTGTCTGGTTGCTGCCATGTAATTCAGATATGAGCACCACAGCTGGTAAAAAATAACTCTGGCTAGCAGACGTAACTTTGTAATTTTCTCAGCTTAAATATAAACTGACGGTGCCTAAACATTAGCAAAAACTGACCAAATTTCAGCACAAAATTTTGAGTGCAGTAAATGATTTGTCCATAACTCACTGGTCGTTCCTTTACTCTCATGCTTATTCAGAGAAAAGAAAGAACACTACTCAATTATTAACTGCTGAATGCCAAACATTCTGTGTCAACGTATGGCGAAATAAGACAGATTTGCAGCTGTGTGGAATCCACCAGAACCTAAACCACACATCGAGTTCAGCTTCTCCGGTGGACCGATTCGTGGCTTCTGCAAATTCTAGACTGTCACTTTTTCTATTTTAAGCCGGCTGTGACTGCAGTGTGCCTCACAAAGCAATTTTTATTATGAGCACCAAAATGCAAAGGTTGTACAAAGGTTATTCGATTTCATGTCAGATTAGAAAGCACTGGGGTTTACTTTTTCAAAGCAGTGGGTCAAATGAAGCTAATTGCTTCCTACATTTAAATTTGATTTCAGTGAAATTTCGCAACCATTCTAAGTTGAAGACAAACCACAATGTTACAAAAAAATCTGGTTAAATGCATCCTAACTAGATATTCCTTACATTGTTGCCTTTTGACATTACATGTTTTCTTATTTAAAATGTTTGATATCTGTGGTATGTGAGGTAAGATACTGCCTTAAGGCTCCCAGTTGTCCATATCTGCCTTAAACAGCTTCAGAACCAAGAGCAAGACTAAACTGCTCCTGGGATGAGTGAAGACCCAGGCCAGACTCTGCTGAGCACAGCAGTGACGCATTTCTGCATGACAGTTAAGGGTACTGTACCTGTTCCCCCTGCAATCAGACCCAAAGATTTGACCACCTTCATCTCTGCAGGAGACTTCTTGTCTGGCTGGATTGAAAACTCCCCTGTGGAGAAGAAATTCAAATAAAATAATAATTATTCTATTTTTTTCATGAATTGACAGAAGCACACACAAAAAATACTAACAAAAACACTTGATTCATACAAAACCATCTTCAGCCATCAGGTAAACCTAATCAGTACTAGTTTAATATCACTGGGCTACAAATGATACCAGTGACAACACAAACTTGATATGATACTGATTCTGTAATGTTGGCTTACATAGGTTCTACAGAAATTAAGGCTGAGCCCACGTCAACATTTATACCACCTACTGCATGTGTCTCGGATAACAAATAGACCACTACAAACAGAAACTGAGAGGATGCTAGCAGTAATGAATAGAAGCAGTCAACAGTGCAGCAAACTTCAAACGGACACCTTTTTCCACAGAACCCTGCGGTTAACCCTGCTCCTAAGCTAACCCTGAAGTTAGCATTTATATTAAAGGTCTACAAGCTGATGAAAATGATACTGTGGCAGAGAAGCACTTGGTTCCTGTTCATCTGATACTGTAGCACAAAATGCTTGCGATTACCACCAGATATTCGGAGACCCGTACAAAATCAGATGGCAGAAATGTTGTCATGTTTCAAAATAGATTAAAGATAGGGGATGAGAAAAATGGAGACGATTAAATGGAATTAAACCTTGGCCCTTGTACTCCAGCAGTCCACCAGGTCCCCGGAAGTCCACCATCTCCCCCAGCTGCAGACTTTCCAAGTACTGGGACATCTTGCCACCCTCTGGGAACTTAGGGTTGATGTTCTTAAAATAGATCTGTGGAGGAATGCGGTCCAGTACCCTCAGAAGTCAATGATGACATCACAACCCTGTGGTGACACTAGAATCTCACACGAAAGTACAGAGAAACATTAATCAAGAGTCTATCAACAATGAAAGACACAGAGATCTCAATGATGAGTCATTACCTTCACTACAAGGTCCACAAATCCCTTGTCGTCATCGCTGGATACTGGTGTGTATGGACGCACCACAAGATTCCCATCTATGCGGGCTGAAAGGTACACGTGCTTCCCTAAGGGAAAGAGGAGTATTTTCTTAAACCAAGGTAATTCCCGGTGTCATTTCGCAATATATTAAACAGTTACGCTTACTGTGTATTTCTATTCATTCTTTTAGCAGAAACTTTTGTCTAATAAGACATACAAGTGAGGCAGATTATATATAACAAGCATACAGCTTTCAAGTAGTTCTGGAAGGTTGAGGTTCCAGAGTGACCAGTAACAAATGTGCAACGTCTACTTGATGCGCAACATAGCACTGTAGTCAACTTATGGTCAAACAATGTTAAAAGATGTTCTTCACTGGCAACTAAAAAGCCAAAGACATGGAATATGGAGGAAAAGGGAACGCACCAACAGGAAGGCCCAGAACGTGCTCGAGGGTGGGCAGGGCGAAGCGGAACCTTCTGGTGTCATGACTGATCGTCTGAGGGAGGATCCCAGGAACAAGGAGGGGTGTGCAAGAACAATGTTGTTACACGGCACTACTAGGAAAGCAGACCGATAAAGTGAAAAGGCACTAATGTTACAGATTTTACACTACTTTCCCTGGTGGTTGTTACACGTTAAAATCAGATAAATTTCTTTGTAAAGTGTAAACAATTCAAGAATAGCCAAATGTAGGTTTCCACATTTTCTTCACTTCTGCTTTAAATCAGGGTCAGAGGGGGATGATGCAGCCTAACGGGTGTGAAAGTCATGGGTTTAACAGAACCATTTCATATTTGTAGGAATATATCCTGCATAAACCTTACCACTCAGGCGTGTTATATAGTACCTCTTTGTCGATGAGCTTCAAGGCGTATTTAACGGCAGGATCAAGCAGTGTGATCAGCTTGGTTTTCTTCCTTTTCATAAAATAAGCACCCAGGACAAGGCCCACAGTGGAGACCAGGACAGCCCCCACCGCCATGAACACCGTGGTTGTCTGCACAAAAAAAATGGGGGGGGGGGGACCAAAACAGGGCATGACACCAAATGTAGATAATTAAAACTGCAATCCAACACAGGTGTGACTTGGTGTGGATGAAACCATGTTAGAAAGTTTGTTAAGGGGAAAATGGCTTCTATCTCAAGTAAAAGCCTGTTCACTTGAAAAGAATATAACATTTACATAAAGTTGATAAATTGTGGCCGCACCAAGTGCACAAATTATTCAGATGTTAAACTGACTATATTTGGTAAGGGCGCAGCCTGTTTGCCGGGTGACTCACCATCCTGCAGCTCCTCTGGCCCAACCCCAGCCTTTATCCCCTTTCCCTGACGCAGGAACAGCTTAGCGCCCAGCCCCTACATTTCCTACTAGTTGTATGGAGTCCTAGCTCCACACCCAGAGGTCAGTTTCCCTATCCATAAGCATCAACCTCTTGTCTAACCATCCCAGCAAATTACAGAGCGCCACAAAATAACCCACCACACGCAGCGTTAACCTAGTAATGCATATATTCTTACACTCAACAGACCTGTCTGTACGTGATCGTGGCTATTCTGGTTTACAGAAAACTTTACAGGAATGTGTTGTGCACACGATCCTAACCCTTTTTCTGCCATGCATAAAAACCTGTCTTGTTCTGCTTGCCGACAAATACCCTGAGACCAGAGTGTGAGACAGCAGAACTGCAGCTGCATGATTTTATAGGCAGCTGCGGCTCTTAAGTTAATTACAGCTCCCAGATCCTGCAGCGGGAGGCGACGCCTTGTGCAGGAGCGCACCATCACTACTTCAAACAATGTTTTACGGCACAGAATCCTTACATTTATATGTTTGACATGACTAAATCAATGACACTTATCCGTCGTATCCGACAAGCTAACAATGTCCAGATAGCGGTTGCATTTAGCAAGACGCTAAAAAGCTTCTTAACTGCAGTTTAAACGGGTAGTTAGCATACACGAAATTTAACCTAAAACTCTCTCTCATTTACAGACAACTAACGACTCCTTATCTTCAGTACAATTTCGTTTAAACAGTATGCATAGCGGATAATTTGCTCTCAGAGTCGTATACAGAAATGGCACTTTAACCAACAAACCATGACCTTTTTTTTTAAATTTAGAAACCAGTTCAGGCGCACTTTCATCGTCGAAGTCCCATCCCTCCCTTTTCAATTCGGAAAGCATTAAATAACACTCACCGTGGGGTATATCATGGTGCACTATAGTATGCCTTTATTTAATAAATAAAAAAATTAAGGAGGAGGAAGAAAACCAGCTGAGATGACGGAGCTACTGATCGAGTCAGAGCAACCAACGTCTTTATGCAGAACCACAACAGGCCCAGGGAGCAGCGCGGCAGGCAGCGCCCCCTGGCGGCCGTTTTAGAAAAGGGCCGAGGCGGTAACGTTGGAGGTTTATTACTTAGTTCAGGTACCTACCAAATTTTTTGCAACCTATGGAATTTCAATTACGAGACAATAACGAAACACTCAAATTAGGGCTGACCTCAATGTTTTTTCGTGCAAACGGGGCGAACTTTGGTTACAGTTGTAAACGTCCTGATTACACTTCAATCAATCAGTTTTATCCAAAGATATAATAAAACCATTAAATCTCTATCAGAGAATCCTTAAACAGAATTCCCTCCTGTTAATCTAATTTTAACTTTGAATCATGCCATATGTACGTCCATGTATCCATCTTTCAACTGCTTACGACGGACTAAATCGTGTTGAGGCCCAAGCAGCCTGGGACAAACCATCTCTCCGGACGCGGTACCAGTCCATTATAGTATATATGCACTTCCATTTAGCATAATTTCTTTAGATTGGACCAGGAAACCCAGTTAATATAGTCTTATATAACGTACACTAAAATAGTGCTTTCTGCAATGATTAATTATGTGGTTCAAAGTGAGTTTCATTTTATTTTCCAACCAAATTGGTGTGTTGTTATTTGAAAACAATGAGTAGATTTAAAATTCATATTACAATCAAGTGTTTATTAAAAAGCAGTTTGAAGCATAGAACACATTTAATGCCAACTTGCTGCTGTATTAGTGCATTTTAATCAGATGTTTCCTTTAATCAACTCATATCAACGTTCCTGTGATACCGTGGTCACTTTTACTGCAGCTGCCTGGAGTCGCAAGTTTCACACTTTGGCCTTGACTGGACCACTCAGGTGAGGATCTTCCCGACGTAGTTGCGGACATTTATATGGAGCTGGTGCGAGGTGTGGGAGAAGATTTCGGTGGCCAGGGCCTTGGTCCCTTCTGAGATGTTCCACATTGCCCGGTACACTGGTAGTGTGTACTTTTGTTTGCCCTGGGCAACACAACATCAGAGGGTCAGCGGTTAGCCCCAGAAGATAAGCATGCTGTCATTCCATGTCTCGACCACCACTGTTCTTTTTCAAACAGTTACTAATTAGCAGTTGTCTACCAGATAGATGATTGCCTTTTCTGGTAGGCTTATATGTATTTGTAATATCTTCTCATAGCAGATTGTTTGCACAGGTCACCACCACCCAGGGAAGTAACATGTGGTTTGTGGTCAGTAGGTGTAATACCATTCTGCCCTACAAAGGCTTTCCTTTATGCCTCACCTGACTGTTGAGGAAGTCGCGGACATGCTGGTATCCGGGCTCGTGCTGGTTCTGGAGGACAATCTGCGCCCAGCGTAGCCGCAGCTCTGCGTTGTTGGACTGCGCTATGTGGGGATACTGCTCTTCCAGTTTCTCCGTGACACCTAGTCCGGATTTACAGCAGTTTTGTCACATTAACTATCTTATAGCCTCAACCAAGCTGATTGCTTTTTTGAGACTTGTAAGACACCAGAATACCAGCATGCACAAGATCTAATGAAGATGCAGCACGTTTCTCTCACTGGTTACACTGTCTGGTTTAACTCCTACCCTTTCAAAGATGTCTGTTCCATTTAGCAGAGTTGGAGCATCTTGTCTGAAAATAAAATAAAACTATGTTCTTTGATTAATGGTGTACTCAAACGAGGCAGTCTGTGCCAAACCCAAGCACATGTGACCCCCAAAGTATACTTTGTTTGACTAGTGTCATTGCTGAATACTGTGCCAGTATGCTTAAGCATGACCAAGCCTGCTTGTAGAGGTGGGCTGGGGCACGGTTGAGCTGGACTCAGACAGGGTATCCAGGGTACGCATAGGCTGTGTCCAGATTCTGGAGGTGCATTTTTCGAAGGAGGCAAAGCCTTCACCCTTAAGTCACAAAGCGCCACCTAGCTGGGACACACCCACTTTACCTCTGCACAAAATGAATCTTGGGACATGCTGGACAGTGAAGGATCCATCGTGTGCATCCTTCACAGAGCGGGGAAATGACGCATTTATAGACTGCATTTGAAGGAGCCTTCGAAATGGGACAGCCCTGTTGCACTGCCAGACGCATTTGGTCTTCGAATGCAGTTTTAGAAGGATGCAGCCCCTGAATTCAGACACAGCCCTAGCGTGATTGCTAACCGTACCCAAGCACGGAACACAGACACGACGTCAATGATGCGACTGGTACACGCATGTGCACATGTACACTATACGTGAACTGGACCTAGAATGGATCGGGTAGATTGTACAGATTGGATAGCAACAAGAATTTAACAAACGTTATGGTCTTAGGCATCACTTAGGTCTATAACAGAGGTGCAGTGTTTGCTGGAAATTTGCGCTGAGGAGCGTCTCTAGGAACTGGAGATGTTTGGTAAAATATGAGACCATATTCTTATACATGTCTGAACTGCAGTAGCACTGAGAAAAGCAAATTGCTCCCTCAAGTTGAATGGATTTCAGTGTGTTTTGATCTTGCTTAATAAAAGAAAAAAACCTGATCATAAGACCAACACGAATGCTGGGGTGATTATTTATTCTTAGACTGCAATGTTTTCTATTCGCTTTCTTCATATTGATAATTTTTTATTGCACAATTGTTGAC
Organism: Mormyrops boulengeri; assembly: GCA_026781065.1. Lineage (NCBI taxonomy): Eukaryota > Metazoa > Chordata > Actinopteri > Osteoglossiformes > Mormyridae > Mormyrops > Mormyrops boulengeri. The sequence goes on from JAODLD010000136.1 coordinate 26,864,826, forward strand.
ATTGAGATGTGTGTCATTTTAGTTACTGTTTAGCAGCAGTGCCTTTTGGGTGAGATACTGAATGTCAGTATCTCTTGGCTTGACTAATCCTTAAATCCTTATCCCAGACTGTGTTTAGTGGAAAGATGAATATGTTCGCCAGTTACTGGTTTGTACATGTAGTAATTATGCAATCTGTGTCTGGCTAGAGGGCAGGCCTACCTCTAGGTAGTGGGGACCTCTCCAGGATGTTGTCCAGGAAGTAGATTGTCTGATATGTCTTCCACTGCCGAATGTCAACAGTGTTGATAGCCGCCATGTCCAGACTCTCCGCTGCCCACATATCTGCAAGCTGCTGCGCGGGTTTCATCAGGCTCTGACCCGGTGACAAGTCAGGTAAGTAAGGGGGCCAACCAGAAACATTCAGCCAGCTGTCAAATTCCAGACCTTGGAGAAGCATATGCATGGAGAAGCTCATTCAACACTGAGGAACATTCATGAGAGCTTATCAGTGTTATCTACCAGATTGACAGGAGTACCTTTGATCTTATGTACTTCCTTCTCCTTCAGGTCAGGGAAATAGTCCAAGTAGAATTCTAGGGCATCCTCCGCTACCACACTACAGAACTTGAACTTGTCAACATAGGCCTGAAACGCAGCATTCAATATAAGTACAGTCGCAAAGCTAACATGGTCTCCTCAGCATAATGAAACTATACTCGGAAGGCTTTCCCTGTGTGGAAGATCACATACTTTGAGAAAAGCATCGAAACGGCTTTGGTCCCCAGTCAGATGGGCGAGGTATGACACAAAACAGAAGCCCTTCTCATATGGGGTCTCATTGTAGGTGTCGTCAGGGTCCACACCTGCATGGAATGAATGACACAGAAGGAGATCAGCATGATAACCATGCGGTAGTTTTCTTGCTCTACCTCGACGGCATACCAAACCTGGCTCAATCTTGACTCGTAGCTTGTTGAGCGGGTGGTCCTCCCCCGTGTTGTCCATATGCTGCCGAAGGAGGGCTCTGCCCGTCGCTGCCTCCAGGCTGGTGTAGGCCTCACCTAGGGATACGGCAAATACCAGCACCAATATCACCATTTTAATGTGTTACACGGTAATACGGTATTAAGATTACCTTCACTCTAATGTCGTCCTGTTGGTGATTTTTTGAAGAAAAAAAAAAAAAACATTGATGCCACTCTTTAGTGCTCATGGGAGTTGTACTTACACAAAAAATGTTTTGAGGGCAGAATGAAACTTGATTGGTTCAGAGAGATAACCAATCAGATTGTTGTGGGTCTAAGCAACTAGAGGAGGCAGGACCAACCAATCAGATGTCTTCGTTCTGCTTCCTCTAGTTATTTGGACTCACCTCCTCTACAATCTGATTGGTTATATCTCTGAACAATCATTTTTTGTTCTGCCCTCAGAACATTTTTTGTGTGAGTAAAACTCCCACATGCCACTTCACATACACTATAAGTAGTGCAAGGTTAGAGCCACAATAAAATCTTAATAAAATGCATATTATGATGCAAAAACCAACTTCAGGTAGTTGACGGAACTACGATTAACCAGATCTCTTTCATGCAAAGGGCACCTAAAGGCAAACCCACCATACAGCTCCTTGCAGATGCGACGCTGGGCATACATGGTGAAGCCCTCGTTGAGCCAGAAGTCACCCCAGCTAGCATTGGTGACCAGGTTGCCGAACCAGCTGTGACAGATCTCGTGCACGATGACGTCAGCCAGTGAGCGGTCCCCTGCCAGCAAGCAGGGCGTGACGAAGGTCAGGCAGGGGTTCTCCATACCCCCAAACGGAAAGGAGGGTGGCATGAATAGGACATCGTACCTGTGCCGGCGGGATCTCGTCAGTTCGTGTACAGTGAAACCAAAAAACAAATATGAGGGGTGGGGTTGGTCCTTTACAAGAACCCTCACCTTCCCCAGACGTATGGCTTAAACAGCCTCTCCCCCACAACCAGGAACTCTCGGGTTGGTCCTTTACAAGAACCCTCACCTTCCCCAGACGTATGGCCCGAACAGCCTCTCCCCCACAACCAGGAACTCTTCAATCACACCATCATACTCCTTCTGGGCTGCCTGCAACAAACAGGGCTCTGTCCACACACGTGTCCTGAGGGAAAGACAGACCAGCAACTGCATTCAAATATGCTCACAATCTATCAAATTTTCACAGCACCTCAGCAATTAAGACACATGCATTGTACTTCTAATTGAGAGATTTTACATATTGACTGTAAAGTAAATCAAGTAATATATGAAGCGTTCTGTGGTCTGTGGTAAACATACATTACTATCAATGAAAACGGATTTTTTTTCTTGAATGCATTTTTTAAATTTATTATTGTTATTATCAGGTAAAATTTTACAACTTTCAAAAATCCCATATCCACGACCAGGATAAGTAATTGTCAGATGGATTGATGGATGCAGTTTAAAAATATGTTGTCCGTATCTCTTAGAAACTGGTATGTGATGCAACTTTGCTAAAGTTGCTTGTAAACATACACAACATTTTTAGCTATTTGCTCATGTCGCAGCAAGTGTACACATGTAAGCCGTCCACTTCTTCATTGTTTCCTTTCTCTGCGAAACTAGAAACACACACTTGTAATTTAAGAATCTGTGTTAATAAGTAACATGTCACATACAACATTATGTTCCAAAGTCTCTTAAGTTGTAAATAGTTGTAAATGGATTTGTATCCAGGTACAGGTCTATCTCAAACTTTTTAGAGAGATCTATTGTGATGCAGCTGTTGGCCTTCTTTATAAAACAATATGCATGTTTCAGCCTGGGATACCCCATCAAGCCACTGAAACAACATATCTCAGGATAATGAATAACCTAACTAGTCTTGTGGGCAGTGGTGGCTTAATGGTTAGAGAAGCGCAATTGTAATTAAAAGATTGCAGGTTTGAATCCCCGACCAGCAAGGCACCACTGAGGTACCCTGAGCAAGGTACTGCCCCCAAGCACTGCTCCCTGGGTGCTGAACTAGCTGCCCCCTGCTATGTCATGATGTCACATATGGGTTAAATGCAGAGGACACATTTCATTTTTGTGTGCTGTGGTGTGTCAACAATGACCATTGATCGCCAAATTCTAATGGGACTATCTCTGTTCCTCTGTTCTTGAAACCATAGATCAGACTTATGTTGCTCTTAGTGAAAAAGTCATTGCATAGTAGTGTAAGCTGTAAAAGTATATAGATATGGGTGTTCCTAAGGGCTCGATGTTGGCCCTGCCACACTTCACCTTATATACTATACATCTTTCTTCAGTAAGATAAGTCTGAAGGTTACTCTAAATACATTTTGAATAAACACCTGCCTCTTTTTGTCTCTCTAGTAAATCAGGGTATCTCTGTTATTGCAGTAGCAGCCAACCCTGTACTGGGACCCATCAAGGTAACCATCTAGACTCACCTTGGCCCAACCTCAGCAGACACCAGATCTCCCACAGCCAGGGCCACCAGGTAGGATGGAATAGGCTGCTCCATGGAGAACAGGAAGGTGTTGTCCGCCTTGCGGTGCTCCCACTTAGTGGCACTCATCACTGCGGTGAAGCCGTCCGGCACCTGCAGGGCGGCGAGTTGTGGCCGTTACCGCTCATGCAGAGGAGTCGAAAGGGATGGGCCAAAAATGCATGAAGCCTCAGACGTACTGCAGCCTGGAATATTCTACTATAGTCAAGCTGAGTCCTAAAAGTTACATTGAAACATTTTAAAAACTACACCATAATAACTAGACACCTTTCTTGTCAGAAAGTTCACCTGCAATCCCCTAAAAAGGCAAAAAAGAAACACACAAGAGCACAGGCATCCGAATGGGAATCACTGGGGGCGTCTGGTCCTTCGTCTGCAGGTGGGACTCCAGGGCTCACCTGCACCGACGCAGAGTAGGTGCTCTTGACTGCCGGCGTGTCAAAGCACGGAAACAGGGACCGGTTGAGCACCGCTTGTCCTTGAGTGAAAACGTAGGGCTTGATCTTCCCGGCTGTCTGCCCGGGCTCGAGCCAGCAGACCTATGGTTCAGTGAGGGGACAGACAGAGAGAGTGCAGGACTTAAGTGAATGCAAACAGACATTACCTGCACTGCTGTGGAGAAGCTGCTCTTGACCATGGGCGTGTGGAAGCCCGGGAACAGGCTGCTGTTCAGCACTGGGAACCCAGACGTGTACAAGAAAGGCTTGCTCTTCTCTGCCGTCTGGGTGGGGTCCAACCAGGACATCTACAGACGTGCTCATTTAAACAGAATGAAGAGAACACGTATCAATGTATTTCATGTATTTTAACTGTTGTTATATAATATTCATTTGCACTACTTATATTTTAAATTTACACAGAATTATACTTGTAAACAAGGTAAAAGCCTATAGCGCCAATACAAACTGATGGGTACATTTCAGGAGTCTGGTATAACAGAAGAATGTTAAATACATTCAAATTACAGTAAAATTACAGTTATAATAAATGTACACATATAGGTCCTTATGGCCATGTGACTAGCAATTCAAGACAATTCTACAGAAAAGTAAGGTGTAGAGAATATTGTGCGTGTAATAGTAGTAATAGTAATAGTAATAGTGTCAGCTAATTTCTCTCCTGAAGTTGTAAATTCTAAGATCATTCAAGGGTGTGGTTGGGCATTGCAGAAATCGAAAGTCAATCAGAGGGTTTTCTCAAATGCGGAAATATTATTTTATTTAAAATGAGAAAACAGATGGAGTGTGCGCGTCTGTCAGACTACGTTAATAACATGTTTTCTTTTGCCCGGTTGACAAAAATAGAACCCAGGCATGCCTGGATTTGCTAAATGGCTAAATGCACCCAATGATTCAATCAAATTACACTCATTAACTGAAAGACCTGAGCGACAACATCGAGTTCTTGGACTTTGGATGAACAGATGCGCCCGCCCCCCTTCTTACCCCTGGTCCATCAGTAGCGATGTACTTGATGGATAAACGAAACTCGTCTTCTGTCTTCCAGGGCGATGGGAATTTCACGACAAGCGTCATCCCATAACTAGTGAACTCCTTAGTGAAAAACTCTGCTTTCAACCACTCCGCACTATCATTGTCTGTGTTGTACGTTACTTCATGCAGCTCAAGCGAGGGATGAACATCGAAGCGCAACTCGCTTTGGGAATCCTGCAGACATTTCAGCTCCAGAGTCTCGGTGCTTCGCAGCTTCCTCTGATCAAAGTCCACGCTCAGATCTAGGTTGAAATGTTTAATTCGGAAATGTCGAAAGCTCGAAGAGGTAGCTACATCTTCCGCATTGTCGGAATGCAGTGTGAGAGGAACATCCATTTCTGCTTCGGATTGGAAGGGACTCCGCTTCTGCATGTCAGCGCTGGTCCGCGAGCTCAGCGACACCGTCACCAAATCAGCGGCAGTGACGTAGGAGACGCCGCGTGAGCCCTCAGCGGGAAAATATGAAATGGGTGTGTCATTAAACATTTTACAAACTATTTCTAGCAACGTAGTGCACCTAAACAGCTTGTCACTTGATTACCAAAGAACGAATATTTAATTCCATTCGCCTCCGGTCCACAGGATGAAGAAGGTTGAATGGTCTGGAGCCATCAATGCAGTCAACCTAGGCCCAATATAATACTCAGTGAGACTGCTTAACTTGCTTTAATAAATTCCTTTTATTATTAAAGAAGGAAATCATCATCCTTGACTAACAAATCAATTCATGGCCTAGGAATCACTGTAGGAATCCTTCTACAGCTAACCATTCTGTTTAACATATACTGCTCATGCAACTAGTGATGGGAATAAGGTCTCTTTGAAAGGAGGCAGATCCCAGTGCTGCGATGCACTGTGTTCTGACACCTTTCTATCATAGCCAGCATTAACATTTTCAGCAGTTTGTGCGACAGTAGCTCTCCTGTGGGATCAGACCAGACAGGGTAGCCTTCGCTCCCCATGTGCATCAGTGAGCTTTGGATGCCCATGACCTTGTTGCTGGTTCACTGGTTAGTCTTCCTTGGACCATTTTTGGTAGGTACTGACCAGAATCAGAAACTTTATTGTCATTATAGTCATTAACTTTATTGTCATTATTGTCATTAACTTTATTGAAGGTATAACGAAAATTGTGTGCAGTCCTTTGCAGTGCAAAAATAATAGAATATTACAAGCAATAAAATAAAATAATTTAAAATAATTTTGTTACGTACAAAAAAGTAATATATAACAGAGCAGGTTATTGCACATTGTAAGTTTTAGAAATATTGCACAGATTTAACCCGGTAGAAATATTGCACAGATTTAACTTCGTAAGGTATTGCAAAGGTTTGTGAAAGAGAGCATACCCTTTCGGTGTTCATTTATAATTGCAACAGCCCTAGGATATGTGCTGTTTTTCAGTCTGTTTGTTTTGGCTTTTATTGACCTGTACCACCTTCCTGAGGGTAACAACAGGTGATGTGCTGGGTGGGACGTGTCCTTCAGGATGCTGCAGGTTTTACAGTAGCAGCAGGACCTGTACAGCTCCTTCAAGGAGAGGAGAGTGCAGCCGATGATCTTCTGCGCTGTGTTGATGACCCTATAGAGCAATGCCTTTTCTTGAGCCGTACAGCTAGCAAACCACACTGGGATGCAGTATGTCAGCACATTTTCCACAGAGCATCTGTAAAACGAGATCAGCAGCTCCTGGGTTAGGACGTTGTTTTTTGGACCCTCAGGAAGTGGAGTCTCTGCTGTGCCTTCTTGATCAGCACAGCGATGTTGGTCTTCCAGATTAGGTTCTCATTCAGGTGCAGGCCCAAAAACTTGAAGACAGAGACCCTCTCCACACAGTCCCCATTGATGAATATGGGCTGAGGGTCAGATCTGTTTCTTCTGAAGTCCACAATTATCTCTTTTGTTTTTGTGGGGTTAAGGAAAAGGTTGTTATTTCTGCACCACGATGACAGTTTTTCCACCTCACCCCTGTATTCAGACTCATCTCCCCTTGTGATTAGCCCAACCACTGTCGTGTCATCCTTGTCAAACTCCATTTGGGACCCAATAATGGTAGTACCAGAGGTGGGACTCAAACCTGCGATTTCTTGGTCCAGAGGCAAGCGTCCTAACCACTTCTTCTTCTGGCGTTTTCATTGGCGGTTGGCAGCCTTTGCTCCTCCTCCTCAGTCTTGTGTTTTGATATTGTACCGTCACGTGACTCAGCGGTGCCAGGAAAGCAAACAGACTCACTTGCGCGCGCGCACACACACTGTAAAGGCTTTTCAATTTGGCAGAGAATATCCAGGTAGATTATAGTGGTGCCAGTAATATTTTAGTCATCTTCAGTTTCCCTTTTAATATTAGTCAATATTAAATTTTCCAAGTGGAAGTGGTTAAGACTCAAAATGTATAAATTATGCTAAGACCTTTATATCATGGATGCTAGTGCTAGCATCAGGGTCAATTAGGTAAATAGTTTTGGTTTACGTGACCAGAACCATGGAATGCGGTTAATCAAAGTTTTTTTTTTAACTCATTATTTTTTTCTGTAATTAATTAATTAATCAAAATTAACGTGTTATTTGATACAATATTATCCCATTGCCACATGTTATAAAATAAATACATTTACTGGAATTGAAACAAATATTCTGCATATAATATAGCTCAGATTTGGTTGACTATTATTACCCTTTTGTGTTAACTATTTCTTTGAGCGTGTTTACACTTTTTTTTATTATTGTTCTTTATTGCACTAATTAATTTTTGTTTTTAATTTTTTTCAAAGCCGATTCTCTAATTTTGTGCACTGTATTTAAGAAAAAGAGATTTTGTGTTACATGTGTTTTATAATAAAGTATTTATTAACTTTGCCCAAATTCTGTCCTGGGTTTTATTGATTAATAAAAATATCACAAAACACTTAAAGGTAAATAATTCAGCTTTAGCAATTTCATGATGCATCCACCTTAATTAATAAAAAGTATTGATATCGGTATCGGCGATACTGGTCCTGTATTTACTTGGTATCGGACCGATACCAAATTTTGTGGTATCGCACACCACTACTTATCACCCTAGTGGTGCCGACTGGAACCCTCATTCTCTGTATTCAAATGATCAACCAAGAACATTGGGAAATCTTTACTATTTTTCCTTACACTAACTTACTTTTGCTAATGCCTCCTGTCATAAGGATTAAAAATTAAAATGTTAAAACATATATATTTGGTGAGACTAACTGATTGAATTTATTATTATTATTATTATTATTATTATTATTATTATTATGTGTTTATTTATATATTTTCATAGAGACGACATCCGGGGAGGGCTGTTTTTTTAACATTTTGCTTCGTGTCGTTATTTGAGATGTTCTTTGGAAAAAAAAAAAAGTTTAGATAACCAACGATTCAGAGAAATATCACTGAGCGTTCACGTGGTTGTTATTCTGTTTATTTCGTTATATCGAATACGGGATTTGTTTCATGTATTCATCAGTCACGGAACTCTCACATCACATATTTCAGTGACATTCTGTTTATTTAAGTTTTCTATATTATATTATTTAGAGTGTTTTACATGAAAGCGTCAGCAGTACTTCACCTGAACGCAAAATGTGTGCAGTTTTTGTAATTACTACAGGCACGACTGAAGACAACCGCGTGTTTCGCCTGCGAGCGACGTAGGACCCCTTCGGCGACGTAGGGTTTGTCGTCGGAATCAATGTGGAAGTGTTGTAGTTCTAGCATGAAGCTTAATGTTTATATGTCTGTCTTGATCATTTCAGCAGTTGTCGTTAGTTAAATTATTAAGCCAGCTACTTGTTGGTTAATTAAAATTCTGCAGCCAGCAATGTTCAGCCTGTTGGATATTAATTGATGGGAATCGCTGAATTGATCGCGCAGTAAATTAACGCATTGTAGCATATTTTGTGTGTCAATACTATCCTTTTTTGTAAATAGTGTCGGGAAAGGTTGCCGGTTTTGAGAATGGCGGATGAGGCTCTTTTTCAGTTTCTTCACAATGAGCTTATACAGTATGTTTACAAGTCAGCTGAACAGGGAGAAATGGTGAGATTTTCTTATATCCGGGAAATTTTAAGTATTCGCAATACTTATTTGGTCCTTTCAGTCCAGCAGCTGGAATGTTTTCTATAGTCTTTGGTAGTTACGTAAATGGTATTCAGTTAGCTGCATTTTATATGGTCATATATTAACTTTACATATTAACACTGAGTGTTATTTCTGGTTTATTTCACCCCAAGGAAAATGGTCGATGCATCACCAAACTTGAAAACATGGGATTCCGCGTGGGTCAGGGATTAATCGAACGGTATGTCATAATGTTTTAAAGTCAGACTTGTCTAGTCTCATGTACAGACACTCGCATATTATCTTATGTTGACGAATATGAAATTGGTACTTTCTATTTTACTGTGCCTGCCCAAATATTTTGTCGACAGCACAGTCTCGCGGATTTATCTGACTGAAATGTATCGTTTTTGCAGACAATATGTCAGAATTTACTGTTGTGGTTAGTTAAATTATTATTATTCGACTGTAACTGCAAGAACATGTCAGGTTGAACACGTCACGTGCCAAGGAAATGGCTACCACAGCTCCTCGCAGAAGTTCGAGGGAAATCATTTTGTGACGCTTTAAAATTTGTGTTAGTTTCAGTAAAGATAAAGACCTATATACGAATAGCCACACAGGATATTTAAGTCCAGGATCATGATTAAATGTGTGCTGTTAAAACAAAGAAAATGAATGATAATGAGCCAAAGTTTTTTTTTATTCCTTTTATTTCTTTTCAGATTTACAAAAGATACTCCCCGGTTTAAGGATGAGCTGGATGTTATGAAGTTCATATGCAAGGACTTTTGGACCAGCGTTTTCAAAAAGCAAATTGACAACTTACGAACAAATCACCAGGTCTGATTTGATGTCCAAGCTCCAATCCTATTTTTTTGGTCCTGAATATCACTTCATTTTTTGCCAATGAATGCAGTTATGTTTACTGATGTTGCCAGCATCCTGATAAAGCAGTTTATCCTGAGTCCTGTACTATCACCTTTAGGCACATTTGCTTTTCATGATGCATCTTATTTATTCATTTGAAGATTGGCATAATACTGGTTTGGGGAAAAAACCAGGGGGGCGGTATAGGCAAAAGGCAGCATGTGAAGATGTTATAGATATGCAAAAATATACATATGTGATGGTTTTCAGTCGCATTAAAGGAATCTTCCTACAAAAACGTGAAGCATTGTTGCTCCACACCCACCGCAAATAGGTGTCAATTGACTGTAATGCTGCAGTGAATAGTAGAGAAGCACAGATGTATTGGCCATCTATTGGTATCGGTCAGTACAGCCACGATTGGCTATCGGCCCATGCTGGGAAAATGAGCCAATATTTATAGTCGAAAATTCCATTTACAATGGTGACCCATATTGCTTTGTGTACCTGAGTACTAAACTGTGGTCTGGATGCCAACCGAACTGCAAATTAATCTGGACCCAGCTGATAATGCACCTTCTGAAACTATATGGTTAACGTCCAAAGGCTTAATGTGGTTCGAAGTACAAAAGTACAATGAATAACCAAACTCTGCATACACATAACTCATTATAATCCCCCCCCTGGCAGAGATTTGAAATGATCAGTGAGTGTTAAACCAGTCTTAACGTTACGTTCCCATTTTTGTTATATATTTATGTCTAAATAGAAAGTTGTTAGTTGTAAAGTTCATGAAATGCTGTTTTCTTATTGAAAATTGTTTCGGACCACCGATATTGAACAAAAATCAGATGTTCACCTTTGAACAAAAAACTTTGAGAACCCCTGGTTTAAACCATACTATCATATTCCTTATAGTAGTGTTGACCAAAAAATTTAAAAACCCACATTCTTGATATGCTTGCAAACCGTAACTCGTTGGTAAGCTGGTGTGGGAATGTCTTCACTTGGGGTGACACATCATTCAAAAGTAAGGCAAATATTCAAATAGGAGAAGTCAGACTTTGGATATAGGTCTCGGCTCCTGTTTGGGTTATTCAGAGTGAAATAAAACATAGCACATCAGTTTATGCATATGGCATAGAAGAATGGGTGAAAAATATAAATGCAAATAACCCAGTCACCTGAATGTCCCTCGTGAATTTTTTGTCAGGTTGGACAATGCAAAAGTATATAATGATGTCATCTGATAACGAGTAATAACACAAGTGCTTGTTTCACAGGGTATTTACGTACTGCAGGACAACAAATTCCGGTTGTTAACACAGCTCTCTGCAGGGAAGCAGTACCTAGAGCATGCTCCAAAGGTCAGTATATCCTAGGTCACTGCAAAGGGAATTTCGGCAAAGCAGAGTTACCAGTGTTTCTGTGCCCAGTTATCCTTCACTGCATTGACTATGGCTGGTTATTTGTGGTGTTTGTCTTCAGTACTTAGCATTCACCTGCGGACTGGTTCGAGGCGGGTTGTCCAACCTTGGTGTGAAGAGCATCGTCACTGCAGAGGTCTCAGTCATGCCTGCCTGTGAGTGGAGCCTTGCAGTAGTCAGCTTGAGAATTAGTACAGCTGCATTCTGTAATCTAAAATGATGGGGACATTTGCTTATATTTTATTTGCTCATATTTGCAGAAAAGTATCAGTTTACTACTGTCTGAATGATTTAGACATTGATTCATGTTTGATTTCTTTTTTAACAGGTAAATTTCAAGTCATGATACAGAAGGTTTAGCTCCAAGAAGATGACCTGATGTTCTCTTTGAGTCCTCAAACCCCTACATGTACTTGAGACTTATGTATTCACCTGTTTCTGGTTTTTAAATAAAAAGGGTTGCCGTGTGTAGGATAATTTAGCGTATAGTCATCGTCCACGAGTAGCATCAGTGATATTTTAACCTTAACTTTAATCAAAAAAGCAGATGAGGGATCTTTGATTATCATCAGCCTGTAATGTTCTTCTAATTCTTCCAGATCTTCTTGACATAATATTGTTAAGATGACAGATGTGAAGATGTGTCAGGCCATAATGCAGGGGTGTCCAATCCTGATCCTTGGAGTTGGAATCGTGTGTTTTGAAATATATTTTTCTAACCATGATAAATTTGGTAAGGTGACCCAAAAACTTTCAATATATCAAAAAATAACAGTGCTATGACAGCAAGAATTTCCTGCAATACCTTACGAAAATCCGTGTTTGTATATATGTATGGGTTATTGTTTATTTCCATGCATTGTAATGTCAATAAATTATAAAAACAGTAAAAAATTACTTTATGAGAAGAGACTTGTAATCTGTCTAATAATTTCTACCGTCTACAATTGGCATTTATTTTGTGCCAGTGGAAAAAACCCTCCTGTACCATAGCTTGTATGTATTTAAAAAAATATTTTGTTTGGTTAACAAATGGGAAAACTATAAGGCAATCAATTCAGTGACACTATTGATTAAACAGAAGGCATACAGGGTGTGAAACTGTTAGGAAACTAAATGTATTTCATTGTGAGAAAATAGTAATTATTTTTCAATGTATTCCCATGCAACATAGAATGTATCAATGGTATGTTTTTGGATGTTCCCCAGTGTGGTAGTCCACTGATATGACTGTGAGCGAACCATTAAGCGAAAAAGCACCCTCATACTGCTTTAAGACCTCCACCATCATTCTCACAATACATCAGGGGCGATGGTGGCACAGGAGGTAGTGCGACCGCTTGGCAATTGGAGGGTTGCAGGTTTGAGTACCAGCTCCTGAAAAAAGAACTCACCCCATCGAAGTGTCCTTGAGCAAGACATTGAACCCCAAATTGCTCCCGGTGAGCAGGTTGGTGCCTTGCACGGCAGTCTCTGCCACTGGTGTGTGAATGTGAGGCAAAATTGTAAAGTGCTTTGGGGGAAAAAAGGTGTTGTATGAATGCAATCCATTTACCATCATCCCTGTGTCAAAAAAACCTAAGATAACAAGACTAATAACTACAGACCCACCCTGATCACAAACTCCTTCGGACTCTCCCCTCTGGCAGAAGGTTGCAGTCCATTGGGCCCAAAACATCACGACATGGGGACAGTTTCTTCCCCACCGCAGCCCACCTCCTCAGAAAGGCTAGGAACACTTGCTGGGATGCTATTTCCCCATCCTAGTACAAGTATGCACTCGATTAAGTATGTGTATATGTATGTATATATATGTATATACACACACACACAGGTTAAGGTGGTTATATACATATTAACCACCTTATCTCTCTATGTCTGGCACCAACCACCAAAGCAATTTCCTTGTATGTGTGAACATACTTGGCAATAAACTCTATTATGATTTAAAGCACACAAATTAATATGCAAATGCTGAAACACTTCCTCAGTTAATTATATTTTCTTTTCCGTGTCCCAACTAAATTCAGAAGCATATGAAATTAAAACAATACACATACATTTTCAGTCTCTGTGGAAACCTTGCTGACCAAGGTTATCTGTTGTATTAAAGAAGTTCTAAAAGTTCCCATGTTTGTCTACTCTCAAATTCAACTGTATAATATTTAAATTACACATTTTTGAATATAGGATCACTGTTTTTCCAAATCAAAAATTCCCAATAAAAGAGGAAAAAGGAGCTGGGAGAGTTAAAGAATCATGCTGTAGAACGTTTATCAAACAAAGGCATAGATCACAACATACTGGAAATCTAAATGTCAAAAAACTAATTTGGACCTTATAATATAGTGTCTATTTATTGTTTGTATAGTGTCATGTATTGTCTGTGTACTAGGGAGTCTCAAGCAGCCGGAAGCAAATTCATTGTGTGCCCCAGCACACTTGGCGAATAAAGCTGATTCTGATAAGATTATTATTCAAATCCAACCTGGTTAAGGAATCGATATCGTTGATATTAGTATAGCTACAGCATAAACCTGTAAGCCTTCGATGTTAGGGTGTGAGTTTAAGATGTTTGAAATTCCGGCATATTCCAAAAAGAAAGGCATCTTGGGTAATTCGCAAACGAAACGTGTTACGCACTGACCTCTGTAGCCAATAAGAGGCGAAGAAAATGTGGGCGGATGCAGGCGATAGGTTAGTTTGAAAAAGGGACACTTTCAAATCGCAACTCGCCCGTGGCTTCTAACTTATTTGTAGTGCAGTTTTGGTGGCTTTTGCGTTGTTGCGTTACCTGGTCAATATAGATATATATATATATTTTTTTTCGGAACATTAAATCAGCTTTTTATAAGCGAGATTTTTTTAAAAGGTAAGTGTAATTTTTTACAGGCTCGCGGAAAACGTTAGCTGATATGTCGTATTTATGCGAACGTGATCCGAGTAACTATTGTCGGTTGTCGGTCTTTGAAAACGTTAAATATGTATGTTAACGCCATACTTGTTCGCTGCTTGGCATAGTAATTAGGTAACAGTTGTGTGCTAGTTAAATCTTTGCTATATTAATGTGTAAAATGTGCTTAAACATTATTTTGTTGTGTTATTTTCTGCAGCTATCAGCTGTCTTGTGAACTAGTATACATGATTAGTGCTTTTCTGCAAATCGAGCACGAGTTTTAGTCTTTTGTATTTGGAGGTGTAAGTTTGGGAATGGGATGGAGTGGGTTGGGAAGAGTAAGTTGATATTTGTAATTTATCGTTTGTAGTTGTGCTACCATAGCTGGGTTATTTGATTATTCTCGTTGCCTTTGTGGTTTCGTGTCTCTATACAAATACAATGCAAAATTTAGAACTTTAAAGTGGTACCTTGCCTAAAATGTGGGCCAGAAACATTCATTAAAATTACAATTATCTAAAGGAATCGGATGACCAGTGATTTGTAAACTGAATTGCTAGACATGTGCATTCTGTGCTTATATGCGCCCAGGAAGCAGACGTGGCCGCGGAGATGGACGCGCTACAGAACCAGTCGGCCGATAAATACGATTTTGACGCGCCGGCACACATCATAGACATGAAGGCACTTGAAAATGAGGATGGTGCCGATGAGTGGTTTGGTAAGCAATTATCAATGAGAGAGGGGGATGTTTTCCATATTATTATTCAGCACCGTTTGGTCGACGTATTTTAAATAACTATTGCAGATCAGAAACTTGCTGACACAGATATTGGAGGGCCAGATCAGCTCATAACGCCCCACAAATCTGAGAAACCTTTGGGAGGTCCAGTCAAAGCAAATTTGCCTAGAGCCATTGTGTCCCCTAGGAGGAAAACTGTGACTTCCGATACAGGTGATTCCCCAGCCTTTTTGGTTCAACCGTTGTTCCTGGTGTGAAATTCTGCTATAGAAATACAGTTTGGGCCCCTTGAAACATTTTTATTGTAATTGTCACTCATTTGGTTACAATAAATCTGGTTGTATGTTTCAGAGGTTGCTGCAGATGACGAGCATCCGGCCACTTCTGATGTCCCTGCAAACATTGTTACCTCCTGGGGTAACAACAAGCCTTCCGTGGCGAATCTGGCCCAACCACGCAGGTAAACAACATTGCCTTTGTCATAAATTATGCTTGGTCATCATGAAGCTGACGGCCTGGATCAGAATGGGAAGTTTTTTGTTTTTGTTTTTTTTGAAAATTTGTGAGGACAACCAATAGTCGGACTATTTCTGAGTACGGTTACATGTGTGTGCCGTCCCCAAGGGTGTCGAGGCGCCGTGAGATGGCCTCACGCGAGGAGAAAAGGAGGAATGTCGCAGCACCTGGCACACCACCTGTCAAGAAGCAGCGAAGGTAATGTGCATGACTTCAAAGGAGATGTTCCTGGCGCCATGAACGAGATCTAGCCCAGGTTTCAAGTAATGGGTTGCCATGTGAATGTTGCGTTTTACAGGAGTGTGGCAGTACTGCCCGTACAAAGAACGTTTCATCGGCGAAGGTAGAGGTGTGTCTGTATGTGTACCACATGGGGTAGTGTCACAGATAACTGCAATTTAAGGCATAAGATACTGATGGGGCACTTTGTGGATGTATGTTCTCTGGTGGCTCGCATGTTAGAATTTCACCCTATTGATCACTGGTCTCCTTCACGAGAGTTCATTTCTGGTGCGGTACTTTGTGATGTGTTGTACAACTTGAGATTTCTTAATCCTAATATTGAAAGTTATAATGGGAAATTGTTGGTTAGAATTGGTTAGCCGCTTTCAGACCTGCAGTGCCGCCCTGGACTTATTTTAGACATTACCTCTAGGGACAGTATGTGTGAATGTGTGGAAGGACAACAAAAAAATTTCAGGACAGTGTCTGGAGTACATATGTAAAGTTAATCAATGATGTTTTCTTTTGGCATTGTGCTTCATCATTATAACACTGAGCCAGCAAATTGGGTAACTATTGTATAGACTAATGAATTCAAATGTCTAGCCCGTCCAGTTTGAGCAAAACTGTTCTCAAGACAAGCCAATACAAGCAATCTTTTTAGTCGACTGCAGTGGCTTATGCTCTGTACTTCCCGAGAGTGGCTTCTTGCTTGCCGGATTCTTGCTTTGGTTAAGTTGTAAAGTGTGTGAACATGTCTGCCTAAGAGTATAATGCAGTGATGGATGGGTCTGCTTGTTGCAGGAGTTCATCCTCCCGATCCCTGCGGCGTAGTGCGTCTTCTGCGCTGGGTGCTCAGAGGGCCCCCCAGATGTCTAAAGCTCCGGGCAGAATTAAGCCTGCTGCATCCACGGCCATAAGGTGATTGTCCCTGTTAAGTTAGTGTGGCTAGCTTGAGTCCATGGGTTCCTCTTTGAGCAGAAAAGGCTGACTTGTGTTTCTCTGTCGCGCCTACGCTCAGTCATTATCATTTTCATCCTCGTTTAAAGTTACTGAGTTTCTGAGAAATGTTACATATTTTGAACTCCTTTTTTGCTTTATTACGATCTCCATTTATTCCGCAAAAAATCATGTTGCGATATCTGTCTGAAATTTTGCAGTGTCGTGCAGCCCTCCTACGGTTGTGACAGTATTTTTTTTTGACCGTTTGAATGGTTACAACCGTTGCACAGACAGGCTAGCGACAAAATAACCACGACTTATCCAGCACTAAAATACCCCCAGCTGGAAAGAGACGGCAACAAAATATTTGTTGAGGTAGGAGTGCAATGATGAGCAGACCAATCCCAGTTGTTGCAGTTGGGTCGCCACGTTGTCGGTATATTTTTGGTGAGGTGCAAGTCAGGCTATGGTCTAGGGTATGTCGCTACACTGTTCCCAGGGGGCGTTGATTGACACAGAAGTATAAATTAGCCTTAAGATTTAATGTGTTTCCAGGAACTCCACAAACCCGTTTTTCACTTTAAATTCCATAAAACAGAATCCTTGTGAAATGTGATTTGCCGAGAGCATATGGATGATGAAGATTAGGGCGTCAGTTTCCATATTTCTCCCATCCAGGAGGGCAGCATCTCAGAAACAGAAGAGCTCGGAGCAGCAGGAACTGGAGCACATTGCCGCTCTGCAGAAGGAGACCGCTGAGCACCGCAAGAAGAACGAAGCCAGCCTCAAGGCTGCTATGGCAGGAAGTAAGTTGCATCCCTCTTTTTTTTTTTTGTCATCCTCAATTCTAAAACAACATTGGTTAGGCACCTACTAATTTTCTTTTAGTGCTAGGTGGTTGTTAGTTATACCTGACTTCAATTTATTTTGTCTCTCACATCTAAATCTTACCTGTGACAAGCCCGTTCTCCTCGAAACTAGGTGTGTGCAGATGATGCTTATGCAGTTTGTGTCCCCCCCCCCCGCCCCCCCTTTAC
>JAODLD010000136.1:26884106-26917368 GCA_026781065.1 Mormyrops boulengeri
TTCAGCGAGTTATAAACGGAAATAGACGCGAACAGTGCGATACATCGTCGACGATGCAGCCGGGCTCAGAGGGTTAATGTCTGCATATTTGCATCTGCCTCAGCCTGGCTGATTTGTTTCCCATTGATTACTCTTGCTTCCCAGGGGGTCCCTGACAAGAAGGTGCAGAACCCAACTGTTCCTGAGTCTCCAGCCTTTGCTCTCAGGAATCGTGTTCGTGTGGAGCACAAAGTAGAGGAGGTCTGTTCATCCCGATTTTGGGGGGGTGGGTTCTTATGTCCCATCTTTGAATCTCTAGTGATGCATATATTGTTGACGTTATACACAATCGTAATTGATCTTTGCCCACATGCACAGTTCTATTTTACCATTATGTGATTTTTATGGACTGATATGAACACGATTTAGTGCTGCATCTGCTTTCAGAAGGGGGAGCCCTTTCATATGTACTGGCTAATAGAGGGACGCTTCTGTTTTCCCAGTTATGTGCAGTGAGGGGAGCCCATTCCAAAATGAATTGGCAGGCTGCTTCTGTCTGATGCTGTGATTGGCAGTGTTTCTTGCCAAGTGTTTTGGATGCCGGGGTTGTATACCAGACTAAGCTGTCACTGTCACGTTTGCATCAGGGTGAAACAAGCAGTATATTAGCTTTTTTTCTGTAGACATGGCAGGTATTGGATACATGCTGTTTGATTCTGTAGTTGGACACATTTTTAACAGATTGTGTGTATTGGGTAAGAATGTGGTCTGCATCTGAAGGAACAGCTTTGTTAGCCTTGAATGCTCCCTGACCTCTTCTGTAGGCATCTGTTAGAAGGATTTGTAGGTTTTGGTGAGAACTTGAAACATGAATTTCCTTGACTGCCACAGAGAGCATTATGGGTGAATGCTGCTTTCATTCTGAGCTGCAGACTGTAACAAGTGTTTGTGCCCAGGTGAAGCCAGCCCCTCCAATCCGGGCCAACCCCGCCCCGCACTTCGGCCTGCCTTTCCAGCCGAAGTTGCAAGAGATGCGGCATGTGGAGGTGTGCCCCTTCTCCTTTGAGGCCCGTGAGCAGGAGCGCATAGCATTGAAGGAGAAGAGACTGGAGGAGCAGCGACGAGAGGAGGTGCTCTTCGTGAACTTATTAGCTTAGCCTGACAGGACTTCTGTACACGCATCCATGCTTGCCACCTGCAGATGACACTTAAGCCTCATTCACACTTTCGGGCTGCGGACGGTCGTCTGCCTGGGAGTTTGTGTTCATACTGCATTTGGCTGCGGGTGCAGACGGCTGCGGTCGGTGCATGCATACAGCAGTGATATTCCACTAGACCAGGAGGAGGCAGATGTAGTGCAACAAACACAAATACAGGCAGTGCAGTGAAACGCGTAACCTTTTGCAAAAAGGTTTAAAGTTATTGGTCAAGACTGGGGGGTATTGTAGTAATAAGGCATACCACTATCTTTTGAAATTAGCCGGGATCCCGCCCGCTCAGGCAATTTTATTACCGAGATTTCAAAATGCTGGAACAGTGCGGCTTTTTAAAATGCCGTACACCTAGGTATAATGTCCGGACAGTATGAAAAATTAGATATGCAGGGACTCTCCTCATGCAGCTGCTCACCATAGCTACTACAACAACTATTCTTCGACTCTTTTGTCGTTGTCTGCTGATCTGTGAAAGTTGATGCTACCAAACTACTGGAAATGCTAAATCGGTTATCTTGCACATGCGCAGTCAATGCACATGGACGTGCAAGGTTTCCACTAGGGCTACACATGCACTGACTGCAGCTGTCTACAGCCAACCTCTGATGAAATTTACATCATGTCCCCTCAACCGAAAGCAGTATGAGTGAAAGAAGTATGAATCTGATTATGCTGCCTTTTGTAAACCTTGTAGGTCCGCAAGTTCAAGGCTCTGCCGCTACCTGACTTCCATGAGGTGCACCTCCCTGAAAAAAAGGTCCTTGAGCCCACCAAAGCAGAGCCCTTCAGACTCCTCATTGATGAACGTGGAGCTGCCAAGAGTGAGCGTTGGGAGCTAAAGGTGACTCATGTCCCTCCCTTCGGGTGACGATGAGGCTGCCCATGCAATATTCTGTGAGAAGCAGGACTCCCACATATGGAATGAGTTGGCCTTACTTAGTGGCTCTTGAAAATGGAGTTGAAGATCATCATGCTTAAAAAGGTTTAGATGCTGAGTGGTACCTTTCTACCTTGCAGATGAAGGAGGAACTGAAGCAGCAAGCTGAGGCTGCCAACTTCAAGGCCCGTCCCAATGCAGTTGTCCATAAGGAGCCCTTTGTACCCAAGAAGGAGAATCGCCCAGCACTGGGTAAGTGTCTTGTAACCTGCATTAGCTGTTCGAGCGATTTAACTTTTGCCTGTTCCTTTGCTTTTGCACTGGTTGCCTGTCGCATGTGATGTATGCTGGGCTTCATTGTTGCGTCTAACTGGTTTTCGTTGGGTGTCTTTCATTTCTGTCACCCCCTCCGCCCTTATCTCCGCCCCCCAACTTTGGGCCCTTCTTTAGAAACCATTTCTCATTCTACAGTGTCAGATGTGTTCCAATTGAGTACAGAACGAAGGGCTATAGAAAGGCTGGAGTATGATCGTGCCATGTCTGAGAAAGAGGTTCAGCGGGCACGGATGGAGGAGCAGGAGAGAAAGGAGCGCGAGGAGAAGGAGAAGGAGGAGGTTGCCCGCCTCCGACAGGAGCAGGTAATGTAGATTCTTGGATCTTAATGTGGTGTGAGGAGAAATTTTGCTGTTATACTGTGGTGGGGAAGATGATCAGCTCAGTTCAGCACTTTTTTTTTTGTTTTTTTTTTTTTTGTTTTCCCCTGTACTGTCCAATACTTGTGCAATATGCTGGTAATTCACCAGCTTTCTACATGGGGGTAGGAAGGACAAAATCCAGATAACCCTTAAATTAGGCATCAGTCTTCATGTCTGTGAATCGGTGTAACTGAATGTGTTTGTTTTTTTTCTGTGCACAGTTGCCAGTAACCATAGCATGGCTCCATTTCAGTAACATTTTTAAATCTTTCTATCTTCCACCTTCCAGGTTCACAAAGCACAACCAATCAGGCGCTACAAACAGCTGGAGGTGAAGAAGAGTGAGGTCTCGCTTACTGTACCCCAGTCTCCCAACTTCTCTGATCGTTTCCGTTTTTGAGGCCCTCTGCAGATTGACATACTGCCTCTTAACGGTATGTCTAATGGAAAGGAGGGTTTCCCCCTGAGTATTAATTTTTAAAAAGAATGGAGTAGAGCAAATTTTCCCCAGTCTGGTCCATGGGGATTCACAGACGGTCCACGTTTTTGCTCCAGAGCTAGTAGGGTTAGGGTTAGCAAAAACATGGACCGGCTGTAGGTTCCCAAGGACCGGATTGGGAAACACTGGAGTACAGAGTGCAGAGTTACTGCTGGAGTGCCAGCAGTTGGCACAGGAGCAGATCTCCAGTGTTGCCCTCTGCAGTGAATGTACATGGCCTGTTTTTTGTATGTACAATGCATGCTCTTCTTACACCCTGTGTTTTTACTTAAATGCTTACATTTTTCTGTTCTAAACTTGTATATTTTACATCGTGTTCTCGAAGAATAATTTATGTACATTTCTCCCAGTCGATTTGCAATAAATACCTTTTAAAAAAATACACTGCTTGTGCTGATTGAGTGGTTTTCCTCATCGTCCTGCCACCTCGTCCTCCCCTATTCTCAGGTTGGTACATCCTGTGCTGCGACCAAACGGGTTTCCCCTTTCAGGCAGCGTGTGAACAATGCCAAGGGAAGGTTGTCTGCAGTCTGATCGAGGGCCGGCGGCAGGCAGCCACTGCCAAGTTCAATCCTGCGTTATAAGATTGATCTTTCTGTTCGGGCAGCTGTCGCTCTTTTTTGGGAGAAATAAGCTTGTGGCATTTTTTTGACTGCCTGTGGGCGGGGCTAGGCCCCCCCTCTGTATACCATTTTTTTTTTTTTTTAGTGCTTAAGTGTGGCTGACTTTGCTTCTATTTTACTTATTTTTAACTGGCTGTTAATGATGGTACTTTGGCATAAGTCAGTGTGACCAATGTGAGTCACCCAAGTACCAATTGGGGTCTGGGGGGTGGTGGTACTTCAGTGGTTTTTCAAATTTCTGGGGTTGACAAACTTTCCTGGGTGATGTATTTTGAATGTTAGCTTGCAGTATCTGCATGTTATGTCAATATGTTCAATCTTAATTAGCTCGTCTGCCTGTCTGTGTTTTTGTGGATAGACTTTTTGGTTTAAGTGTGATTTGCACTCTTGAAGCAGCTTTCAGAAGCCCTATGACAAAGTATATATTTTTTTTTACATCTGGAATAAAAATACAGGAACACAATATAAGGAATTAGTTCCCCTATCTGTAGTTTTGATTCTGTGGTGAGATGGGGATACAGGAAGATGTGAATGCAAATGAACTGCCGCAAGTACAATCTGAACAGGAGTACTGTTGGTGTGGTTTACTGTGTCAGCTTTATGCGTTTCTTGTGTTTGTGTGGAAATAGTATTTCTAGCAAAGCCAAAAACCTGTGCCTGCTTACTCTATGCTACTTCCTGCCAGGTCCAAAAAGTTCATGCTTAAATGCAGCCCTATTTGTTCATCTGCCTCACCTGTAAAAAGAAAAACAAAAGAAAAACAGGGAATGTTCTTTAAAGCTCAAGGCTTTTTTTTAATTATCAAATGTTCGAGAATATATGCTGTGTTGCCCTTGAAGTCTATCTCTTCACGAAGCTGACAAACTTTTTACCCTGGTCATGAAAGCCTACTGAGCTACAGGTATACATCTGTTTCCATTAATCATTGTTCTCCCTGCTGAGGGCAAGAGTTCCGACCTGAACTAAAATAGGACCCAGAAACAGCCTGTGTAGCAGTGACCCTCTTGGTTGTCCCCCTCCTTTCTCTGTTTTTCCTCCATTGTGTTCCTATGATCAGGGAGACATAAACGCCAGCCCACAACCCCCCCCCCCCCCCCATCAGTATTAAAATCCTACCTCCTCCATCCAAACATAGGAGTGTTTTTGTCTGCTTTCAATGGAGAGGAATGGAAAAAAACGTTCTGTCCCCTCCTCTTCCAAACAGGCATGACATTCATTTGGCCTTCCTCACATACTTCTGTTATCAAAGCCTGCTAACGACACCCCCTCCCCGGTCCTTCCTGCTGGCCCCTATATTTGGAGCTCTGCGTACAGTTGATGGAGATAGTGCTGGCATCTGACAGGCTGTACCAACCCATCAGCCTTTTCCATAATGCTGAATGTCCCTGGGCCTCAGGGAGTCATGCTCAACACGTGTTCACTGGGGCTGCTCTCTTTGTCCTGCCATGTTAACCTGGGTATTGCGTATTTGTGGGTGGGGGGTGTGGAGTTAAAAATCACTGCTGTCACTTTAAGTATCGTGGCTGTTAGTCGGTATATATCTGAGCAGCATGCTATGGGGTCAGAGAGAAGACCTTCTAGCAGCGGTGTGGAGATGACAGCGCTGGAGGAGAAGGTGGACACCCTGAGCCGGGCACTGGAGCAGCTGCTGTCGCGCGCAGCGTGCGCGCAGTGCGGTGCCTGCCAGCGGCACGCCCAGCAGCAGGAGGAGCAGGCTCGGCGCCTGGAGGTCCTGGAGCAGCTGGTGCTAGCCATGCACGCTGTCTTACAGGGGCCCGTGTCGGCCATGCCTGAGAAACGGAGGCTGCCACCTGGCCGTGAGGGGGCCAGCAAGCCAAGGGTCCAGGCTGCACCTGGGAAGGAGCTGCCAAATAGGACCTCATCCTCCCTCAAAGTGCCACTGGGATTACCCACTGGAGAAAGAACGGTGCTTGTGTTTATTCTTCTTGATATATGTTTCAGCTGGCATCGCATGGCACGGTGGTTAAACAACAGTTACAGAATTAGACAAGGGATAGGAAAGTTGTAGGTTTACACTGAAAAGGGCATCCCACTGCTGTACTACAGAGAATATGAAGCATTATTAACCTGCCATTTATAAAATGTGTGAAGTGTGAAACTGTACGTTAGCGCATCTAAAAAATATATAAAAGTCTGGTTGGTATAAAAAGAATTTATCCAAACCATTCAAGATGTCTGCATGGTTTGTGTTGTCTGGTAACTTATTTGGCAGAAGTAAATACTGAAGAGACTTTGGTTATCTTTTGTAAAGTACAACAGCCATTCCTTTCTGCAGTGCTCCTCTGTTTCTGCTTTCTTCCACTGCTTACATACCCTTACAGTTTGCTCACATTTGCCGGTTCCTCACCGCCCGACGCTAGCCCCTTAGCATTACATTTTTCAGCCTTGCCTTCATTTTGATGGTGTGTCGTTACATTTTGATTTGTTGCCTTTGATCCACTGGAAATTTCTTCTGTCATTTCTCTACCCATTCTACAGGAGGCTCTATTTAATTTGGGAAACAGAAATCAGAGTGTAACGCTACGGGATACCCAGCCACCTGCCAAAAGAGGTGGGAAATAAACGGTTATTTCATGTGAAAGTGGGTGACTGGAATCTAAAAAAATGGACTTTATCATTGTAGAAAATCTTCATTGAAATTTCTTATTGAAATTTGATTTTGTTCTTTGATCTCGTATCATAGGTGCACCAACACAGCAGATAGATGAAGAGGGAAAGGCGGATAACAAGGGTCAGATGGTATACAAGACAAACCGACCCCCGGAGCGAGAGGCATTAAAACGCTCCCCACCAGAGCTTGCACCCTCAGCACAGTCACCCAGAGTCAATGTCCCCAGAGTGCAGGAAGGACCCGCGAGGACAGAGAGTGACAGAAGCGGGAGAAGGAGGAAATCCTTAACTCAGACAAAGCTGGGGCCCAGAGAGGGGAAGGAGGCTGGAGACAAAGAGGGAGATAGAAAGAAGCCGGACAGTGCCAGTCAGGGAGAGCAGCGACAAGCAGCGTGCGCCGCGGCTAAGGAGACATCTGGCGGCGTGCTGACAGAGCCCAAGGCCAGCAGGAAGGCCTCCTTGCCAAATGCGTCGCTGGTGACAATTCCTGAACCCGAGAAATCGAAAACGCCAGACGAGCTCGCGGAGAAGTCACTATTGACAGTTCCCAAAGCGACGGACGAAGGCTCTACGCTCCGGCATGTCAACAGCTGCCCAGTGTCACTGCAGAGGTAAAGTGCGAAATTCCCTGTGTGGGTCTGGACAGTAGCAGGGGGGTCACCAGGAGAGACATATGGGAAATGAGGAACGGAATTGATATGTTAACTGTCAGATTCTCTGCTGTATGTAACATTTAATGCAAGTTATTATTATTATTATTATTACATAAAAGGCACAGGATATCATTAACTCATTGCCTGATTGGGCAATTCCACAACAGATCAGAAAGGTTGTCAGGGACTGTTAGAACATTTAGTGTGAATATTCCGTTATTATTTGGCTTTTCAAATGTTATTTATTGATTATACTGAGACTATTATACATGACCTTGTCATATACTTATACTCACCTCTACTCACCTTAGCTCCGATCTCTGTGAGCACAGCTCTTTACACACACATTTATAAAAATCAGCCCCCAATTCAGTCTCATTCATAGTCACTTTTTGCTTCACCCAGGCTTAATCCTCCGCTTGTGTAACAGTCTGGCATTTTAATGTACACCACTCTTAGTCACAGACATCCTCTGCTCCCAAAACAAGCTTGTTATGCTCCTGTAAGAAGCACATGCCTAACATTCAGTGAGAGCAATACAAACTGGCATAATTCTAACCAGTCATCCATGACCTTTTTTATATAATAAAAGTTCTACAGCAATATCAAACAAGAAAATATGTTTTAATACAATAAACATTGATATTTTACTAACGATGGACTGAAATCTGCTACATTATTATTATTATTACTATTATTATTATTACGTTATCTTGAAAAATCCAACATACTGTTTTTTGTTTTCTTCTCCGCCCCAAATTTTCTATACGCTTCTCCTCCTACAGTTTTAGGAGTCCTATCATCAAACTTTCCACACTTCTTTGTTCCATAGCGGTGGGGTGTGCTTGTGCTTCTCTAAGCTGTCCCACCCTCCATCTTACTGGGATATCCCGTTGAACACTCCATTTTTTCCCTTCATTTCTCCTGGGAGGATTTTCAAACTGCTGCCACTCAAAGCTTTGAAGCTAATCTCACCAAACTTGAATCAAACAGTCATAGGGTCACAATAAAGCTACTGACCACATGTGGTGGACCTCCTTGAACCAAGATCCTCTCCTCCAGCCAATCAAATATCGTCTATTCAAAGTCAATGGGAGCTAAAACTGTCAATCAAGGTTTGGAAATGTGGGCGGAGCCTCCAACAGCCAGTTAGATTTCACTGACTGACTGGTGAAATTTTAACTGCTGCCATCTTCACACTTCAGATGGCTGTGTCCCCAAACTTTGCACAGCTGCTCAATAGGTGTCTGTAGTTCAAGGTTCGAAAAAGTTGGCAGAGCCTGCAACAGCCAATCAGATTTCACTCATGGACTTCAATGGGAACACTAATCACTGTTTATACACTCCACTTTAACTTCCCCAGAATTACAAAGCGTTTTGAAGCCAACATGAAGTTTGTTCATAAACCTCCTTTTTTAATTATTACTATTGGTGTGGTTGTTATTATCCTCATCATTATAGCACTTTTCATGAAAAAATGGTGTCATTTTACTTCTTTTATTCTTGTTGTTTGTTATGCCACTGTTTAAATGTATACATTATACTGATCTGACAGGCTGCAGAGTTCAGAAGCGTCTCCCAGCCAGCTGGCAAAGGCAGGCAATTCAGCGCAGAGAAAACACTCAGCCTCCAGCATACAGATTGAAATCAGCCCAGCGCCCGCAGCCCCTCCCAGGCAAAAGGCACCACCGCAGACCTGCTGCAAGGTGATAGGTACAGAGATCTCTGCATTCCGGCTGTGGACAAATGCGTCTCACCAGCTGAGTCTCCCTGAGAGCTGCCTACGCTCTGATGTTACGCCATTGTGCAGCACCATGCCTGAAGGAAGGCCGCTCAGGTGTTCTGATCACTTAATTTCTCCTGGCATTACTGCTTTACATTAACTGCACCTTCATAATGCCTTCATAATGTATTCATAGAACATTCAGTGCACCTTCATAATGCATTCATAGAACAATTTATAAGCAGCACGTAAGTATACCTTAACATTCTAAAAACCTTAACAGCATAAATATACATTCATAAATATCATATGATAATAATAAACATTACAATTATATAATCATATAATGTTTGTTATTAATGTTTATTAAGTAGTTAAGGCTTAAGGTATGCTAAGGTATGCTTTTATGCTGCTTATGAATGTCCTATGAATGCATGTTGACGGTGCAGTTAATGTAAAGTGTTACCATTTATTATTATTCACCTTATTTTGGAATTCAGAAGTAACTACCTTACTTTTATTTGTGTGGTAATTCCATTTTTATTGTGAGCAGTTTGTATTGCTACAGGCAAACTGAGCAGAAACTAAGGTTAAATCACAACATAGATTATGTACCCATTACAACGTGCAGATGCTAGCATGCTATCGGTTTTCAACCTCGCCTTCATTTTGATGGTGTGTCGTTACATTTTGATTTGTTGCCTTTGGTCTACTGGAAATTTCTTCTGTCATTTCTCTACCCATTCTGACGATTGACATTCGACATCATAATCAAAATTAGGTTTATTTGGCCAAGTGCGTTCGCACATATAGGGAATTTGTCTCCGGACGCCACAGGCTCTCGTACATACAGCAGATGCATAAACAGTTTAGACTAAACTAGACAGGCATATTATTTGTTCATTCAATACGGCTGGACAATAGCTTTAAAACAATATAAGGACCACTTCTGTGCGGCTTACATTAAGGTAAATAGAGCCAGTCAAAGTCATAGCCCCCCCCACCCCAAAAAAAAAGTTAAAACTTTGCTTAAATCGCTTAAATCTCCCTGACACGCCCAATTTCAGTTTCATGAGTTACTCATGTAACCAAATCAACATGCCAGGTTTCGTTAAAACCCGTGATGATGAGGTCCGGAAGTGTGATGATTTTACATGGAATGACCCAACTGACATAATTAAAATACTTTATCAAAGGATTAAACAAAACAGCACCATATTAATACCACAATAGCTTCCTTTCACTAGCTCTCTAAGTTAAGGTACCTTAATTATTCTGGGGTCGGTTTCTCTGTTTGTCTTTTGTCAACAAAATGAAAAGAAAAAAGAAAGTGATGCTGGGAGTTTCTTTTAGTTCAGGGCTTTTAATCAAAGGTGTGTATCACTGTTTGGTGTTGGGTGCAGGTCATAAAGTGCCGAACAGCCACACTCACCTCGGGTAAGCGGTTTATGGTCGCGACAGTCTTGCTCTAGGAGTTTTTTTCGTTCAGCACACATAATAAAACCATTTCTAGAATCCATAGCAAAGTCACAAATCTCCTGTAAATCTCAGCCCAATTTAGCATCTAACCTACAAATTTTGCAGGCAGACAAGAAGAGAAATCGCACCCGGCAGTGGGTAAATGGATGTTCTACACAAATATTCTCTGACCAAAGTCCCGTTGAAAATAAGATGGATAAGACTGGGGCAAATAAAACCAAAATAATGATTGAACCACTAATAAACATTCATTTTCCTCTTAAGGGAAATCAGTCAGCCAACGCAGTGGACACCTCAGGAACGAAGTCCAAAATGCATCGGTTGAGAATTTGACCATATAATCCTCTTAGGATGCAAAGCATCCTGCCCCTCCCAGACTGTTCTCCGGGGGGGGTCTCAGAAGGGCAGCACCTTGGCCTTGTCCCAGTGAAGCCTACGTCACCTTATAGCCTCTCCATCGAAATGGGAGACGGGTCTTATGCTAATCCCGCTGGAATCCTGAGGAGGCGCAGAGCCAGCATTGTACTGCTGGAAAACCTTCTGGATCAAAGCTTTCTGAGGGCGCTCGACACCTCAAATTAGAAAATCGCCCAAGCATGTGCAAATAATAATGTGATAAGTGAAAGTGCTCCCACCGTGGCACAAGTGCTGCTATTCCAACACTGTGACGGGCAAAAACAAGGCTGAAGCCGCCTGGATTTACTCATTTTTCCACTACAATCTGGAACCCAAACTAGAGCATTAACTTCAAGGTCACCGAACCTAATTAAAACTATTTGTTGCTGCAGTACTAACTAGTCTCACAGCATAGCATCCATATAGAATAAGATAATAATGCAAGTAAATAAATAAACATAAGTTAAATTAGATATGATATGATTAGAGCGATATTAAAAGTAGCCTAACTGATTTTTCTGTCAATATCTCGGCCTTAGATTTTCATTTCACAATTTATCAGATTTAGTATAGACAGTACTGCAAACATGAAATACTTTTCATTTCGTACTCTGTCCCAGTGGGCTATCAAAAACAAATAAATAAATGGATTTGTATACCTAAGATTTGATGATTTTGTTCTATAGAAGCTGCATCAAAATATCTTGTCTGACAGTGCTCTCTGGCCTGTCCCTCTCTCAGTTAGGGCCAAAATCTTTACAGATTGATTTGAATTGTGACAGACATTCATACTATAAAGGGATACATCATGGCGTAGTTTCAGAGTAGACTGCGGCTCATTGTTCAGAACAGACAGAATCTATACCTGCCTCCTGGTGCTGTAAACATAGACGGCGAGATGCTAATGCTGCCGCCATCTCCGTGTCCTAGATGACGACCCTCCACTTCCTGCCCCTTTCCCTCATCGCATTGTATCGCTGAGGCCCAGCCAACCTGCCGAGTCCTTTACCATCAACACCCAATCTCTTCTGGGGGGGTAAGTTATGACCCCATGGAGTCGCAGAGGAACGCCATGCTGATCCCCTTGTGATAGTGTGAGAGCTACAGTGCTGACACTAACCCTAATCAATTACTCCATCATTTAGCAGAACTACATTAGCAAGGATTCATTTACAATCAACACTTTGGTAGTGATCCTATGAAGCACATCATTGTCCATATTGATGCAATACACTGATTACTATAAAGCAATGTGTCCTAATTTGGTCCTTGGGGACCCGCAGACAGTCCATCTGGCAGGGAACTGGGAGACTGTCTGTAGGTCCCTGAGGACTGGGTTGGGAATCACTACTATAATGATGAGGTATTCCACATTCACCAGTTCACCAGTGCAGAATTTCTAATGGGATACTAATGTAGACTGATTATACTACATAATAGTGAGCATAATCTATCAAGGCTAATTATATAATTACATGCTATAAATAAAAGTTTACATGCAATGCATTTTGCATGTTCATTATATCATAATGTAATAAGGACAAATAACAATGCAGTGTGACAAGACTAGTATCCTATCAATTCTCTTAACATTAGCATATTGTTACAGAAGATCTGCAAAGTTCAGGCTAATACATAATAATTTATTTATAATAATTATAGCACCATATAAAACAGTATCATCCAAAAGGAACTTGGGGTGCAGGCTGATATTAGATGCATTTCTAGTTTATACAGATATAAAATCAAACAAGATAAATAGCTTATGTTCAGCATAGAGGGAACTGAATATCCGCAGGGAGAAGAGAGTGACTTTCTAAGGTACAGCTGTCCATATGTGGCTGTACCACTTCATGGCAAAGCGCCCATTTGACAGTGCTGCTGTCATTTCTGCTTCAGTGGCCGCTTTGGCCGAGTGCACATGTGCAGTGAAAAAACATCTGGATTGAAGCTGGCGGCAAAGATCATAACAGCACGGAATGCTAAAGAGAAGGTGTGTGTTCTGTTCTTACATTCAGGTTCCTTTATTCATATTCATATCAGCTGTATTTACGGCAGCCTTTCACATGATATCTGGCAGTGATCTTGCAGTGAACTATGTATTTCACCTTTCTCATTTCTGTTTGCTTCTCTGTGCTCTGCACACACGCCCGCTTCGCTTGTCAAGGGGACCAAAAATTTTATGTGGTTTTTCCAGATTGTGGGGGGGGGGGGCCTGTGCCCCTAATTCCCACGATGTGGAAGGCTCGACTGTAGTTCCTTGTCGTTGCTGCTGTTCATGGGACTTCCTCTTGGGGGCAGAATGGTAGGGCAGGGTCTCCCTCCTCCAAGACCCTGACCCTGGGGGATGCTGCCACCGAGAGCGGCTATTTAAGGGGGTGTCTGGTGGCCTTTCACTCTCTCATTAGGTTATTTAGTTTGAGTTGTAAGTTGTAGCTGCGGTTGATGACAGCCATCATTATAATATTAAAAGGACTGGTTTATTTAATAGTGTAATGCTACAATATCTATTTTTACATTCTATCTGTTGTCTTCGTCTATGTTTGAGGGAGATCATTTCATTCTCTCATAAGTCTGTATGTCGTTTTCAGTCCTACGTATGTCCCAGATGTAGAGTGCATTGTTGGTTTGTATTATGTAAAGTAAGCAACCTGATCATCTTTTCGACTGCTGTGTGTGTTGTGTGTCCAGGAGACGGCACTAAATGAGATACAGGTGATGAACCAGTTGAGCCACCCCAATGTCATCCAGTTGTACGACGCTTACGAAGCCAGGAACGAAGTGGTGTTGATTATGGAATAGTAAGTAGATCAGTGTCATCATCTTCCTCACCTATGAGTACGTAGGCCAGGACCAAGAGTCATGAGTCTCCTTTAATCTCTCTTTTTGGCCTTGACTACAGTGTAGAGGGAGGGGAACTCTTCGAGAGGATTGTGGATGAGAGCTCACCGCTGACTGAGCTTGACGCTATGATCTTCGCGAAACAAATCTGTCAGGGCATTCAATACATGCACCAGATGTATGTCCTGCACCTAGACCTTAAGGTGAGCTTTCGTCAACACTTTACCAATCTTGTAGGACAGAATAATCAATGATGAATCACTATTGCTGGTCTCTGTTTCTTTAAAGCCTGAGAACATTCTCTGTTTGAGTTGCACTGGACACCAGGTGAAGATCATTGACTTTGGACTGGCCAGGAGGTATGGTCTCAATTTCCGAGGTTGTCATAAACCTCTTTCTATGGTTCACAGTGAGTGTATTTGTGGGAGGATGAGGGGAGTCTGTGTCATAGATGCACATTCTGGAAAAGGCCCCTGCATCAACACATATCTGTATATTGTAATGACCATATAAGACCAATTTGAATGTTCCTTTCACACCTAGAAGATACACTCCATCAGCATACAATTTTGAAACAACCATTTCAACCATATGAAGTATTTATTAAATTTTAAATCAAATTTATACCAAACAGATCAAGACCAAACTGTGCAAAGTTCCACATGGTATTTAGATGTTAACTTGTGACTGTTTCCATTCCTTACTTTTTTCTGCTCATTCTCTCTTTATTTTCCTCTGCTACACTTTCCTTTTCTCCACTTTTATCAGGTACAAGCCTAGAGAAAAGCTGCGTGTCTCGTTTGGAACGCCAGAGTTTCTGGCTCCAGAAATCGTTAACTTTGACTTTGTCTCTTTCCCCACTGACATGTGGACGGTCGGGGTGGTCACCTACATGCTGTGAGTCAATGTCACGTCGGCTATAGAACTTTACAGTTGGTTTTAATGAATTGAACATACAGTATTTCTGATCAGGGCTTAAAACCACGGTGAATTATGACTGGGATTTTGATCAAAATGCAGTTTTTAAAGTGGCTTAAATGCCTTTTCAAAACATTTTGCCGCCGACACTGACGAGTTAAATATCTTATGTTCTTCTGTGAAAGCACTGCTTTACACAGCTTCAGCCAAATAACTAAAATATATGATTTTTTTGTTGTTTTTAATACAATACACAGCAATTTTGGATGCCTGCTCAGCAGGTAGCACTGTTGCCAGGCACCTCCAGCACTGTGGGTTCGATTGTACTCACAGCTCTATATGTGTGGATCAAATTACTTTTGTAAGGGTTCTTCAATTTTCACAGAAAGGTGAAAAATGGATTTACCACATGACCCTGTTCCCATTCTTACTTTCCTGCAGACTGAGTGGCCTGTCCCCATTCTTGGGTGATGATGACAGCCAGACCCTCAACAATGTCCTGACGATAAATTGGTACTTTGATGAGGAGTCTTTTGAGCATGTCTCAGCTGAAGCCAAAGATTTTGTTTCCAACCTGCTCATCCGAGAAAGGAGGTTTGTAAGATAACCAGGAATTATGTTAAGCATGTTAGGTTGTAAGGGTCAGAAGTAGGAAAACTTTGATCTTGGACTGGTACAGGGACTAACTGAGCATCCACCAAACTTACATACTTACTTCGGTTCAGGGTCACTGTGATTGGGAACTGACTAGATTTAGCAAAACCAGATTTTATTAAAGCAGCCAGTTGCAAGTTACAAATTTGTGTTGCAGTGGACGTCTAAGTGCAACGCAGTGTCTGAAGCACCCTTGGCTGAACAACATTACCGAAAAAGCCAAGCACAACAATGTTGTACTGAAATCGCAGGTCCAACTTAAGAAGTACATCACCAGGAGGCTCTGGAAGGTGGGCATTTTACTTACTCAGAGGAAATAAAATTCTTTTGCTTTCACAATAAACGCTCTATTGAATTTGAACTGTTACTTCGCCCATTGCTGTTTATCAGACTTACACGGTGTGTATTTCTTTTTGGCCTGGCAGAAGAACTACATAGCGATAGC
Source organism: Mormyrops boulengeri (assembly GCA_026781065.1). Classification (NCBI taxonomy): domain Eukaryota; kingdom Metazoa; phylum Chordata; class Actinopteri; order Osteoglossiformes; family Mormyridae; genus Mormyrops; species Mormyrops boulengeri. The sequence goes on from JAODLD010000136.1 coordinate 26,899,734, forward strand.
GGCTGCTAACAGGTTCAAGAAGATCAGCAGCTCAGGTTCTCTTACCACTCTGGGGATCTGACAGCTTCAAAAGACATAATTTACACAGGAATGGTGCGATGTTTCTTGTTATTAACATGTTTTTAACATGTATCTTTTCTCAAATTAAGTGCCCGGCAACTTCCTTCTGTTCAGTTGAGTTTTCTCGCCACTAGAGGCCACCACTGCAGTGCTCATTATTAGACTTTATAGGTATTTAGAGTTTATGTAATTTAATTGTTTATTATTTTGATGCAATATGTTAATTGGCGGGAAACTGTTGATAACCACTTGTGCGGAAACTGCGTTATTTAAATGTTGAGCTTGTCAGAATTTTGTGTAGTAAGAGACAAAGTATGTTTACATAAAGTATAAGATTACGGACCATGGACAGTATTTAAAATCTAAAAGCATACACTTTCCTATTCAGTATCTTGTCACTGATTTTGCTATCAACACTGCATGTATTTCAGTGGAGACTATGAACTAAAATCTGTTTATGGCTTCCACCACTGTTTTTTATTACAGATTTATTCATTTAATATGGTGTTCTGTTAAAAGTAATAGATTTGGTCATGTGGGTTAACCATCTACTTAGGTACCTAAATCAAAGTGTGTTGCAGCACCATGAGCAAAGAACTAGATCCCTGTTTCCTGAAAAATTATCAGTAAGAGATCAAATGTCCGTCAATGTAACATGTTTACCAGGAGAGCAGGAGAGCCAAGCCGAGACAAGGCAAGCCACAACTGACTGTGGAACTCGTAACATTTTTCATGTGCTTTTCATCTCTCAGCATTTCTATGTATCATGCTTTATATTTGTAATCTTTAATTTAAATTGAATTACCTTAGTAGTGAGTCCGGACAACCTATTGACCACAAGTGTAGCTATATAGATTTTTTGCTGCCCGCGTTAACACTCACGCTGGGTTAATATTGTCTATTGATGTGTTTGTGTATTTAAAGCAAAATTCATATTTCCTAATATGTATGATCACGTTCTGAGTTCCTCCACTTTTTTCTGTTTCTAATCCTCGGTTTTTCACAAATTCCAAGATGGTGCAGCAGAGACCAGATGTCACCCTGGTCACTCCATCCAAATTTTTCTCTAAACCGAATCCTTGAAATCCTTGGTTCTGTGAGAAGGTGAGGAACAGTCCTGATAAGGGCACCGCCATCTTCGACTCACTGTGTCTGCTGGCCTTTGGCCAAGTAGAGCTCTGAATTGGCCGAAAACCAATAGTCACAATGAGTTGCAATGACCAGTGATACTGATCATCTGGCAGTGGAGACGTGCCTTATACTGTACAGTCTGAGTAAAACTATATTAATTGGTGCGCTAACAACAATGCTCTGAACATATGTGAGCAAAAGTGTAGGAGAGAGCTTGATATTGCGGAGGACACAACTCGATAATTTATAATTCCAAATTAAATATTGGGGGGTACATGTCCACCAGTTCCCATGATCCTGTACATGAGTATTACCAGTGTTTTTCTTTCTGACTTGTTGGTTAAATGAAAGCTCTGGAATTTCATTAAATTTGTTCATTAAACTTGCCCTGCGCAACATATCTAAAAAAATGAGTAAAATGAAATGCAAGTGGCATCCAGAATGGATCCAGGTTGTTTCTATCCTGCAGTATTATTAATACAAGTCAAATCAAGACAAGAGGAGTTGAGTTAGCTTTATGGATCATACAATGACATGATGAGATATACACACATATGGATAGGAAGTGAATGATGGGATCTGAGACAAGTTTGAAAACACAGGACAGAACAAGACAATGGGGCCTAACACTTAAGACTAAATATACATAGTGTCTGAGTGTGTAATAGGTGGTAATAATTAATGCATCAGCAAAGAACAGTAAAAATAAATACAACAGTGTCAGTCGGATGGGGGGGGAGTGGGTGAGGTGGTATTTCTAGGCACAGGAATTGCTTCGTTGCTTACTATTACAAAACACCCTTATATTGGTGTTGAACAGCCACATGTTTGCCATTTAAGATTAATATTTCATGAAGTGCATTCATTCATAAATACTCTTGTAGGTTGTGTAAGTAGCTGAGGTCCTCAGTGAGACTTGAACCTGCAAATATGCACAATCACTTTCTCTTTCAGGTCATTCACTGCAAGCTTAAGCTTTCTGCTAATGTTGGTTTTGGTCCATAGAATGATCATGTTTTGTGTATCATTGACTGCAGTAGGCCCTCAGTGACAGATCTTTTGAAAAAAACTAATGTTGCCTTTTGTTACTATTCAGCGCAATCAGGGGCTAAATTTCTTCATAATTTGTGTGTGATTGATGCACCTGTTTTCCAGTAGACTGATAACATCTTATTCAGTGAGCAGCAGCAAGACTATAAACCGTTTGTGTTGCATTGTCTTTGTCAAGTGTCAGTTAAGCAGGACCACATTCTTAAAAATGTTGGGAAGTCTGCAGACCAGTTTCACATTTCTGCCTGGGGGATAGTAATTTAGGTGTTTCTTTTATTACTGTTTTTTTTTCTTTCATTTTTTTGGAGGAGTGGTTGGTTGTTATTCAGGCATTTTTTCTCTGTTATGCTCTCTATCCATTACAATATTTTGAGTCAATCATATAAAGTCAAGCTGAAAATATAATTTTCTTTTGTTTTTGTTTCTTGTTTATGGTGTAACTATGTTCATACATAGATCCCTCCCCTTATAAATTCTTTTACCAAATGCCTTGGAAGCTGGCGGGGTCACGTTTTTCACTTCTTCTCTGCTCTCTTTCTCTCTCTCCTTCCAATATCACTCTTCATAAATTGTTTATTCCAACTATGCTACGAACATAACAAGACAAAAGCATCTAATGAATGTTTTTTCCTGCCTTTTTCTTTGAATGTAATCATAACACCTGTGGGGTGGCCTGTGTTTCCGCTGTTTGTCGGGCGACTTGTTAGGCCTGGTGCCGTTTATAAATACCCCTCTGACTGAACCCCACGAGCATCCAATTGACTTCTGATGGGTAGAAGATCTGGGTCACGCCTTGACGTTGGCAGGGCTGTCCCCCTCCTTTCTCCTTATTTAGTTTGAAATGTCTTGGTTTAGCTTCCAGGGCTCATCTGCTTTTCTTGGGAATGTCTATGAATAGAGCATGCAGGAGATATGGCTCTCTGTCGGGAGGGAAGCAGACCAGGGGAGGGGCTGAGCACCATCTGGAGCTGTCACTCAAGCTGAATGGGTTTAGGTGCCAGGATGCCAGAGGGAACGGCTCACTCACTTTCCAGTGCCCTGGGGAGAGCAGACAAGCTTAATGCCTGTTACAGAGAGTATGGAAGTATTCATACCAGAATATAGAGAAGTACAGTGCCTAAGAAATTATAGAATACAAAGTTATACCCATGAGAAAATAGCCTCTCATCTGGTGTCATTCCTATCCCTACAAACGCAACAATGAAACATGCAAAACAGAGGCACTATTATCAGCTTATGGCACAATAGATGGGATAGTCTGACACATGAATGAAATACAGATACAGGTAGAGTTTAGCAAATACAAGTGGCCGATGGGTGGAGATGTGTGGATTAACCGGCAGTTCACCAACGAGATGTAACTGAAGGCATTCAGAAACTGATGGGAACGCTGAGGTTGCATACGACCATTGGTCTTCCAATCATTTCACAGGGTGACATTGCGAACTCTGTGAATATTTGACCAATTTCCCTTTGCGTAATGCACTGGTGATAATCATACACATTTATGTCATATGCAGATATAGGTGCTGCTGGGATCTGCCCCTCTGCTTGTGGCGTTGGAACACACCATCAACATGATTTGTAGGAGTAATGGTGCACAAATAAAGGATTATACATATTGCAAATGGATTTGGTCATGCTAGCTTGCATATATGCGCATCACTATGGAAGAGAAGATCAATCATGTATTTTACCTTCAAAAATACAAAAAAATCCAACAAAAGCTACACTCATTGTTTGAAAAAACAATGCAACCCCGACAGTTTTTTCCTCTCCAGGTAACAAAACGAAGGAGTGTCATTCAGGTTTGTATGGATATCTTGTACTCAGAATTTATTTGATTTCCTTTATTTATTTATTTTTTATGAAACAAGCCCCTTCTAAAATAACATGAGTGTTCAATTGTACTAGAACCACATTAATATTAAAAATAATGATCGAGAAGGAAGATATTTTAGATTAGTGTTTAAATCCTTAATAGTTTGAGGGAAAATATAATACAATCATTAAGACAGTGAAATGCAGATTTGTGCTGATGTCAGGAAAGCGATACACGCAGGCTTGTCAAGTGACCAGGGTGCTGTCAGTGGCTGACTGAGTTCATGCCTGAAATGCCATTAAAATCCTTTATTGTGACACAAACACAGAAGCAGAAAGCAATAATGGCCACTTCCTAAGTGACTTCGGTGTGGAAGAACTGAAAGCATGTCACATTGGTGCCCAAACGCCATCAAGCTTAGCTCAAGGTCAGTCAATCACCGGGGCTGACCTGTTGCTTAAGGAGTGAAATTAACATTTAGCTGGTAATTTGGAAGGCAGTTGCATGCCTAAAGCAAAGATTGTCGACACTTCTGCTTGACCTCCTGTACTGCTACACTTTGAAATCCAGTTTGACAAACCTTGAGGTATTTGGATTGTCTCTGTTACAGAATTTCTGTGATATATTCAGGGCAGTTCAGGTCCTTCCCAATGTGAGCAACATTTGTTAAAACCAAGACACCGCAACTGGTTTCTCTGAGTGTTGTTCTTTATACTAGCTAGTCTTTTTCAGACCTTCATGGTCAGACATTTGTTTTGGTATTATGGAGGGCTACAGAAAATAGTCGTTGTGCTTCCTCTCTGAACACATATGGTCCTAGTATCTACTAAGGATAGATGTTTTGCAAATGAAACCCAAGTATACGAAATTATTACGCATAACCTGATCAGTGGGAAAGGAGGTGTTTGTGGGGGGACGATGTTTATTGCTGATGCCTACAGACATTTTTTTTGGGCCCAGGAACCATGATTTGTAAATAATGAGGCATAGAGTCACAGCCAATGGCTTCTTATTTGCTGAGTTGGAATGTTTTTCACCTGTTATGAAATTATCACTATATGCTTACTCCTGTTTTGTGTCTCTCACAGTTAAATGACATGATTTCCCAAAACTGTCATCACTTCTGTCATTATGTAGTTGTTTCAGGCCATGCTCAGGAAACAAACGTGTAGCCTGCAACCGGGACCAGGAGGCAAATCCAGCCGGCTCGGGATCGTTTGTATGAGTACTTTATTCGCTGAAGTGGTCCTCCATTTTCAGCAACGTTGTTATTGACCCAAAAAAAAGAGGCATAGCGTACAATTCCGCACCTTTGCTAAGATACAGAAGTCATGTGTAGCTCCACTCCTTTTAGTATACCGCACTGGCTCATTGTGTACCAGAGTGTTCACCGCCTGCACTGCATCCCCTCACATCCTCTACTGGTGCTCCAGCTGCTCTGGTCATCTGAGGCCAGTGAGTAAGCTGTTTAAGTTCAGCTCTTCAAAAAGGCGAGCCTTTTCACACGTCGTGAAACTTCACTGCTGCCGCGGCGTCTCCCTTTTTCCTCTTCGGTGCGTTGGTTTTTCAGTATTCATCTTGATAACATTTACTTTGATTTGCTCCTTATAAAAATATGGAATATTCTGGAGTTCAGTTGACTTTATTGATTTGTATGTCTCTGTCTCCCAGTGATGCGGCATCCTGAAATCCACACAAACACATACATTCCTTCTCAGGTCTGAGAACCTGGGGGCTCTGAAACAGTCTGTGCATCTGCTGTCTGCTTCTTAGCTGAACCTATTCCAAAATAACATATGAATACTTTTTTTTAAATAAATGTCATTGAGCCTACCCGTTGCGTCCTTTAGCTAAATATGGGGAACTGGTGGGTGGACAAGAACGACCCCCTGACTTGGGATGGGAGCGAGAGTAGGAGAGAGATAGATTATGATTGGCTAAGAAAAAGTTGAGCCCGGGCACCTCATGACCAATCCTAGGAGTCTTCTATGAATGTGCAGTACATATTTAAGTGGGGGCTGTGCACAGGCATCAGGTGGATCAGGCCAGGAAGTACGCAGGGTGCCTCTAGGTGTCCTTCTCTGTGATCGCTACAGCCACTCTCTTTGACCTAAAGACCTTTATTACAAGCCAACATGGTAAGGAACTTTGTGGAGGACCCAAACCGAATAAAAGAAACAGAAACCATCAGAAAACTATACAGTCTGTTTTATTTTTGGTTTTGTGACTTGTGTAGAAGTTTTGGGCAAAGTGATTTTCTGTGGAAGACGCTTTAGACGCTCCGTTGGGTCAGGGCATAATGTGGATTTGTGGAAAGTCATGGAGACATCGACTAAACGAACACATGGCAACCACGTAGTCATGTCTATCCGTCTGTATGTCCTCAATCATGTCCGTCGGTGCATCTATCTGTGAGTCTGTGCAGTTAGTCACCACTGTATCTGATCATGTATTTGTGTGCATGCACCTCTGTGTCCACCGGTTTCAATAACACCCTTTCCTCAGGTCCTCTCTATAACCCCTACAGCCACAGAATATACGCATCTTTCTCATCCTTGTTAGCATTTCTTCATCCACCTGCTGAGGGCGTATTATTTCAGTTGTACATTCACTCCCTTTCTGCAGTAACTCGAAGCATCGGGCAGCTTTTAACTTTAGTGTAACGGACTAAGGGGTGTGTCTGTAAAGTTTTATTTCCCTGTTTCAATTGGTGTTATGTGATCGGCTAAAAGCACGTCTATTAAAGGCATTTTTAGAGTCATTGTGTTAGGTAGTGTTTTTGTATTCAAGTGCTAGGGCATGTAATGGAAGTGTTCTTAATGGTTTTCCTTCTGTCTACTGGTTTGTTGAGTGGTTCCGGGTGGTTTTTTTTTGCATAGAGAAATTGGCTGGTATTATAAGAAGTAATGCTCGGTCTGGCTAATGATAAAGTTAACAAAAGCGGGAATGGAGTAATAGTGCAATACTCACTAATGCAATGCTCAATAGGCAGTAGTCAATTAGCTGAGAATGACTTTGATAGTCTATGTGGGTTTGGGAGTGTAACACCATGAGGAAGTGATTGTAAATTACATGTGGGACTGTGAGTGGCTTGGGCAGGAAATGGTGTGTATGTAAGAGTCTGCTACAGTCCAGTGAACCTGCGCAAACATCTCTGTGGGTACCTGTGAATATGCATCTCCATCGAACGTTTAATTATATGTTGCTGTAACTGGTGCGATTATCTATGAAGTGCCAGAATTGGTTTACTGCTGAAGCGGTACACTGTGTATTTCTGTTTTAATCCAAGGTTGTGCAGGGGGATGGGGAATGCGAGAGTGCATGCATGGATGATTGATTAGAAAACTGGTGTGCGAGCGAGTGCAGGCGGCAGAACTGATCACAAGACCAGGTATTAGTGTGTAGAGCCGGATACCGTTACAGATTGGAGCTGACGAGTGGGAGATTGCAGAGAGACTGACACACTGTGCCAGAACGTCAGCATCGCCTCCTCGCTTCTCTAGGTGTCAGCAGGCGTATGAGGTTTCGCTTGTTTAATTTAGCAAATCCTATCTGATGACGCCGCTCCTTTGGTCCCATCGTTTTGGCAGTGTTTGGCCCCTGGAGTTTTTTTTTCTGAAGCCAGAGCCATAAGGTGCCATACAATGGATTTTGGATTATGGGATGATAAATATGTTTCCTAAAATGTGTATCAGTTACGCCTTCAAACCCACTGAGTGCATGAACAAATATACAACTTCTTCTGGGGTTTAGCTTCGGTTTATTAGTGGTCTGGTTTATTTTATTATAGATACTGTGTGTTTCTTTGGTGTGGGTTCAGTTTGCCCCAAAACCCAAAATCAACTCTGTTCCATCGGGAATGGAGCCACATACGTTGGTGCCTTTACAGCAGAAGCAGTGTTTGAAATACCTTGTGGTACAGCTGCATTGTAGCAGTTATGTGTTTGGTAACAGTGAATCATGTGACCCTATTCCCTGGCATGAATATGTTATGGAAGGCAATGGATCATGTGATCAGAGCCTACAGAAGGCATCAGTCAGCAGGTGGATTAATTATCCCTCACTGGCCTAACTCTGTTTCTGAGTCAGCTGCTGTCGCTGCACTTTTGCTGAAAGGCTGATAGCCACATTAATAATTCATTCCTGATGTTCCCGAATTTGACAAATTCCAAAAAACTGGACTCAAAACAGGCAACGGAGGGCTTAACAGTGATTTTATAAACTGTCATGACTGCCCTTTGGTTGAGGAGATGTTGGTTTGAGGAGATGATTTGATCTTTTCTCAATTGGGGCTTACATGAGAGTGTATGTGAATAACATGGTGGCTCAGATGCAGATGCAGCTTATTCACCACCTAAGTTCTCTCTTTAGAATCTCCCAAACCGTCCTAGAAAATTACACATTGTGACTTTGTCAAATACGCCATTAGGAATACCCTCCTTTCTCTTTTAACCTGATGTCCTTCTCTTTCTCTTTCTTCTACAAGCCAACTGACGCCCAAGAAGACGCCCGCTCTTTCCTGAGCGAGGAGATGATTAGAGGTGATACGGGATGGGAGGCACTATGGCCGTTCTCTGACATGTAGTCATGTAGACATGTAGTAGTGTTTCCTGAAAATTGTTAATTCCCCTTTAATGAATTTGCATCCATTTTTAGTTATAAATGATTCGTCCTGATTTAACAGTAAATAACGCTTAAAGGGAAGGATTGAAAAAAAATATGATTTATTTTCTCAGTATCTATTGAAATCAAGCTAAGATATTATATAGAAATACTGAAACTGTTTGACTCACTGTGGTACTGCACTATTCCAGAATTTAAAGCTGCCTTTGACATGTTTGACACCGATGGTGGCGGTGACATCAGCACCAAGGAGTTGGGCACGGTCATGAGGATGCTGGGTCAGAACCCCACCAGAGAGGAGTTGGATGCCATCATTGAGGAGGTCGATGAAGACGGTATGTTGGCTGACCAAAGGTCACAGGTCACACGTGTTGTCTTGCAGTAGTCCAGAAATAAATGAGTCTCAACTTTCACTGGTGCTCATGTCAAATGAATGTTATGTGCTGAAGTGCTGTTTAGGAGCAAAAGTGAGAGAGACAAATTGTCAGTAAATCCTCCAAGACGAATTCCACATGGTCTGTGCTTCCATGAGTCTTTGCTTTGCTCTCTGTAAGTCTACCTTTGTTCTACCCAAAGGCAGCGGTACCATTGACTTTGAGGAGTTCTTGGTCATGATGGTGCAGCAGTTGAAGGAGGACCAAGCTGGCAAGAGCGAGGAGGAGTTGTCAGAGTTCTTCCGTGTTTTTGACAAGTACGTTTCTTCATGTTCTACTGATGTTGAATGTGCCCCCCCCCCCACCTCCAGAAACATCTCTATCCCCCAGGGTCTACAAAAAAATCTCACCCACACTACCCTTCTGTCCAATTGAAAATAGGGCTCAAGAACTGTACAAACGGTCCTCGGGACCCTGTTGAAATAGTTTTATTATTATTTTTCATTATTAGTGAATATAGTCTAGATCTTTTTATTGCAAAGTTTAAGCTGAATTAAAACATTTTTGTAAAAAATCACTACCCCTCCTTGCCCTTACGGGGTCCATTGGAAGGGATTAAACAAGGTTTAAAGCACTTGACATATACAATACAAACACAAACACACACAGATTTTAAACTCACACCGAAGTGTGTGGCTCAGTGGGCTGAGTCTGTAATCACAAGGTCGCCGGTTCAAACCCAGCCTCAGCATGTCTGCGGGTCCTTGAGCAAGGCCCTTAACCCCCAGCTCCCTGGGCGCTGCCATGAGTGGCTGCCCTTCGCGGACAACCTACTCTGAGGGAGGCGTAAAGACAATTTCCCCACAGGGATTAATAAAGTATCGATTATTATTATTATTACTTTCATTCACACTGCTTGGGAACACACACCCATTTGTAAAGTACAGAACATCATACAGCCTCTCTGCTCTGATCTCCCAGGAATGCAGACGGCTTCATTGACAGGGAGGAGTTTGGCGAGATCCTGCGCACTGCTGGGGAGCCCATTTCAGAGGAGGAGATTGATGAACTCATGGCTGATGGTGACAAAAACAATGATGGCAAGATCGACTTTGATGGTGCGTCACTCGGATTCACTCATAGACAACGCGGTCATGTTAACACGCTGCGGCTTTCTCAAAGTCATAGAATAGATCGCAAAAGTCATACCCGTACATCATGAAATTTCATATGTTCCATCATCATCATCATCATCATCATCATCATCATCCTGTCCTGTACTGTGTAGCCTAGATGAAATGTTAGGGGATTTGATATACTGATGGTTTTTAGCTACAACCTGGGACATGTTGCCTTTATTATTGCATTGAGGCTATTTGTCTCCATTGATGAAGCAGAGATCAAACATTGCCTTTTCTCTTTTATTTGCAGAATGGCTGAAAATGATGGAGAACGTTCAGTAGAAAAAAAGAAAACATTCCTGAACAAACCCCTCAGCTTGGCAAGGAGTGTTTCTTTGAACTGACAACAGCTCCTATGTAAAGGGGCTACTGTACCCAGGAACTGGTAAAACAAAAAACAGAGGAGACCTGAGGTCTAAGAATCTGTAAGAAAAAGGCTTGATCAGCCCTCCTTAGTTAAGGCCATACCTCATGCTGGCATTCTGGAACTTTCTGGGTATTAATATCCTGGCCAACTTCTGCAAGGAACGCAAGTCCCCCTCCCTCTCTTAGCCTCCAGTTGTTTTCTTCCCACCTGCTACTGTGTCTAATACGCTGCCGCATTTACATTGTGGTTATAAAATAAACCTGTTTCCATCTTTGAGTCACAAACCTTGGGCTCCTGGTCATGTTGTGATTGTAAAGGTGTTGGGGGGTGGGGGGGGGCTTGAGGTGGTACATAGTACACATTTACTGGTGTTAGTAAAGTTCTCACAGCTTTTTTTGCGAGTGGGGTTGGGTTAGAGTGTTTCTCTATGTGTTTATTTTCAGAGAAGGCTTCCTTCGGGCTCTTCTCAGTCGCTGCAACATTCAAACTCCAGTCAGGAGAGAGAACAAAAGAGACGAAGAAAATGCAGCCTGCACTGTCTGGCTTTCTGCAGTGCCGGCGACCAGACGAAGAAAATGCAGCCTGCACTGTCTGGCTTTCTGCAGTGCCGGCGACCAGCCTTTCTTTGTGAGCGGTCGCTGCCTAACCCATCTACTCCTGCTCAGCCAGCAGTATGAGGAAATTCCTGGCAGCTGTTGGCTCTGTAGCAGAACCATGGATGACTTTTCCTGGCTGCATTCCCTCCCTTTTCAGGTGTCTGTCCAGTCCTCCTCCTGCTCCAACCCAAATCCAGGAGAGAACACCCCCTTCCATTGCCTCGGTCCCACGCTGCTCCTTGCTTACTGGTTATGTCCACTGGCCGCAGCTCCAAAACATCATTCATCTCTTCGACATTAGCACCAGGCGAAGTACTGGTCTGCGGAGTGATCAATTCGACTGCCTGCCTTTCGACACGTCTTCAGTCCCTAGAGGGACACACCCTTATATCCTTTTTCCTCCCAGCGGGAGTCTTCCGTCTCCTTGCCATTCAGTTCCTTGTTGTAGGTGCCATACAAGGCAAGTCAGGGATCTGTCACCATACCCCACAGTAAAGCTTTCATGATCTCCATACCCCAAGAGCAACAGCTATTCCTGGCATGACAGATCTGTGGAACAAGCACTTTCTTAAAGTTTAAGGTTACCTCTTACCTTATGGGAATGAAAGAGTCTATCTTGGATGTATAACGTGAAATATGCTTAAAAAAACACGCAGGCATTGTTTCCAAATCTTCTCCATTGTCTTACTCTTTTGAATTTATACAAAAGCCTGTGGAAATGGTGTACTCTGTCGAGCACCCTGTCTACACTGTGCCCGAGAAGGCAGATTTCACAATTAAATATACCCAGACAACCTGATCGGGCCAAGTACAACAGGAAACATCCCGAAATCTTTTTTTGACATCAAGATATGTGACTAAACAAAACAAGCCATGCACACAATAGAATATTTTGAGACATTAATAACTATTCCCCTCCCCTGAGACCAAGTGACTATTCCCACGTAGGTGCCTTTTATTAATGAAGATTTCTGTTCCACTGTTTCTTTGGGCCAAACTTTATCACGGAGTTTCTTCCACATGAAAAAGACGTCTATAGACGCAAAAAGCCACCTTTCATTCCAAACTTCGATTGGCTTGCAGGCGCCCACGATCCCTAAAAGCTGAGGATACTAATTCTGGAGACCCTTCGGTGATAGGGGGCGTGTCTTCGCCGGCCGATTTTAAGCGTCTCTCAACTCCCAAGTTGACGTCTAGTCCTTCTGTTCAGGTGCACGCAGACTGACCGTACCTCTGGGCTTTTTTCCTTGGAATTTGGGGGGGAAACTAATCCACAGCTATGGTAAGCCAATTCATTCGCACGCAACGCAATTTTCTCTGACTAATATGTGGGGAGCATCTCGTGAAAAAGACAATATCAGTTGGAAAACTGCACTCAGTACAGCTGGAATCTTCATTTATTAATGAACACGCTTTAGAACACTGTACGGCCTCAAATTTTCTTTTACACCAGCAAGTAGCCCATCACACTGAGTGTCGTGTCTAATGCATAGTCATTGTGTGAAGCAGTGTATTAAATTATTAACGAAAGAGAATTTCAGCGTGAAGTCGCCTCAAAGCGGTTGAGATACAATTTTTACTATTTTAATCACCATAATTGAGTTCATATTGTTGCTTTATTTTTAGTATTTAAATTAACTATTTAAATTAACATAGATTGACATCAATTATTTCGAATTACATGTTTTAAATATACTTTAAATATACTAATTATGTTACGCAACGTTGGATACCCGAAAAATATATATTTGCGTACTTTAACCTAAATATCTCGTTAGCAAATGTCTTAGTGGTTTCCCGAGTTTTAGTATTTAGTTAATATAAATACTGAAATGGGACCAAATAGGATTAGTCAGTTGTTCCTCAAGGATGCGAGACAGATGCAAGACATAGTTAGTATTACCCCCGACCTTTAAAGGTGTCGTCAGCTGGGTCCCGAGCCGTCAGGATTATGTGCTTATCCAGCAGATTCCTAGGAATTGTATTTCAAGATGTTACTTTGGAGACGCATTAAATGTGGATAATGTGCTGTGAGCCGTTCGTGTGCAATAATTTCTTTCAGATAGTGTCATGTGAAATCACGATAGACTGAACACGTTAAAAAATAATAATAAAAAAAACATGTATCTGCCAACTTCTTGTGCTGCACTAACAGGGCATGAAGGGCAATGACACATTGCGTTTCATTTGAGTTTCTATACTTTTTATGATGAAATTGATCACCATGGTATTTGCTGTTTTCTAGAGTGAAGCGCAGCAGGAGGCGCGCTCATACTTGAGCGAGGAAATGATTGCCGGTGAGTTACAACAGCGCGGAGTTTACTGGCCGGAATTTAGTTACATAAAATGGCTACCTTTGGGTGGAAAACGCAAAAGTGGAATGGGCGCAAGAATTTTCCGTCTGTTTATTCCTTACACAAATATTTTTGCGCATATTCATCCAGAATTCAAGGCTGCCTTTGACATGTTTGATACCGACGGCGGCGGTGACATCAGCACCAAGGAGTTAGGCACGGTCATGAGGATGCTGGGTCAGAACCCCACCAGAGAGGAGTTGGATGAAATCATCGAGGAGGTCGATGAGGACGGTAATCTTAAATTTGCTGGCTATGTCCTATAATCTCTTCACGGATGCAGTTCCTTGAAATCTAGTCAACCTGATAAATCTCATAAGGAGAATATGTACGTCATACCTCAAAAGTTCATGGCCGAGTTAAGGTGAAGTAACGTCGGATGTTAAAAACGCATGTGCATACTGAACATTCAGTGTTGTTATTTCGTTAATTGCATTCCTTTATCCCAGGCAGCGGTACCATTGACTTTGAGGAGTTCTTGGTCATGATGGTAAGACAGCTAAAGGAGGACCAAGCTGGCAAGAGCGAAGAAGAGTTGGCGGAATGCTTCCGCGTTCTCGACAAGTACGTTTCACTTGGACTGGCGATCTTACTATATGTACCCTTCTAATTGTCTCCTCTACCAACATTACCTTAAAATTGACAGTGAAATTAACAACTGCCAAATGTCACTGACCATATGGGCGCCCCTGCTGAGAGCCCCTGTGAATGCGCACGCATGCGCTTTGTTGTAGGAACGCGGACGGCTACATCGACAGGGAGGAGTTTGCGTTGATCATCCGCAGCAGCGGGGAGGACGTTACGGAAGAGGAGATCGATGATCTGCTGAAGGAAGGAGACAAGAACGCTGATGGCATGCTTGACTTCGACGGTACGTCCACTGTGCCAGGATAGATTTCTCACTCTCTGGACAGATTTTATTTATTCAGCAGAAGTCTTTAACCAAGGCGGAATAGGCGTTCTCATTTTTATTATTAATTAAGATGGGTATTTTTTAACGTCAATCCATAACAGTTTTTCCTTTCTTGAAGCCTAAATCTGCATTTAAGCGTTTATGGCCAGTTTGACTGTTCTAACTTAAGGCGCCTTATCAGATTGATTTATTGTGTGTTCGTTTTTTGCAGAATTCCTCAAGATGATGGAAAACGTGCAGTAAAACAGGGACTCAAGGACATTCCTCCACCACATGACCCTTGCTTCCTCCTGCCTACTCAGCTCTGCCCTGCTCTCTTCTCTCCGAGTCACACTCCACCATTCTGTTTGTCCCCCCAAAATAGGAATCAGCCATGGGGAGAGGGTGTCCTTCGATATCCCACAATTTCTCCCTCTCTCTCGCTCTTCACAATCATTAAGATGCAGCTGTGGCTGAAATCTGAATGTGGCCTAAAGGCTGAGGTGACGGATTCCGTTAAGTTTTTTCCTGGCAACAGATGGTGCCCTGTGTGCTCTGTCTGTCACACCGCATCCAGCCTGTGCTGCTTAGCTTTGGCCACTCAGCACTTTGACAATGATACGTATTAGACGGCACCCATCTCCTGCCAAAGAGGACTGTGAACCAAGGCTTGCAGGAAAACAATAAAATAATGATTTTAAAAACCGCCTGGTGTTTGGTTTGACCTCTGAATTGAAAAATATAAATAAAATTCTATTTTGCTTTTTTTAAAATTTCTTTTATCCAATACCTTTGCTTTTTTCTTTCAGTGCCGTGTAAATTGTGGTGGATTTTTACATGTTTCCTTGAAACTTGGTCTTCGTAGTCATTCTCGGGAATAAAAAGGGTCTATATATATTGTCATTTCTAGTGCTTGTGGTATAAAGGTAAAATCTATAGCGCTAGGAAAACTAAGAACATCATCATTTGGATTCACTTTGAAATGCGTTGTGTATGTGTCTGTCACACACAGTAAACTGATTTTCTGTTTTCTTGCAAAAAATACTCTCACATTGATTTCACAACTGTTATTTGGTAGGGATGTGTTGAGGTCT
Organism: Mormyrops boulengeri; assembly: GCA_026781065.1. Classification (NCBI taxonomy): domain Eukaryota; kingdom Metazoa; phylum Chordata; class Actinopteri; order Osteoglossiformes; family Mormyridae; genus Mormyrops; species Mormyrops boulengeri. Next base: position 26,915,278 of record JAODLD010000136.1, read on the forward strand.
GGCTCATCTCGGTCGTTGAAATTCAATAACCGAGTTAAACAGTATAATCACTCTTATCTCGACTTTAACTCAGCATATGCTCTTGTTATTTACTATTATTACTGCCAAGCCTTTGTTTCTAACTGCATCATTATTCTTCAAATTGACAGTTTACAAGTATTTATTCTCAGCAATCATTCTAAGGATACAATAGTAGTCTCCATTTTGATATTCGTATCTGCATTATTTGAGCAGCAAACATTGCATTTTCACATAATAACCAGTTTAACCACAGAGGAAAATAACTACCTGACAAAAAGGGAAGACGATGCTCCACAGACAGCTGGTTTATTCTCTATGAAGTTCACCACGAGCTTCCGCTCCAATATCCATCTCTAATTTGCAGGCGAAAAACGTGTTAATGTGTTAACATGCGCATGTATGGGCCGGTTTCCTGTACAGGGATTAAGCCTAGTCGTAGACTACATGTCATTTTAAACCTGGATTTATTGAAGTGGCTTTCTCACACATGGATTAAAATAGTCTCAGACTTGCACTCGTCTTGATTTAAACAATCGGATTTCTAGAAGTAGGATTAGATCTAATCCAGATCTAAATGAAGTCTTAAATCAAACCTGGTCAGAGGCAGGTTTAACCTCAGGTTAAAAGCTGCTTGCCTCAAGGCTTACGTCCACAGCAGCAGAAAATGGATTGCCTTGACTAATTCAACAACGATCAGAGACCACCAGCGAGACCAGAAAGAAGGTTGCTTAAAGAAAGGAGCAACCCACTGAATGATTTTGATGATTTACATTTACTTGACCGTTTCCGTATGTCGAAGGAAAATGCAACAGAAATAATTGCTGTAGCTCAAGCTTTCGGGTGACTTAGTCAGGGCCACCCCTATTTCTCCTTCCTTACAAACTGAAGATGAAGATGACTCACACGTCCCCATCGCTGAGCTGCCCGGACCCTGATACTGAAGATGAAGATGACCCACACGTCCCCATCGCGGAGCTGGCCAATGACAGACATGGACTTGCTTACAGAGATGCTTCTGCTGTGCAGCACTTCTCATAAATGTGTCTTGAGTGATAGATAAATGATTGGCATAGACCGGTAAAAAATTCAGAAAATCATTTAACTGAGGTTTGGTTCCAAGGAAAATTGACGCTGCTGCGGCTTCATGTGTCTCTCTCTCTCTTTCACAGACAACTCAAGATGAAGAATTTTCATTTTGACTTCATATCCTTCTTTTAAATTGTGTAATTTCTGTTCAAGTTTCTGATGAATGGTCATCCTTTTCCTTCTTGGCCTGCTGCCTGGATTAGAGACTGCTGGATGCTGACTAATGCTACTGCAGGAGACTAGATGGGACATCGTTTGAGCCTCTTGACTGTTCCCTGTGCCCCTCCAAGTCCTGGGTCAAGATCAGGTCATCTTTGTATGGAAAAAAAATCTAGTATTAGATTTGAGTTCAACAATTAAGGTCATTACATCATTTTTGTTACAAGACACGACTTGCATTTAATTATGTTGGATGGGATGGCACATGCTAAATGAGAGGTGTCCTATCAAATGAATCTTGGGAAGATTCCTCACCTGAACTGTCCAAATGGTCATCATCTGGAATATCTTCCAGGGGTTGCTGGCTTTCAATAATCCCAGCCAACAAATCCCCCAACTCCTCTCTGTCTGGTGGAACTGGGTGTCCCCCCCACCTCCCCACCTGTCTTGACACGTAGCAGCGGTTGTTTTTTCAGATTTATTTTTATGTTTTTCCACAGGACCTTTACAAGATAATACATTTTGAATTAGGAGTTCTATATAATATTGTTTTTTTAAATTTCATTAATGAAAACATTTAAAATTGATTGATTTGTAAGATTGGGGCAACAATAAATCTTACCTGAACTTGTTGGAGTGTCCGGTCGGTTACTTTTTCCATTTGAGTTGAATTAATTCAATATGGAAATCCATGTTTTCTTCTTGTTTTCTGTACCTGAATCGTGCTGTTTATTTTCAATTACTGGGTAGTTTGATACAATTTGTCTGAAAAGGGTCTTCTCAAATTCACTGAAGTTTTTTGAGCGTTTTCTTTTGCCTTTATCC
>JAODLD010000136.1:26922852-26936814 GCA_026781065.1 Mormyrops boulengeri
TAATGCCTAATGGAGAATTGAGGATGATTGCATGTTTTACAAAGGTGGAATATAAAGAAAGGAACATCAGAATAATGTGACTGGCTGGGACTTTCGCAACGTGGCTGCAAGTGATAGCGGTGATACCACCACATCTCACGCGGCCACATTGAGCCATCCGCCAGCCTATGGCTGGTCCTTCCTGTCAGAGCAGTCAGCTTATGCTGCCTGCACCCGCTGCGGATCTGCTACGCAGTGGAGATTCCTGGTTTGCCCACAGCTGTCACGACATGTGGAAAAAAGACTGGGCCTCACAAACCACCACAACATTTTCCTGCAGATCCAGGTTGGACTGCCAGAACTTCCTACTGTGTGAGTTTTCTGAAGGGGGCACTGGGAACACACACACACACGCACGCACTCCACTGACTTTTTGGCTGCCCCACCTTCTCAAAGCTGAATAAAAACAGCTTTTATTGCAAATTTTAAATAAACTTGTACATCACTGATCATCCCAACAACAGGAACAACAACATAAAACAAAGCAAACAAAAAAAAAACATGATCTTTCAAAACCTTTTTTTGTGTTTAGTGATGGTGGTGAGGGATGAGTGACAGTTTGGATAACAGAAGGGTACGACCTGCCAGTGACAACAGCTGCAGTGATGGTCCTCGAATGAACATCACCACGACAATGGAGGATCGGACCAGCAGGTGGCGCCCCTGGCCGCCGACCGCCTCACTGGCGTTTCTTGGCGATGAGGAAGCCGACCAGCGTCCCCGTGACCAGCGCCAATGCCGCCAGCAGCCACTGCTGGAACCTCTCCTGAGAGCGGCGGGTTTCAGCGGCCGCGTCGTTGCCGAAGATCTCGGCGAAGCGATCCTGCCGGGAAAGGAGGGCAGAAGGGTGAGTGAGCGAGAATATGCGGAGGCACGGCCAACGCAAAGCGAGGACTGACTCTGCATTCGCACTACAGCCTTTATTTTCGCAGCTGACTGCATGCAGCTTTACATGCTAACTGAGGGAGAATTAATCCCTGGGACAGATCTGAGCCCAGGCTGACAAATGGGAAACGCCCCTACCCACAACTATCAGCTCAGATGTCACCTGCTGTGGATCCACTCCCTAGTGAATATTACCAGAACCTTTAGGTCTCATGAATCAGCTGCCCTGTAGCGTGTAACATGACATGGTTTGACCAGTTTTACAGGCCCGCAAGCTGACTGCTCACGATGGTCAGCGGGTTTGTAGGAACCTGTCTGCATGACAACACTAAAGCACTGATGCTTGTTTTTTTTATCCATCCATTCATCCATCTTCTGTAACTGCTTATCCTATTCAGGGTTCTGGGTCCTGGAGGCTATGGGCACAAGGCAGGGAACAACCCAGGATAGGATACCTACCCATCACAGGGCACACTCACATGTGAGGGTTCACTCACATATGTGCACTTATGGACAGTTTGGTAACTCCAATTAACCACAGCATGTTTTTGAACTTTGGGGGGAAACTGGAGTACCCGGGGGAAACGATAACACGGGAGAACATGCAAACTCCACAAACATGGAGCCATGGTGGAGATTCGAAGCAAAGTCCCAGAATTGTAAGGAAACAGTGCTACCTACTTCACCACTGTGCTACCCCTCAGTTTTTTCATTTAAAAATACATTTAAATAAATACTTCTCTAACTGATTGGTTGCTAATCAATGTAGACATCACACTTTGTAAAATTAGGAATTCTGCTGAACTGTAGTCATTGATTTACTGCGTTGCACCATCATTTCAAAACCAAAACCACGTATTGTTCAGCACTGCTTTCTATCACTCCATTGTCCAAATATCAGTGGGCAATCGAGAACCACACCTGGCATAAACTGCTATTGTAACCACAGGACACATCTGAATCAAGGGACTGATGGCGGCAACGGTGATGAAACAGGTAAGGAGGCAGAGAAATGCAGACTTGCTGGGGGGAGGGGGGGGGTTGTGTAATTCTCTCTCATGACTCAGTTTTCAGGCACACAAACATATTAAACATTCTCCAAACTTAAGAAGTGTGCAGTGCAAGAGAAACCAGACCCTCTGGGGGAAAAGAGAAGCGGAGGCCAGTAGAATCACTCAGGAGAACGCGATACATTCAAAATGAGATCCTCGAAGAATAAGAGTCACTCCCTAACCTGATGTCAAACATGACACTGACAGATCCCATCTGACATGCTTGAGATGTCAGACAGCTAAGCTCACACCCTTAACTAAGGCAACTTACAAAGAGTACAGGATTTGACTGGAGCTTCAGAATCAAGCAGTGACCAGCGGCAGCTTCTGCACGGCCCACAGGCTTAACCTTCGGCCTGCAATCGCACACTTCAGTTTGTACCCTTTGTTCATTCATCTCCCTCGTTATTCATTTACACTGTTTTTTTTACCCACCCTGAAAATGATCTGGGAGAGAAAGAGGCCTACAGACAGAGACAGGGTGTGCGGCATTCCAACGCCTTCCACTTTCTGCCCCGGATAGCCTGTCCCTGCTGAGTCACTGTGACCAACCGTAACCCTGGGCAGGAAGGGAATCAATAGGGCAAATTCTTCAGAATGTTTGCTAAAGATCCACATAACTGAGCCCGCCCACCCTCAAACCGGGATGCTCCTATCGGAAAGATCCCTTAGTCTGATGCGTCTGCACATTCGAGCATTCGGATTGGTCATTCGGCAACAACTGGGTGATCTTCAAGATTGACCATGACATCACGTCACTCTCCTGCGGCCCTGACAGGGCTGCATGTCACCATGCCATACATGCCTCCATGGGTGACTCAGATCCTCAAAATGTACAAACTCATATGGTAATGCAAAAAAAAGGGGGGGAGGGTGGTCCAATGAGAGAGCACTTTACACTCAGCTGGTGTCCTCATTCCTACAACGACTGGAATGGATGAGAGCAGCGAGAGGCATTGAAAAGAAAAGGCAAGGAGGGAGAGAAACAAAGAGGGAATAAAAAAGGAGGGACAGGAAGTAAAAGGGTGGAGAGTAAAAATTGATGGAATGTATTATGACGAAACAGAGATAGGTATGTGAGAAGCAAGATACACAAGAGGATGTGGTTTATAAACCAGACTTATTCTGAATCCAGAGGCTCGGACCCTAAGAATCCGCACGAAAGTGACCTGAAGTCCTTCACCCAACATAACTAGCAATGGGACCTAGTTAACCACATACAGCTACTCGCGAGGGCATAAAGAGGCATGCTGCACCACGTTACTACTTCGGCTATAACTTTACCTGTCTGCCATTCATCCAAAACACATCAACCTGCTGTGGTAAAGACTCAAGTACCACCTCAAGGGTACAACAGCAGCACTCTGGCACCTTTCTTCCATCCACAAGCCAGGCATCCTCTGCACTCACTCTCCTACTTCCTACAGATACCTGCCACCGACCTGTCAGCATTTTCTGAGCCCATTCAACAGAATCATTCAGTGATATTCAATTACCCTCCTTCAAGGACCAATTTCATCTTTCCCAGAGTTTTTTTCTACCCTTCAGTAAAGTACAGTGTGACACTAACAACCTAAAACAGGTTCTTTTGGCATGTAGGATTGAGAAATGTATGTAGTTGCAGTAAGGGAGGTGCAACTGTTTCATCACATACTAACCCCACCACCCCCCAGGCATTTCCAAGTTACCATCATCTCAGTACTAACAATATCTAGAAAAATCTGACAGGAAGCTGACCTCAGTAAGCTCTCTGGGAGGGGGGAACAGACCAAGTGGATAGAAAAGCCTGAGTCACCCTGAGAAATGGCTGCATCTCCACTCCCTCTTCTGGTAAGCAGCCCAGTGACCTCATCGGCCCTGGAAAGGACTGGCAGGAGGACCTCAACAGTGCACGCCCACCCCGAAGGGGCAGCATGCCCAGATAGAGGGGCCCACACCTTGGCTGGGCCACATGTCACACGTGCTGCCAGCAAACCTAAAAGAACCGAAATTCAACACCAGCTGTGGGCTAATGTCGTGGCTGGAGAACGGCAATGACAGACTGCGGCCTCTGTGTGCTCGTGCAAGACAATCACACGCTGTGAACTGTTTTGGCAAAAAATAAAAAAAGAACTGGAGAGGCACAGAACGTATGAGTCACCTCGGATTAACGCAGTTTCGCAGAAAACACTCAATACGATGCCCTCAGTGCTGACTAATGGGAGCACTTCTGTCAGCCCTCAATGGCAAAACAAGGGCACCTACATTCACTTGCTCCCCAAACTCCTTCCGTGACTGATACTGCTGTCACTTCTGTGGTCCTGCTGGAGGCGGCCCCCAGAAAACCAGACGCTGCTGCACCTGATCTAGGCCAGATGTTTTCATGCACCGGGCACATGTGAATTGCAGCTGTCTGGGCCTAATGTACGGTGCCCCCATACCCCCTGTCACTATGGGGGCCACCCCTGGAGATCTCTGGGATCAAGAACAAGGGGTGGCTACAAACAGGCTCTGCAGTGTCAGCAATGCGAACCCCGACCTCAGAAAGCACATGGCAATATGGACAAGATGGTCTACAGCTATTATGGCTGATGGGTGCCAACAGATGCAGGGCGAGGTGCAAAAGGGGTGGTTTAAAGAGTAGAGATATGAATAGAGCAGCCGTGGTTCTGAATCTGCTGAGAACTTACCCATCCTCCTTGGGTTTGAATCCAGGGCTGGATATGGTTGTCCAAGTAGACGGTCATCCAGTCCACAATGTGGCCCACCAGCGGGCTCATCTCCTTCTCGACACACTCCACGCACAGCGCGCCGCCAAAGGCGAAAAGGCCCACCACTCGGCCCCAGTTGACACCGTCCCGGAACACCTCGTTCATGACGCTCTCGAAGCTCTGGTAGGCTGTGGCCGGCGTGATATGCAGCTGTGACGACAGGTCGCTGAAGGCACGCTGGTACCGGAACTCAAATTCGTTGGCCGAGAGTCGCAGCGCCTCCTTCACCGCCTCCAGGCCCTGGGGCGTTGCGCCTTCCCGGGGCGTGCCCTGGCCCACAGAGTGCCCGCTACTGACCGATCCATTGGCATGAGCCACGGCGCCTGCTGCTTCGCCCTCACCTGCCCCTGACTGCTCAGTCTGCTCGTTAGCTTCGTCCTGTTGGATGTGGGCAATGGAGTAATTCTTCTGCGCCAGCTTATAGCTGACAAAGTACTCTACCAGCTCCCTATTACTGTAGGACATGCTTTTCCTTCGTTCCCTTTCTCCCCGCCTCCCTCCCACAGACAGTTGTACGCTTTCTTGCTTAACAGGAGTGTGCCCCTCTCCCACGTTCCCTCAAGCTGCAGGCACCATGTCCGTCCCTCCCACCCCCCGGGTGTATCGATGGCTGGCTTTGGGGGGGGGGTTCACCAAAAGGCAGCTATGGTGACACGAGCCCTGGAAGAGACAACATGAAAGCATCAATGTTAGGGAAGGGGAAACACACAGGTTGAAAGGGAGCAAAATTAACAGAGGGGGCTTAAGCAGAGTCTCTGAACAGGGACAGCAGTGCTACACCGGGGCTTCCTGGATGATTTGAGGGGCATTAAGATAAGGGCAAGAGAGGCCTACATCCGGATGCTGATGTTTGGCAACAGGACACTGTTTCCTAATTCATTATTACGATATTCACACGACAGGCCTAAATGGATCTTAAACGACTAGACTGACACTTAGCACACAAGTTAAGCACACTTAAGCGTTAACAGTCACATGTTTAATGCCTTAATGCTATATTATGTTGAGTAACACTGTCCCTTAAGCCATAACTTTGATTAAAATGTAACCAAAGCAACAATGTTTATTGCACAAAACAAAAAAACAGGACTACATATGACCATTTACCAAATAGTCAACTGTCATTTATAATCTTACGTACATCCGCGTGACTACTACCACTAATGATTATGTTAGAAAAAGTCTTAACTAAAACGTATTGTTATTTTCAACGTTATAACCGAAACAAACAAGCACATTAATTTTTTATACGATAACATTAGCTTATGATTCACGAACACAACAGGCGCCAGGAATTATACAGGCTAATGTTAGCAACAGACTACAAACTCCGTCTAAAGGCCTTCGCCTGAACGACTGCGGATAGTCCGTCAGCCACATTTAATAAGTTTAAGTTGCATTTTTCAGATGCGATAAGAAGGCGTAAACGTCAGGTTCGTAAAAAGGCGTGGTTTGAAAATCTACTTTATTTTTGAGAACTATACACAGCCTTTCGCAAACCGGGGGTTGGGAGCCCCTCATTTATTTCACACTGGAGCGTAGATGACACCCCTATAAACATCTAAGTAAGCAAATCCCAAGATGTGACACGTGGGTGAAAAAAAAAAGACTACCAAGGGTTAATACACCCCCGCTAATAGCTAATATGACGCATCACAGTTAACCTTTGATATAAAAAAATACTGGAAGTTAAGATTAACCACTGTGAGTTTCTGTAGGAGAAGTAACATTACAATCTAACGTTCAGAGGATGGGCGGGTATGCTGAATACCGAAACGCAAGCATCGAAACGCCCCCAGCACAAGCCATGTTAATAAACTAGTGCCATGACAAAAATCACCAAAATGAAATTAGTCTCTGCCCCTCAGACCGCTCACTCTCGTATACAGCGCAATAACGCACTGCCCTTCCTTTTTTTTCCACAACCATCAAGCAAAATATGCGAGAGGGGAAAATGGCCAAGAACTGAGGGTGAAGCGACCCACGGTTAAACTACGTCGTAAGGTAAGCGAGACGAGCCAACTTACCTGGCCGCGGATGTAGTGCGGGACCCTGCGCACAGCCTCCCTCTAACTACCTGCTTATTTATTTATATTAGACTAAACGCATGACGGTTTTTCCAAACTGCTGTCAAAAAACCGAAAGATGCTGCGGAGGATCAGCGTCGTAAAAAAGCTCGACGTCGGTTTACAAGCTGGCCCCACCCTCCTCTCTGGCCATTGGCTGAGAGGATGACACCGCCCTCTGCGTCGCCGTAAATTACGTAATAAAGGAGCACATTGTACTGGCCGCATTATCTGATTCGCTGCATTCTCGGCCGAAAAGAGCGACACAATGGCTCGGAGGGCAGGGTCTCTTACTCGCAACTCGGGTTCGAATCCAGCGCGTCCACAAGGGATCTATGTGGTTTACGAGAGTGCGCGTTCGCGTCGGCGGTTCCACAAGGGTACTAAGATTCAATCCCGCGGACATGTCGTTCAGGTGAGCTGGTGACTTGGCATGAGCCGTACACGTCGGACTGGCGTCCTGGTCACCGTTCCCCTACTCTCTGGAACTGGTTGTGAATTACTGCGACCGTAATTGAATAATCAGTTATTACAAATGTACGGATATCATCAAACAGCCTTAATCAATCAAATAAATCACTGTGTGATTTATAACAGTGTTATAATAACAGGAAACGTACTCCTACTCAGAAAAAGGAAATTGCAAGAAAATCAAATAATAGTTACGTATTTAACTGAAACGCCCAGGTGATACATTTCTATCTCTGGCACTTACACCATCAATGCAGTTGTAATTTTCAGTGACGGGTAAGTCCTTGGCGAGGAATCCATTTTATTAGAACATGAACAATTGCCCACGTAGCTTTCTTTATCTAGTGAGTGTACGGAAGACAGTAGCAAATGAAAAATGCATTTTTTCTCATCCATTAAACCACAAGGATAAATACTTACGTTAGCATTTACGGATATAATACAACATGATCGAGTTTTTCTAAAGCATTATAATCCCTTGTGTAGCTCGCTTCCCAGTCCAACAGTCCTGCTGCTCTTGCAAGGTTATATGTACAACTTAACGATTGGTCAATGTCGTTGTGACGTTTGTTCGGATGTTCCTCCTTCATTCAATGACTTTAACCAATCAAGCAAAAATAAAACGGAAATATTATATCGTTTGCCTGTTACTAAGTTCGAGCCCTGACCATTTTATTTACGAGATACAAAAAAGATACGAATTTACCCTGTGTTAGGTACTCGTGCATTTAAAGTTTTCTATCTCTGTAATTATGACCATACGTAATATTCAGCACTACATACTCTTACCACAGGGTGGCGCCAATAACGTGGTATCAATTCAAGTCATAATGTACACCGATCTGCCATACTACTAAACCACCTACCTAGTATTCTGTAGGTCCGGCTCGCGCCATCAAAACAGCTCTGACCCGTCGAGGCAAGTCCTCTGAAGGTGTCCTATGGTATCTGGCATTAAGGTATTGGCAGCAGATCTGAAGTTGCGAGGTGGGACCTCCATGGATTGGACTTGTTTGTCTGGCGCATCCCACAGATGCTCGATTGGATTGAAATCTGAGAAATCCCGAGGCCAAGTCAACAAATTAAACTCTTTTTTTTCATATTCCTCAAACCATTCCTGAACAATTTTTGCAGTGTGGCAGGGTGCATTATCCTGCTAAAAGAGGCCATTGCCATCAAGGGATACCAGTGCCACGAAGGGGTGTACTTGGTCTGCAGCAATGTTTGTGTAGGTCGTACATGTCAAAGTAACAACCACATGAATGCCAGGACCTAAGGTTTCCCAGAAGAACATGGCCCAGAGCATCACACTGATTCTGCGGGCTTGCCTTCTTCCCATAATGCATCCTGGCACCATTGCTTCCCTGGGTAAATGATATGAATGCACCCAGCTGTCCACATGATGTGACAGAAAATATGACTCATCAGACCAGGCAAGTTGCTTCCTTTGCTCTGTGATCCAGTTCTGATGCTCACATGCTCATTGTAGGTGACTTTGGCGATGGACAGGGGTCAGAATGGGCACTGTGTGGCGATGCAGTCCCATATGCAATGTGTTTTGACACCTTTCTATTATAGCCAACATTCACTTTTTCAGCAATTTGTGCTACAGTAGTTCTCCTGTATGATCGGAGCAGATGGGCTAGCTTTCGTTCCCCACATGCATCGATGAGCCTTGGGCGCCCATGACCCCATCGCCGGTTCACCGGTTGGTCTTCTTTGGATCACTTTTGATAGGTACTGACCACTGCATAGTCGGAACACCCCACAAGACCTTCCGTTTTAGAGATGCTCTGAGCCAGATCCTTATGCTTGCCCATTTTTCCTGCTTCCAACACATTAACTTAAAGAACTGACTGTTCGTTTGCCTAATACATTATTGGCCCCTTGATAGGTGCCATTATAATGAAATAACTGCACTTCACCTGTTGGTATTTTTAATGTTATGGCTGATTGGTAAAAGTTACTGTATGTAGTATTTAGTAAGTGAGGTGCAATTTTTTCATCACATACTAACTCCGCCCCACCCCCAGAATTTCCCACTTACTGTCATCTCAGTACTACTGCTGAGCCAAAAACAGAATACTCACTAAATGGACAAAAGTGTTGCACCTACAAGAGCTTTTATGACATCCCGTTCTAAATCCATAGGCATCAATATGGAGTTGATCCCCCCTCTTTGCAGCTATAACAGTTGCCACTCTTCTGGGCCATTCTCTCCTTTGTCCATTCACCCAAAAGATTATTCGTGTAGTCAGGCACTGATGTTGGACGTGATGGCCTGGCTCGTGATCTCTGTTCTAGTTCATCCTAAAAGGTGCTTGATGAAGTTCAGGTCAGGGGTCTGTGTGGGCCAGTCACATTCTTCCATACCAAAGTCAGCCAACCATGTCTTTATGGACCTTGATTTGTGCACTGGGGCACAGTCATGCTGGAACAGAAAAGGGCCTTCCCCAGACTATTCCCATATAGCTGAAAGCACAGAAATGTCCAAAATGCCTTAAGACATTAAGAGCCCTCTTCACTGGAAGTGGCCTAACCCAACCTCTGAAAAACAACCTCATAACATTATCCCTCCTCCACCAAACTTTACAGTTGGCACAATGCAGTCAGGCATGTAACGTTCTCCTGGCATCCCTGACAAACCCAAACTTATCCATCAGACTGCCAGACACAGAAACGTGATTCGTCACTCCACACAACACATATCCACTGCTCCAGAGTCCAGTGGCAGTGTGCTCTACACCTCTCCATCCGATGCTTGGCATTGTGTTTAGTTATGTGATGCTTGCATGCAGTTGCTTGGCCATGGAAGCCCATTCCCTGAAGCTCCTGGCTCACAGTTTTTGTGCTGGGGTTAATGCCAAAGGAAGTTTGGAGTTCTGCAGTTACTCAGTCTACAGAGTGTTGGTGACTTTTATACACTATGCACCTCAGCACTGGGCAACCCTGCTCTGTAACTTCACATGGTCTGCCACTTCATGGCTGTGTTTCTGTTGTTCCAGAACACTTCTACTTTGTAATAATACCACTTACAGTTCACCGTGGAATATCTAGTAGGGAAGAAATTTCACAAACTAACTTATTGCAAAGGTGTCATCCTATGACAGTACCATGTTTGAATTTACTGAGCTCTTCAAAATGACCCATTCTCTCACAAATGTTTGTTAACCTGACTGCATGGCTAGGTGCTTGATTTTATTCACCTGTGGAAGTGGGTCTGAATGAAACACCTGAATTCACTGATTAAGAGGTGTGTCCCAATACTTTGTCCATATAGTTTATTATTAAGGTGATGTAGATATACATCTTAAGTAACCATTTGGAACGTACAGATGTCAGAAATTTGTATCAAATATATAAACGAATAACATTTATCTTTTAAAATATTTCACATAAAAATCAGTTTCTCTAAAATCTGCATATAAATATCCTGAGTAATATTTCATGTGGAAGATATTAACAATATTAGTTTAATAAAATATTTACCTACAAAACTTTTCTATATTTAAAACATACTGCATCAGACATTTTATTCATATCTTGACTTGTAATCACAGCATTTTTAAAAACAAGAATTTTGTACCGATATATCCTCACATTGCTGTTCACAGCATTCAGAACCAAAGACCGGTAGGTTGGGAGATTAACGTGTGATGTCAGCCTGTCTTTCTTCTGAGGCCTCATGCTCTGACGGGTCACTGGTTTCCAGCAAAAATATGCTTCATCTTTCCAAATGACAGTAACCTCTCTGTGGTGCTAAACTGGATGCACGACTGACGGTGTGAATTAAAGGAGCCCATACTAAATGCTATTTGACCTTTCATTTGTAATAAAGGGTAGGTGGGAGTAAGTAGGAAGTAAAGAGCCAATATATATGTATATAGTTACCCTGAATATTAAAATATGCCAACGTATCCATTGCATTGCCCATCTGTAAGCCTGTGTTTTGAAGACTGGAGCATTGTGATTGGATGAAAAGTCCTTCCAATAGCATGTTAGCTAATATTACTGTTGAGAAATAGACCCATGCTATTGGAAGTCAAGTGAAACTAGGTGGAGACTGAAAGAATGTTCTCCACCTTTGTTAAATAAGGCAAGGATAACAAAAATATACAGTACGGTGGCATACACTCAGATTGCATGACATAAAACAATTGGAGGTTAAATTACATCTTCCGCATTCTGATGAATCCTTTTCCATTATGTCCTACCAGGTGTTTGCTCATTACAATTCTCTTTAAATTACTACATAAACAATAATCTGGTCCAGATTCGGAATTAGGCCTTTGTTAGTAACAAAAAGAACATGAAACGTCGGACGAGATTGTTTATATGATTGTGTTGCATGGTCAAAGAACCGATATAAATTTGAAATGGTAGACCCCAGCGTTTTGAAAGATTACTAAAAATGTATAAAAATAACCGCCACAGGTGAATGTCCAGTTTTCTTTACAAGGCTTAAAATCATATAATTAATATTAAAAACAAAACAAGGCTCATCTAAGCATTAAGTGAGAAAAATGTACAGATATAGCATCAGGGATAATTATGAAAAGCCACAAGACAGGGGTATCCATTCATATACCTAATTAATAAATTCTAAATAGTCCCCTCTCGATTTTGTATGAACAATGAACATTGAATTGTGATTTGTTAAATATCAAGGGGCAGTTGAACATTTGTTTTGTTTTGATGTCTATACACTATCACTAAAACATGCAGACTGTTTTAAAATTTAAAAAAATTTAAATTTTTTATTAAAAATAGCTGATGGTAAGTTATGGTAAGCTGATGGTAAGTTATCACTTCATTCTCATTCAGAATCAGTCATTCATTCAATATTGAAAACTAGGATTTCTGTTATTAGTATATATTCCAAACAAGAGCAATATCACGAAACAATATAAAATATAGTTTGAGGGGTAAGATCAAATGTGATTAAAATCAGAGATAAGTTGGGGGGGGGGTGAATTGTTTTTAGTGGTATAGAGTCTGTGAGTATTATGAGTATTTTGACCTTCACAGTTGTGTTGACAGGATTAGCGTTTTTTTGTTCTCCGCCTGTCCGTGTGCGACTATAGTGTCAGGACAGTGCCCTGCTCCTCCAGGCTGCTTTCCTCTGACTCTCCTTGTTCACTGTCTGATATGCTTAGGGAGTCCAGGCCACTGCTGGAGCCCACTGGCCCACTCTGCTTCAGGCCCAAGTGCAGCTCATAGCGTGGGACAGGTCTCGACTCCCAGCCTGCCTCCACCACCAAGTCTTCCTCCTCGCTTTCCTCCTCCTCCTCCTTCTCTAGCTCGCTCTTCTCCTCTTCCTCCTCCTCAAGGAGGAAGTTCTGATATGTGCCAAGGGGTCTCCCTGAGTCGGCTGCAGGGGCCCGCACCACGTTGTAGCTCTGGTTGGCAGGCGTGACCGTCACGATTAGGTTGTGGCTGTTCGCGATCATCATGTCGGTCACCTGATTGAGAGATTTTCCCGCCACTGGAACTCCGTTGACCTCCAGCACCTCATCGTTGACGGCGAGCAGCCCGGTGCTCTCGGCCAGGCCCCCCGGCACCACGCGCGAGATGAACACGCCTGGGACCCTCTCAGGGCCCTGGGGGGTGAGCCGCATGGTGGTGCCGTCGCGGATGTAGAAGCCCAGCGGGCGGTCGGAGCCACGCCGATGCAGCCGGACGCGCCGCATCCACTCGGGCAGCACGTTCACATCCACCACTGAGGACACTGGCCGGAAATCCCGAGGCTGGCTGATGACCACACCGTGCTTCTGGAGCTTTGGGCCTTGAGAAAACACAGTGGCCAAGGCCCTTTTCTTCCATGTGGGTGCGTCCGTGACAAACATGTTCTGGTCTGCTTCCTCTGCAGGGAGACACACAATTTCATGCAAACTGGGAAATGGCTGCCTGCACCACCAGTCCACAGTTATCTACCACATCCCACTCACAGCAATATTACCCTGAGTTGTTTGCGCTACATGCACAGTAACAGCTAAACGTCAATCTGGCATTGATCAGACTGTAGGAATCATGGCTGGGTAATAGGTTTCCGATATTATTTTTATTACCCCTTATGGATTGCAGTCTTACCAGTCCCTTCAATATTTATTAATATATTTTTTATCAAGGTGAAAAAACTGTAAAGTGCTCACAAGTAATGAACAACCCAACTGTTTTAGTGTAAAAGTGGAGAGGAAAGCAAGATGTTTTGGGAAGAAGACAGACGAAATGCTAATGTCACTTGCATCAGGTGGGATATGAGCACTGATCAGTATTTTAGTTTTCTTGGAAGGAGTGGGACATTTTGGCTTGATAATTAAGAGTTAGTTATTCAATCAGTTTTCCTTATTTAATCAAGGCCGTTTCTCATGTATATATAAATAAATAATGACGACACACAGAGAAGCTCCCTGGGTGCGATGGGGTTACGTTCTGAAAAAATCAAATGACGAAAATGCATTTTATCCTAACAAAAATCATAGACTACCCTACCTTACCTTAAACATGCTTAGAACTCCATTCTAAGCCTCCATTTGGGCAAAATCATTAACACAAAGCCTATTTTATAATAAAGTGTTGAATAGCTGTAATTTAATGAATACTCATAGCCATTGTAGAGTTGAAATACAGGTCCTTCTCAAAAAATTAGCATATTGTGATAAAGTTCATTATTTCCTGTAATGTACTGATAAACATTAG
>JAODLD010000136.1:26936914-26955316 GCA_026781065.1 Mormyrops boulengeri
TCTAATGTTTATCAGTACATTACAGGAAATAATGAACTTTATCACAATATGCTAATTTTTTGAGAAGGACCTGTAGACAGACAGAACGGAAGAAATAAAAAATATTTGTCCATTGACCCTCCACTGGAATGAAACAACAACTAGTATATGGTACCAAATTGGATTTAGTTTAGATAGATAGTCCGGAGCGTGGACCTCCTCTCTACGGACGCGTGTCTCGCAGCACCGCACATATATCCCTATATGTGAGCCAAACATTTTACTGAGAATTTTCCATTTAGCAGACCTCTGCGGTACCTCCGAGTTGGGAGAATGCTGAGGATCAACATCCTTGTTAACTGCAGCAGCTGTTTGACAGGCAGTCGCTGACGTTTGCATCAGCTGGCAGAGCGCGGAGCACTCCTTACGCAAACACGCCAGGGCCGCTCTCGACTATTTAACTAAAGCACCTTCATCTGAATTCCTGTAAACCGCACATGTTTGCCAAGCTCAACCACGACAAGTGGACAGAGTCAAAGCCAGGACAGCGGGAGCAGAAGCACGTGTCAGAGAGCTGTGGGGATAGGGAGAGTGCAAGTCACGCTCATGGGCGCCAAGAACAACACCAAAAATCCCTCAATCTCCCAATGACTTTACTGCAAAAGGCCTTAAACAGCAAATAGCCAGCTCAGAACCTCACTGTACATGTACTGGTCAGGCTGCTACAGAACGGGGGCAAACTGGAATGTGGGAACGGATGATCTGCTGCAGTGAAGTTACCCATTCGTAGTGCATTTCAGTTCACATTCCTCCTATCCTCCCAAACAAAAAATTTTTAAAAAATGACACGCCACAGGGCGACACCCCCCAATTTCTTACCTTTCCTCTGTATGAATAAGCGCAGAAGAGGTCGGGCAGAGGAAACGGCTTTGTGGTAATTGCCGTCATTGTTGATAGGCAGCAGAAGCCCCTGGGGGTCGGCGTACTTCACCAGCAGGTCCTCGTTGGGGATGAGGTGCACATGCTGCAAGAGCATCAGGAACTCATGGAAGTGGCCCAGCGCCGAGCGCTCCAGGCAGAACCGCCGGAACTCAGCTCCAAACTAAAATGGACAAGGAGGGACGAAGGAGGTGATGAACGGGAAACGGGACGGTGGTCCTCACCAAGGGCCCCTCCAGACCACCACGCGGGTCAGGTAACAAGTTCCTGGACAAGCCAGCATCACTGTACAAAGGGAGTCCCAGACGGTTCATGTTGGCCAGGGCTACTATATACATCAAAGAGCTGCTAGTTTCGAGAGTGGCTCATTTTCCTTATCCGATACCAAGCTCTTGAACGTTTCACAACATTCATGGCTGGGACATGACCTAAGAAAGCGGAACAGACCTGTCACCTGCTTCTCAAGGAGATGGAAGTTGATGCTGAAAGATATAATCTAAACACAGAAACAGAAAACTAATAAGGAGAGTAAACTAAAATAAAGATTTTAAAGTATCGAATTCAAACAAGGTGCTTTAAGTGTAACAAGAATTACCTGAAAAATATGAAAAATAACTTAAATGTATTATTCAAATGTTGCTCAAAGGCTGCACTGTATGTCATACTGCATTTATTGCATGCACACTCACAGTTGTAGCTTAGTGCAAGTTGTAAATGTGTGTGCTTAAGTCATGCTACAAATATCTTCTGTCTTGCACCAATGTCTTTCTCCTGTTGTCACACCTATGGGTCAAATTCAGAAGCTACCTACCTTTTTGTGTGGTAATAAGAAGGATACAGGATGTTGAATTTATTTTGCAGAATGAAGCTTGGTTCCTAAGATTTTTCTTTGTTATTTCTGGATGTGTATGCAGAACCATTCCCCAGCGCATTCGCATTCTGTCAATCTACCAATTTTTAAATCTAAATTTTACTCTGCATCAGTGAATGTAGATTAATGTACAGTATAAATTACACGTTATATTAATATATTCGTATTTATCCATTTTCAGTACCCACTTGTCCTATGCAGGGTTGTGGAGGTGCAAGGTAAGGAAAAAACCCAGAACGGGGAGCCAACCCATTACAAGGCACACGCACACATATATTAAATATACTAAAATCCCATCCAGAGTGAACTCCATCCTTCAGTCTTATGCTGCCCTGGATAGACTATTTGCCCCCTGTAAACCTGACCAAGATAAGTGCTTAGAAGCTGAATGGATGGATGGATGAATAGTGAAAAATGTGAAACAATCTATTACAATCATGTAATTACTAATTTTCCACAACCTTTTTTGTCAAAATGAAAAAAAAAAATATTTAAAGTAAAGCAAATTCCCGATCTGGACCAATAACCATGCATGATTAAAATACATTATTTAATTTGTGACATACAATTATATATACACGATATAAAAACCTTTATATCTAATATCTAAATATTGAAACGGCTTCATTATCATGACCACTATCATAATTTCCTTCCTGCTGTTTTTCTTTTCCTTCTGGAAATGATCTATAATTCCATTTTACTTATAAACAAAAATTTCAGACGATAGCCCTCGTTTTCTCCCAGGAAGTTGAAACGCCAAAAACATTTGATTAAACAAATGTTTGTTCTGATAAAAACATATTTTTTCCGAACTCATTTTCATAAGTCTATTTTAAAGAAACTCGGTGGTTTATTGTATTAAGCAGCATACTGTGCGCGCCTTTCCCCAGCACTTTTGCTTTCTATTTAGATAGTATTGCAGCGGGGTGTGACTCATGACACTTTCGCTCCCCCCTACCTGCCTTCACGTAAATTTGCAGTTCTCACATTTCTATGTGATAAATCAGAATACCGTCTTCATCCTAAAGTACAACAGCAGACCTCTCATAAATACAAGCATTCCTGGTTAAAAGTTAACACGTCAAACTGTCGCCCTTATTATCTTCCAGTTCCCTGTCAGGAACGTAGCGCTAGATAAGGATATCAGCTATAGCGTCAAAGTCAAATGTACTTTTGTGCCCTACTACATTACTTCTCTCGATGGTCTATATAATATGCGTTCTACATAAAAACAGGACGTAACTTCCGTAAATGATATCAAACCTACTGCTTAAGCTCTGCCTGTACTATACTGTTAATACTGACATTCTTGTTGATCGGGAAACTCGCAAATTGCCGACGTAAAGACAGACAGATCACTTTCTCCACCCGAAGTCCTGATCTGAACTTCAGTAAATACGGTGTGTGATCCTGAATGTATTATACATGAAGATAAAACTTTATGCAGTGGAAGGAAATGATTATTATCTACATGAGAAACAACTGAATAACTGAACAAATCTTTGTACATAATATTGTTTAAAAAAAAAACGTTGTACTGCTCCCAACTAAGGCGGAATAAGAAATACGGGAACATGGGGGAACAAGTATTTGACGGTAAAATCATATTAAAATCTGTGAAGACTTACCTTGCTTTTTACTTCCACGATGTTGAGAACTTGATTATTCGCCACACGGCGGTTTTTGTTCATCTCTCACTACCACGACCCGGTAAGATGCGAGTTCTACCCTCCCTCGTCCACCTTACGCTTCAGAATCCTAAGCGGGGTCCGAATCTTATCCAAACAGGTGCGCGCACAGGTGCGTCATGACTCACTGCGGTCCGCTGTCGCTACGCGCTTTTCACCCAACACTCCGCTGCGCGAATCCCACGCCCGTGGCTCCATCCCTTGGACGACTTGCCATACGCATGCGGGAAAACTGATTTCTGGACAGCGTCGTTTTCCAGCGTGCGCGCACCTCCTCTCCACGGACGCGTGTTCTCGCAACACCGCACCCTATTCGCCCCCCCGCTACTCCTCAGTACTGAAGTTCAGATAAGCACCGGCGTGGCTTAATCTTTCGCAGCATGGGCTGTGACTAAACCTGGATAGTATCTTTTTTTTTTTTTTTTTTTTTAAGACAACTTAGATTTAAAAAAATCACTTTAGGTTTCACAGATAAATATACTTATATAAGTTATATATGTGAGATAAACTAAAAAATACCAGAACAGGAAAATGAAAAAGTGAAGGGAAAACCAGACAACAGAAAAAGGTTGTATATACAGTATTTGGACAAAAGTATTGGGACACACCTCTCAATCAGTGAATTCAGGTGTTTCATTCAGACTCATTGCCACCTAGCCATGCGGTCAGGTTTGCAAACATTCGAGAGAGAAAGAGTCGTTCTAAAGAGCTCAGTGAAGAACAACCATAAAATAAAATAATAATGGATCCTTGAGGGAAAATATTTTCCCCTACCCCATCTTACATGGTACTGTCATAGGAAATAACATAAATAAAAAAATTTAAAAAAAATTCTATCTCGTAGGATGCCACCTTTGCAATAAGTCCGTGAAATTTCTTCCCTGCTAGATATTCCGTGCTCAACTGTAAGTGGTATCACTGCAAAGTGGAAGCGTTCAGGAACAGAAACCGAGCCACGAAGTGGCAGACCACGTAAAATAACAGAGAGAGGTCTTCATATGCTGAGGCACATAGTGTGTAAGTCACCAGCACTCTGCCGGCTCTGTAACTGCAGAATTGCAGACCTCCTCTGGCATTAACCCCGGCACAGAAACTGTGCTGCAGGAGTTTCAAAGAATGGGCTTCCATGGCCGAGCAGCTCCATGCAAGCCGCACATCACCAAGCTAAGGGGCCTAGCCCAACTCCTGAAAAACAACCCCATACCATTATTCCTTTTCACTTGTGCCAACTGTGAAATTTGGTGGATAAGTATTTTTCCTAGGATAGAAAGGTCTCTCTGAAGGAAGCTATTAAATATCCAAGTTTTTTTCCAGTCCAGATTCTAATTATGATGCTCTCAATCTGCTAGACAACTCCCTACATTTGATTGAACTTTAGTGCGCATATATACCATAGAATATGGAAATGTGCCACCTACTGGACGAAGTAGAAAAATGCAAACTACAATCTAAGAATACATAAGAAACACGGAGCACTTCTCACAAAGTGGGGGTAGAGAGAAGGCTGCAGGATATGTAACCAGGAGGTAGTGGGTTTAAACCCCAGGAGAATTGGGTCATCCTGGGTCAGCATGGCCTTACTGTACCACAAGGGCAGGGGGAGTCAACAAAAACACAAAGAAAAGGCTAAAATGTTACAAGCACAACTATCTTAAGTTCTGTGGTATGGATGCAGTTCACCGCACATACCAGGAGGGGTCAGGAGAACGATCATGGCGGCGCTAACCAAAAGACAGCAGTGACTGCAGCTGTGCGCCATGGCGGAGCCCCCAGTGCTGTGAGAGCCTACCTCCCCCTCCCCCCCATACAGCAGGCCCCTTCGGGATTGCGCGCTGCACTCGACACTGCAGACAGGAGCGGGCCAGGCCTAGCAGTCTGGCAGCCTACCTTCACACACTCTCCCCACCCCCACAGAGAGCTCTAACCAGCCCTCACAAATGGAGCAGTAGGGGGTTGGGGGAGAGCAGCACAGGTTTTCCGGCTCTGCTTAAACAGTCAAAAGGCTCAAGACTGAAGGCGATGCGGCCAGTTCCATTCCTGCCCTCTAGGCACAGAAGCAGAGGCCTTCTCCTCTGGGTGCAGACTCACCTCCGATTCAGCAACCCACTACTACCATCTGTACGTTTAACACTATTCTGGGTTCAGGAAAAGGAACAGGGTCGACTTTGAGTGATACAGCACCATCGATGAATTGGTTATTACCTTAGTTACTGGCAAAATAGCCCATGGGATGTCTGCAAACAATTCCTATTAGTCCGATGTAGAGCCTCGTCATGCACATGGAACCATGGAAGTTTGCATTGCAGGGCTCCCCACCCCCCAACTAGGCTCTTAAAAAGTTTAAGTCTCAGAGTTTCTTGTCATCTTCAGGCAGATTTTCTGCAAACCTTAAACCAGAGCAGTCTTTAGCAGGACCCCCTTGGATCAGCGTCACTGTCAGAATGCTTCTTATTTGCATGGGAAATCAGGGAATACATTTGTAAGGGGAAGCACTTCAGTGGTAGGTCGAGTCCGAAAGTCAGGAAGTAGCAGGTTTCAATCCACTTTGGAAAGAAGCAGCTTGGGTAAAAGCAGAAGTCATTTGTTACCAGCATAGACATTTTGAGGCCATCCAGCATCATAGCTGCTAAGGTAGAGGTTGATAAAAGAAATGCCGACTCAAATTACAGAAAGGGTGAAGCCGGTAAGTTCCAGTAGCGAGGTACTTAAGCCATCGCTGACGGCACAAAATCAACACAGCCAAATTTTTATAACTATTGTATGCAAGTCTAAAAATGTGCAACCTGCCCAATTTGTGAAGCACAGCAAACTCATACAAGTTTGTAGTTCAAATATACTATGTTCAAATTAGAACTACTATTACCCGACTGCTATGTGTGACCACCAAACAGCTTTAATCTGAACCACTTCAGTAAAAACAACAGAATGAGTCAGCTGCTTCGGACAAAGGTGTGCCAACACAATCCCTGGATATAATTCAATGGACAGGCTTTTAAAATTAATGCACCACACAGAATAAGCAAGCACCAGCTTCAGTATTCTAAGCTCCACGGCAGTATGCATTTTTAGAAACGCTCCCAGTGCATTTCAGGAATTAAGACTTTAAAACGCAAGCTCTCTTTGTTATATTGTTTATTTATGCCCCTCCACAACATAACAGTACACAAAAATAGTATTCAGCATAAATAAAAACCAATTGTTGAGATACTTGCAGCACTAAAGTCAACCTGTGGTCGGCTGCTTCACAGGTCAGGGCTGTCGGGCCTCGAATCGCAGCAGTGCACCATCCTGGTCCACCGGAGGAGGGGGGTCTACTCCCTGAGTGGTCCGAGGCAAACATGCTACAGTGTGTCCAATGAGTACCCAGGGATACTGCCGTGCCCCGCCCCCTGAAAATGCATTGCCACAAGGCCAAAACAAAACAAAACAAAAAAAACAAAAAACACCAGCTTTGAGGGAGCGCTGTGTGGTGTGTGTGGGGCAGCAGGGGTGGGGGGTGCAAAATAAAGGGGAGCCCAAAGTGCTCACTGGCGCGAACCACAATACAGCACTTTAATTATTCAGGAAAAGGGGACACAAGGGGGGGGGGGTAACGACAGATCACAAATTAACATCCCGTACAGATATAATAATTAATGATAATCGCTCACACCACAAAACGGGTGCAAATTCTCATACAAAATAATAAAACCTTTCAGAAAGGTAAAGTCGGCCAGATCAATCTCTGAACTACAAAAATGCCGACGGGAGTAGCAACACGGCTACTCAGCGTAGGCTAGCAAGATGAACTGTATCGAAAAATGGGAGGGCCAGGGCAGTTTTAACAGCAAAGAGAAGGGGGAAAAAAAAAATAGGCGACTGTTAATCTGCAATTTTACGATTATATAGGAGATTTTATGCAAAATACTATAGTTTTGTCACAAAAGAATAAACAAATGAAGAGACATTACAGCACTTTCTATCCATAAGAGGGGCCCAAGGTAGACCTTATGACCTAACTTGTGCATGAAGAGAGTAGCAAATATAGCAAGGATACACTGACTATAGCAACCAAGTCTCCTAAAATTGGTCTAAAAGACTGTACAAATTTACAGTATTGTGTACGACTATGAAATTAGGGTTTGTCACTTTTCCTTTCCTTCTTCAGAACATCATTACCCGCCCAGCTCTCTGGGGCCAAATAAATCATGATCACTGAGTAAGCATCTGAACACGTAAAGTATACTGAAGACGTAACCAAGTACCACCGGGTCTTCAACACTGCATTTCCTGCACAAATGGCAGCTTATAATCTTTTGTTTGTTTTGCCACGGTGGGAAATTACAAAAAGCAGCTAAACTGTCTTTCATATACAAAAAAAAAAAAATCTTTGTCTCCGTCTCCTCGAGGATGGCTTGTGGGCGAACAGGAGGCCGTCAGTCCCGCCTCCCGGGTCACCACTCCGGACTGTTCGCTGTGGGGTAGCTCTGGGTCTGAGGTAAGCAGTGACGTGTGCGTGTGACGAACCGTGTGCACGTCCATGTCTCATGCTTGCTGGCTGCCAAGCTCCACGCCCCCAGTCCGCAGCCCAGAAACTGGCTCTGCTCCCCCAGCCCCACCCTCTTTGGACATCTCGTGTCCCGGGTCGCGCTGGTCCTGCCACACTGGGGAGGGGGAGCGGCTGCTGCCCACCATCTCTCCGTCCTCCTCCGGGCCCCCAGAGCTCCTCTCCGGCTCCTCGTCCCCATAACCGTTCTCGCTGTGGCTTGCTGGCGTCTGACCCGTGCAGTGAGGACGTTCCGGTGAACCTGCAACTGCATCAGCAAGGCCTCCCTTCTCCTGCGCTACCCCCCGGGCGGGCCTGTCGCTGCATGGAGTGTCTCTCCTGGGGGGTGTCTCCTTTTCACCAAGCTCTAATGCCCTCCTCTCGTTAGCCCTGGTGTTTTTTATCCCCGAGCCAACCTCCCCTTCCGGCCCGCTGTCGGAATCCACGGCGATGGGTTCTGATACTTTCTCAGGAGCCCTGGGTCTGATTGTCCTGCTTGGCCCGCTGTTCCCCAGCCTCCTCTGGCTCTGGCCGCCTCCCGCAGCCCTCTGCCGACGCCAGCGGCTAAGCATCTCTGCAGAGCGGCCGACGATCGCCTTGGATGTCCGACTCTTATTCTTGCCGGCATTCTCTGGAACCACCTCAGGCTCGAGGTCCAGCTCATGCCGGACACGGCTGAGTTGGCTTGCGCTGAAGCCCAGCAGCACGACCTGCCCCCGCCTCTCGCAGTCCTGCAGGCACGTTCGCCGCCGGTTGGCAAAGTGGCTGGCGACATCCGATTTCCACAGCCACAAGCTGGCGGCCAGCTTCTCCACCTCACGGCGAGATGGGTATGGCTGACGGTTGAAGTAAGACGTCAGGAAGGCCTTGCGTGTTTCGTATGATGCGTCCTCATGGCCCTTGGGGTCCAGTGCCAAGACGACGGGCTCTTCAGTCTTCCCTGTTGGCCCCGGAGGCGTTCGGTGCCCTGGCTCCTGTGACTTGAGCCTCTTGGTAGGAGGAGAGTCCGCAGGCTCGGGCTCGCGTTTGAGAGGGGCCAGGGGTGTGCCTGATGGCCGGGGCTCAGGCCCGTTCTGCGTCTTCCCCACACCACGGCAGTGCACTAAGTGCAGTGTGATGGTGGATGCTGTCATGTTGCTGGTGTAGACGCCCAGGCAGTGGATGCACTTGTAGGTGAGCTTCTTCTCCACCGGGTGCACCGTCTGTATGACCTGGTGGCGCTCACGAAGGTGGTGCGCCAGTGCATCCGAGATGGGGCCCTTCAGGATGGAGAAGCAGAGGGGGCATAGTGTCTTGCCCACGTCTTTCTTGTAGGGTACGGCGGCCTGGGGCACGCTCTTTGCCAATGCATTGGGTGGCCCCTCTGGGATCTTGGGCGCCACCTTCTTGCCTTGCGCAGCAGAAGAGAAGTTATTCTGTGCGTGGAAGGCCACTGACTCCTCAGGTGCATCCCTCATATTGTAGGTGGTGACGATCAACTGGACATTTTTGGGGTTGCCATGCTGCAGCGTGAGGTCGAAGGTGAGTGGTGAGTCATTGCGGGGCCCCGCGGCCTCATCCGAATGTGCGGCACGCGTGTGTGCCACCAGCTTCTCCACGTCGTGGAAGACGTTGCGGCAGTGTGGGCAGGACAGGCCATGGATCAGCATGTGGTTGAGCAGCGTGTCACTGGGCAGGTAGCGATTGCAGTGGAGACACTTGCTGGTGAAGTTGTGGATCTTCATGATGTAGTTGGCCACGGCACGTACCTTCTCTGCCTTGTGCTCCTTCTCGAAGTGCGCGCTGTACACGTTCTCAGGGAACAGCTCATTGCAGATGGTGCAGATCTTCCACTTCTGCGTGTAGGACGTGCCCAGCAGGGAGCTGCCGCCGCTGCCCACCTTCTTGCCAGGGCTCACTGAGGTCACCGTGGCGGCAGCCGCCTGTACCCGCGAGGGTAGTGGCACGGTCTTCAGTGTGGACGAGAGGGCGGATGACGAGGTCGTTGAGGAAGAGCCTGCCACCGCCTGGACACCCGTACGGGCCGCCGCCTGGCCGGCTGCCCCGACCCCCTGCGCGCTTGTGTTCTGCCGGATGGTGTGTGACTGCTGCGGGATGGTCACCTGTGTGTTACCTGGAAGGGTGATGCGCACCTGCTGACCGACCGAGAAGGCCTGTGCCGTGGACCCCTTTATACCAAACTGGCCCGGCTTCAGGGGCACGGCCGACAACAGCCCAGTCTTAGGCAGTGACAGCCGGCTCAGCTGCTGCGTGGTGAGGGTGCGAACACCAGTGGTCACCACCGTGCCCTTGGGCGACACCCCCAGGATGCTCTTGTCCTGGGTTTTTGGGGAGATCATCATCAGAGGCTGTGCACGTGGCACAACCACGCTGGTGTGGCCGATCATAGCCGTCACCTGGTAGCCGATACGCTCGTGGTCCTCAATGACATGCTGCACCAGGGCCTCGTACGTGCGCGGTATGAACAGGCAGCGTTTGCAGTGGATAGCGTCGGTGTCACGGGAAGGTGCTGCGGATGAAGCGGACGTCCCGCCGTTGATGGACTTCTCGGAGGCTTTTGAGACGTAGGGTGCTGCCACATGCTGGAAGTGCTCCCGGTAGATATGTTTGCGCACCACATTGTAGAGTGGATCACGGTACGTGCATTTCTTGCAGTAGTACACGGCCTGCTCCACGCTGTCACCAGATCGTGGCTTGGGGCTGCTGCCGTCCAGCCGGCCCACCTCCTTAGAGCCGGCTGCTGCAGCTCCACCAGCCTGGCGTACTGCGTTGCTGGGCACATGGAACAGCCGGATGTGTGTCTCCAGTGTCGCCTTGTTCCCATAGAAGGTACAGTAGGGGCAATTGAGCAGGATGCGGCTCTCGAAGTCCTCGCTGTGCACATTGCGGAAATGGCTCTTGTAGGCCGAGAAGAACTTTGAAGAGAAGGAACAACCGGAACACCAAAAGGGCTTTGACCTGTACTCCTGTGGACAGAGCAGAGGATTAACAGGTTTGAGTGAAGTCGAAGGAGCCCTGCAGCCCTCAAGCGGCCCTCTACGGAAATAACACTTAGATTCATCATACAACACAAAGCCAATGGCTTCATGGTGGAACAGAGAGCAGTGTGGTAAACATGCAGCTACGCAGAACTGGACAGATGTCAGATACATGGAACTCGTAAGGGGTGAAGCATCACAATAGGAAGTAACAACATGCTTCAGGCCTGCCCTTCACAGGTTTGTTTTGGAAAGTTGGTAAACATAATGTCCCAGATCACACAGATGTGAAAGTGTATTCTAGATTCCTGCAGCCCCATGTAAGACTGAATGTACTTTAAAGGTGCCATATTATGCTTTTCCAGTTTCTCCCTTTCCATTAGTCTTATATAGCTTTATGTCAATGTAAACAGCCTGCAAAGTCTTAAGGCCCAAAGTACACACCAAAGGGAGTATCTTTCACCACAGAAGCCAGTCTTCTCTAATCTGCCTGATACACCTCACTGGAATTCCAGCCCATACTTCTGTGACATGGTGAGGTCACCTCATAACGCAATCCTTACCGGCCGCCTACCTGCAAGATCTGGCTGCAGACTGCAAGACAGGGGTGGAAAGTGTAGAGCAAGCTGACTAAACAGAGCACACAGGGCTCAAAGGTATGGCTTAAAGCTCTAACAGAGCATTTCAGACAGAGTGAACAGAGATGTACAGTATGAGAAAAATAATGTGTTTTTAGAACACTGAGGCATGTAAACCTATTCCAGTAGACCCCAAAAATAAAATTAACTGTGAAAATGAGCATAATAGGGCCCCTTTAAACCACTGGGGATGGCTGCGACAGAGCATGCATTCCAGTAGGACACTGTGACATGGTGATGAGAGTCTCGGCACATGCATAGAGAATGCATTTTGTGTGTCAGCCAATCACCTTGGTAGGATCAAAACCCTACCAGCATGTGACATACCTGTGCTTTAGTTAATGATGGATCCCACATGCACAGGTCATCCCAGGTGGTGTTTTTGACGTAGAAGTCA
Source organism: Mormyrops boulengeri (assembly GCA_026781065.1). NCBI lineage: Eukaryota > Metazoa > Chordata > Actinopteri > Osteoglossiformes > Mormyridae > Mormyrops > Mormyrops boulengeri. Next base: position 26,948,933 of record JAODLD010000136.1, read on the forward strand.
TTGGGACCAAAGTCCTTGAAGTCCTATTACAAAGGGGGTAAAGGACAGTAGTGAACATGTTTAAGTGAACGCATTTGAAAATATATGCTGCTGAAGCAACTGATTCAAAGAGCAAATGTCAAAAGAATTTTTAATTAAAAACTCAAAGGGATGCAACGCAAAAGGGACAGTACCTCTACGTGGTCCTTGCAGTACTCCAAGCCGATATCGCTCAGAACCTTCTTCACATTTTTCCTGGCTTTCCGTAAACTATAGAGGTTGTTTACAGGGAGCTGAAACATGCTTCCTATCTGGCAGGAAAAAAGAAAATAATGTCACATACCTGTCAACCACAACAGAACACGGCGAATTTCATCACTATTAAGACTCCTAACCAAACGTGCCAATCCAAACGGAGGCTAGGTAAAATCTAGCCCAGAAAAACGGCATACAGGCTATTTGCATTCAAGCAAGTATATTTTCTTGCAGTTCAAAAACATCGTTACCTAAGCAGCTCAAATCAATGCTCAGAATTGTATGTTTTGTGACATTCAGAACTACGAATTTTTCCTCCTTACTAAAGAACATTTAGCGTGATGGCTTAAAAGCACTGATTTCAAAGCTTTGCCGCCTAATCGAAAGCATGTACTGCATGTAAAAAAATATGCATGGAAAGTAGGTTGTGGATGGTCTGACAAGACCAACACCCACATTTATCAAGGACCAAAACTGAAAATTTTTCCTTGAGAAAAACTGATTTGCCCATGGAATAACCATTACAGGCTACTCCACATTCACATTGTGCGGTACAGATACATTCCCTGATTTGAAGGACGAACTGCACATCTTCCACCATTAAGATGCAAGCTTCTATTCTCTCTAAAGTGTTTATTTTTGTGAATGTTATTTGTTGTGCACTCAGTGCTACAGTTCTAAGACAACTTATTCCACCAGAAAATAACTTGTGCACCACTTAAAACATGATGTAAACAATGATTACAAACAATCCCTCAAACATTACTTGCACAAGTAGTGAGCCTGGAAGATGACGGTACTGCCACTGGACCGGCAGCACAGCTCTGTCGGTTTGACCACTGGAGAAGCCGGCTTTCACACTACTGTTAAACTGATATAAAGGCAGCAGCAAGTTAAGATGGTGTCTCCTGCAGGGCCAGTTATCCCAGTTCATTAGCTACAGCTAATTGGTTCAATTAGCTGTTAAAACGGGAGTCTTCAGTTACTAACACCTTTATTACTTAGCTGCTTGATGGACAATCTAGAAGACGTATTCTTTGGATAATCTGTATTTTACACATCTGAATAGTTAACTGGAACATTTTAAATATTTTTGACAGCATGGCCATCCCCGAGACATAAACACCCAAATTTTAATCCACAAAACCCCCAATTTCTTGAAAAAATAAACTGTAGTTCGAGCAATCGCAGCTGTCTGCCCATCTCCATCATGTTCTCCTTAATCCATGTCTTCCCGTGCATCTTCACCTGCCTGCCCTCCATCTCTCTGCATCAGTCAGCCTGTTTCCACCAGAACCTTTACTGCTCTCTCCCTCTCTGCCTGCCCGCCTATCTGTCTTTCTCTCACCACCCACCTACAGCAAGTGGGCTCCACAGTCTGAGAAACTGCCCTTCTTACAGAAGTCTTTAAAACCTTAAAACCCATCTGACATTCAAATGCTTATCCAGATCAGGGTCATGCAGGGGGTCTGGAGCCCATCCCATGCATAACAGGATACAATGAGGGGGGTACACCCTGCATGGGATGTCAGTCCATCACAGGGCACATGCATGCAGACACAAACACACGCTATTGGCATTTTGGAAACACCACAAGGATCACAAGTTCGCAGAGGAAACCCCTATGATGCAAAGAGAACATGCAAACTCCAAACAGGAATCAGAAGTGGGATTTGAACCCCCACCTTATAGGTGTGAGCCAATGGTACTACCCACTGAACCACTGACTCCTTTAAAATCATAAACCCTGGTCTGGATGGCAGAAGAAATTGTCTTAACACAGATTCATTATTAATTCCCTATTAATTTTCCACAATTAACTGCATAACTAACCCCCTTGCTTAAAATATGCATCTCTTTTGCAAGTACCTTTTAAAAACCAAACTGGCAATATACAACAATATGATTTGTAGTTCCGGCATGTTGAATCCAACTTTGAATCCATCCGACTCAAATGACCACAGCGAATCATGTCCCATGTCCCCCACCGGACATGGCTATGGTTATACCACCAGTCCTACCGCCTGTGGTGCATGCAGCCACGAGGAGCTCCAGTGCCCTTCCAGCTTCGCTTGTCAGCCCACTTTCCCCCATTGCTGGTAGATGGCGCTAGAGAGCGCCCTCGGCCTTCCGATTATGTAAGACTCCCAGCTCCGCAACTGCGGCCCAGCCCCCATGATCACGGAATGGCGCCTCCTATTGAGTCTGCAGCGGCGCCCAACATGTCTGCATTGCAATTTTTTCCCTTTCTCTTTTTCCTCTGGCGGTGGGGGCTGGGTATAGTCCGCTACGCTTAAGGGTCGCTGGTTCAGCACGCCCCACATAGTCCGTAATAACGACTTTTTGTCTTAAATTTGCACTAGAACTCGTAATTGGGGGGAGACTGTCGTTATACACACTTTGGATCGAGCTTTTAAAATTACGCGGTTGTTTTTTTTTTCCTTGCAGACGACACTCTTTTCGTGACGGCCGGCTTTCGCTGTCATCTTCTACAAAAACTCAACAACCCCCGTCCACCCACACAGCAATATACAAACGGGTACCAAAACTAGGGGGGAGAGGTTAACCACAGAAATTCACCGCCGAAAATTCCAGATTCGCCGGCTACATGAACGACATTCGGGAAGAGTAGGTAGATTTTAAAAAAAATTATATCTGGCAGGGGAGCAGCATTTTTAGGATAACGGCTAATAATCATCCCCTCAAGCCAGATGCGTGTGTGTCAGACTGCTTCTCATTCATTGCTTTTTCCCCGAGCACTTCAGCCGTGTCTGAAGACGCGCTCGTACCTGGCGGAGTTGCGTCGGCACGGCACGCGCCTCTCCCATCACTTCGCCACATCGACCGCGAGCCAATTAGCCAGACACTGTAACACCTGCGCGAGAGCACGGCCAAAACTCACGGCGGCCGCTAATTAAAGCGCGAACGGGGCGCTTTGCGGGACCTCGAAGGCGATCCGAAAAAGAGATGGCATAAAATCCCCCCCCCCTCCCCGCGCGCTGGAGTTTCGCGATAACATTAATGGTGGGACTCCACAGAACGGTCTGCACGGCCAAGCCAGTGAGACCGGCGGTAAGGGGCCGAATGGTCCAAACCAGCCGCACACGTACCCGTCACGATCGCGATAGGCGGTTAACAATGACAGCATTAAGATTTAAATCCATTGATCGTCGGTGGGCAGCTCAAAACGACAATAAAAAAAAAACACCGTTCGGAATTACAATATGCATTATGACTATTGAAAGAAAATAACTGCTAATTAAAAAAAATCGAATAAGTTAGCCGGTATATCTCCAGATGCTACAAGGCACGGCATTCATAGCGGCCATGTATAAACTACGATTACTGCGTTAACTAAACAAATACCGCAACATCCCAAACTGAACCAGTGTGTTTATAAGCCGGGGTCGGGGCTTAAAACTACCGGACGAGGCTGCGGTGCGCTGGCAGCAGCTAAGCTAACTAGTTGGTTACCCTGAGGCTCGTGGCTCAGTAGGCGGCATGGCTGGATATTCACCTAGACTACCGGGGGGCTCGATCGCGACAGTCCAACAACTTCTGAAGAATCGTCCTCCAATAAACAAACAAGCGACCGCAAGCCCACAGCTTTCATATGTATCGACAGCATTAGTAAGTACCGCGCTGGCACAGTTAGCCGGCTAACTGTCAACACTTGTTTTACCAGTCCGTTAGCCGGTTAGCTAGTTGGCTTTACCTGCTTGAGTAAAATCAGGCGGCTAGCTACTCCACACTTGAGGCGATCTGTAGCTAGTTAACGTTAAACTGAACCCGCGGCGAAGACAAAGGGGCGACCGTCGTCCTCCCTCCTCTTCCTCACTGGGCAGCCGAGACGAGTCGCTTTACTGGGAGACGTTCAGGTGCCCACACCGGACCAACAGAATGGACTAAACTCCCTTTGCTGTCCGTCCCGGGGCTTACGGCTGTCCTTCTCTCTCCCTTTTCGGCTGCCGGCGATGAAGTGCTACTGTCACACATCTAGATAGTGCGTAGCTGAATAGCCAAGTTTACTGATGGTACATGAGAAATGAGCGGTAGTGCGGTACCCAGTGTTGCGCCAATTTGACCAGGTTTTGTATAAAATTGAATCTGAGCCACACTATGATCATTTACAATCACTAATACTTTTCTCCCTCCTCTTCTACAGACAATACCCCCCAGTCAAGAACCTGCCCAGTCCAAAATGGCGTATGAAAAAAGAGCGGAAGTGACATATGCGTTTGATTAGCATAAGAAAGTCATTGTGCCCACAGAGAGACCACTTGATTAAGGGAAACGTCGTTTTAGGAGTTTTATACTACATAAACTTGGTATTTACCTGACCCGCGAAGGTACAACGATTTCCTTAAATTCAGATTCCGCCGGTTTGTCAAATAAAGAGAGGCAGCAGCAGTTTTAGGGAGAGGGGAAACCGAACTGCACCCTCTGATGTCCAATAGGGGGCGTATTGGTCGTGAGTCCGATGTGGTGAATCAATATGAAAAAACTGGCGCGCATGCGTTTTGGGTCTCTATGCTGGCGCCTTCCCTTGGCGAAGAATCGGATGTGCACACTGCCTCACAACATCCCCGGGTGGCGCTATGCTTATTATTGCGCTGTGCTCAACCGGACTACTTTCCAAGTGTCACGTGCTTTCTTCATATCCCGGGTTTCAGACGTGGGTCAAGTGCAAGGCCATTGAATTGGACGTACTTAGAAAATGGTAGGTCCATCCTTGTCTGTAAACCACATCAGATCTGATGATAGCAGAAACCTCCTACATATGCTTGTGTTTAAAATAATTAAATAAATTCAATGGTGTCTCACTCAGGACACATGGTGAGTAAAACTGTAAAAAATCTGACGTTGTGCTCCCCATGCAAAGCACACTGAACTGCTTCTTTGTTCATCATTCCATATTTTGTGCCAGACCTCCTTAAGAGTTTTTTTTTGTTTCTCTAGAGCAAACATTTTTCCCAATATTGCTAACTATGTCAATCACCCTTTTTGCAACACACATACATCTGTGAAGTATAAAGAAGGTGACAGTGAGTGACACTAGGCTCCAGGGGTGCTGGGTAAATGGACTGAACCTGTGCTCAGGCACCGAGTTTACTCTCAACAGTGCATATGCATTCGTGTCATCTTGGGGTTTCCTCAAGGTGCTCAGGTTTCCCCCCACAGTGCTGAGGCTAATTAGAGTTACCAAGTTGTCCATAGACGTATATGTAGGTGTTCCCCGTGATGGGTTGGCACCCCATCCTGCGTTGTTCCCCGCTTCGTGCCCGTAGTTTCTGGTATAGGCTCCAGACCCCCCAGGACCCTGAACAGGACAAGAGGTCACAGAAAATGGATGGATATATACATTATTGAAAATATTTAAATGAATAATGAATATCATTCAATATTGAATATGAGTTATTAAAAATAGGTAAATGGAGTATTTAGTTAGTCTTTAGTTGTTCAAATGTAAAGCAGACCAAAGAATCAGAAACGGAATGATCTTTTTTGGCCAAATATATCATACAAGGAATTTGTCTTGGTGGGTGTGCTTCAGTATGACATATAACATGCAAGATAACTTCAAGATAATTTACAAGTACATACACATGAAAATTTAAAGAAATGTTTTACAGTAGACTGTATAAGGTGGTACAGAGGTCCAGTTTGGATTTAAATTAAACACAACATGGACTGGGATCCGCAGAACACTTGTAGCAAAATTTTAAAATTAACACATTTTAAGTCTTTTTTTTGTCAAATTAGACTCAAGCTCTTTGCCATTCAACTTACTAATTAATGCATACGCAAGTTACGTAGAATTAGCATTACAGGAGGCAACAGACATGTTACAAAACCATAAAAGACCCAAGAATAACGTTCACAAGGTGTGTGGTGGGCGCGCTGCCAGTGTCAAGCAGATTCGTGTTTAAAGAAAGAAAATGAACGGCTATTACGAGATTTTTAATTCTGCGGAACTGCTAGGGTAAGGGCGTAGGAGAGAGCTTGATTTTGTGGGCGGGGACACAATAATTCGGATACAAAGGTTTGTATTTTTTGGGATGGACGCATGAAGCAGACTCATATAATGGGGATGGGGGGCAAGGCTGTAACTGTGGTTTGAACATTGGGGGGGTTGAGGTCTCCACTCAT
>JAODLD010000136.1:26959981-26972083 GCA_026781065.1 Mormyrops boulengeri
CCCCCCCCCCCCCCCCCCCCCCCCCCCCCCCCCCCCCCCCCCCCCCCCCCCCCCCCCCCCCCCCCCCCCCCACCATGCTGGATGATACCGTGCTCCAGCAGGGCGCGGCCCAACTCTGTGCCCTGACGCCGGCAGTCGGCTTCCCCGTTCTGCAGCAGCCAGTCAATCAACTGGCATCCAGCAAAGACACGCCGGTTGACCACACCCTGCTCCACCTGCTGTTGCAAGATGGAGTTCTTCCCAGAGACCAGGCTATGGAAAAGCATCCACACACACACTGAGAGATCATGTTACTATAGAGATACTGAAATGACTTACACATAAATACATAGACCCAAATGTTTACCAGTCACTCAGGGACCCTGGGAGTCATCCTGAACCCCCCCCCCCATCTATACTGCATGCAGTAGGAACTATACTACATTAGATACCATAGGATCATATGACACACACCCTGCTGGCTTCCAACTGCATGTCTGGTACAGGCCGGTAGTGAGCCCAGTGCATGTCTCAAGAAGCAAAGAGCACAAGGCAGAGGTCCATCCTATGCAGGATGCAAATCCCAGCACCTATATTCATACGCCATGGGCAATTTAGATACATTTATATGTGTGATTTCATGACATTGGACTCGTCATGGGGAGAACATGAAAAGGTAGCGGGAGGTAAAACTTTAGTCCACAACCCTGGAGGTGGCAAAAAACAGAGTTACCAACTGAGCCGCTATGCTACCCATATCTTAATATATATTTAGCAAAATTATTTATCCATGTGAGCCTCAGCTGAAATAGTGATTGGTATAATTGAAAATATATTTACAAAAAATTCAACCACAGATGACAGGGCACTCAATGGCGTTTGTATTTTTGATGCTCATTACCAGGCATCACGGTTTAACTCTGCAAGTAACGAGGTGAGATGTGAATTAACCCAGAGCAGAATACTCCCTCCTATCATTACAGGCATGCCAAGCCACCAAGGGAAGTGGAATGAGCTCTCACTGCTCATAAAGCCTTTGGCCGCGCATGAAGACCTTCATCTCCATGTTGAAGGGGAAGGTTCCGTCGTCCTTCCGGAATCGGTACAGCAGCTTGGCGTCCTTAAACATTGATTGCTTGTCACAAACTAGAAGGGAGAAGCAGGATAATGATGGATGATATGTTGGAAGGGCCACTAGAGACAGGCAAACACATCTGAAACCTGCAGCTACCTTACTATAATTTTTCTTACTTTGATTTCGTCTCAGTTGATGGCAATATGTAATGTGACAGAAAGTTTTAATGAACTGCAGTATTCATCCTCCATTGTGCTTCATACTTATGTCATTGTCCTTTACTTTTGCGCTGTGTGCTGGAGGTCAATTTATACACAAAACTGATGCTTATGAAGATGTTTCTGTTGGTATTTTGGGAATTGTGACATGTCTGATGTAGGTTATAGTGTGCAGTGTTGGGGAAGTTGCTCACAAAAGTAATCCATTACAGACAGAGGTGGAAAGTTCAGATCCAGAATGTATAAACCCAGACCAAGGTTTTGTTTCAACCAACCAGCCGAGTACTCTGTGACTGTGACTCTTTATATAATAAAATGACTCAGCAAAACTAATGCAATGAATTATTATCTACTGACTTCTTTCCTGCACAATCGGAAGAAAGACAGTCACCTTCTCATGTGTAAAATGTCAATGAATTAAATGCTAAATGTGAAAAGGCTCCCTACTTTCTCCATTCCAGAACTTCGAGGCCTGTCTGCTATTCGAGAAGTTATACAAAACTCACACCTTCTGACAGTTTCACACCTTCTGACGTGCTCTTGTGCTCTGTGGTGCCGACACTGGCACTGCGCACAGCACAACAGTCCTGCCCATGGTGCACCGGCAGTGAACATCACTGGTAGCTTTGAGGAGAAGTTCTCTCTGCATGGAGGCTGCTGCTGCCACAACTAGCACATAGACGGCTGAGGCCACAATCTCAGAATATCTCTATGAGTGATCCTGATTGAAACCACCAATCCAGCCTACTCTGTTCATCTTGCTCCCCCTGATGGAAATACAATTTGTTTCTTAAAAATATTTTGCCTGCATCTGGTAAAAATCTCACTGTTACTACACGACCAGCTGGCTACACATCGATAAAACAGCGATGTCGATGGCCAAACCTCCTACCATGGTGCACGATGTCATGGTCCATCAGGTACTGCATTACATGTACAGCTGAGCCACGGTCTGACGCCTCCTTGTGCACAATCAGCCAATTGATCAGTTCCTGTGCCACAAAGCAGTTGGGGTAGGTGCGCAGGTGGTAGCGCCGATCCTTGATCAGCTTGCAGTCATGGAGCCGCAGCCTATGGGAAGGCGAAGCCGGGGAGTCAACAATACAAGGGTGGCCGCTCAGTCACTGGTGTTGTGGAAGTTAACCGAGACTTGATCACATTTTGGTCGCTATTATCTCTCATCATGTTATGTCTCATTATGTCTCAGTATGTTTCTGTACACTAGAAGACTGTGAGCTGTGAGTTTTTTTTTTCCTTTCACTTACTCAATAAGTGTTAGTTTTTTTCACTCATGCGATGCTTTCACCCAGAAAGATAAAATTTTTTTATTGTGACGGCCACAATGTAACATGGTAAGTCGTAAAGAAAACTGTGCGCAACAAAAGGAGAAAAACTCAGTTGTGCCGCAATGTTTTAAGAGAAGGCACTTTGGTTAATCAACTACTGGCAAGACTAGTTAGACCAGGAGACTGAATCTGTATGAAAATCACAGGGTTGAAAGAGAAACTCCAGAATCAGGATAAACGCCACTCTCTCCCTCTCTCTTTCTCTCTCTATCCGTACCTGAGCTGTTCACCGGCGATCCTCACCTCGGCCTTGTGCTGGTGGGCACTGGCCTTTCTGTGGATGCTACTTCCTGTCTTCTCCATCCCTCCAATGCGGACCTCCTCAGTGGCCTTTTATAGTGGACCTATTTAGTGAATAAACAAGCTCCAGGGGCTGTATTGTGTACACACAAACTCACACATCTTTCCACAAGGGCTTATGAACACATACACACACACACACACACACGATATATGGCCCAAAGGAAGCGGATGGATGCTAGCCTGCCTAACATCTCACTCGGAAACCAAGGGTATTAATATGAAGTTGGCAGCCCATTGTTGCTATTATCTGGGAAAGCTTTCCATTAGATGTTGGAACATTGCTGGTAGGATTTGTTGCTATTCAGGTTGATCAGTTGGGTGATCAGGGCTGTTTCTGTGAGTTTGTGTGGCTGAATGCTTCACAATTGAACCTGCTCCCAGACATTTTGACTTTCACATTCACTTCACTTGGCACTGACCAGGGCAGAAATGTGGCAAACCGACTTGCTGGAAAGATGGCCATCCTATGAAGGCCCCAGGTAGAACATCACTAACCTCTTCTGTACAACCATTCATTCTGCTGCTAATGCTGATTGCAGGAAATTGCATGACCGTGCCTAATTATATGACATGAACATGAAAGACATGAACATCAAGCTGTTGTCTCGACTCCTGAGGTTTTCCCATATCGGCACAGAATACTGCAAAATGCTCAATACAACTGAATGTTGGAGGGTGGAACAGATATTCAGTGAGTAAGACTGTACCCCAGAGGCTGAAGAAAGTGCTGGGTGTTAACCAGGAGGGAGATGGTAAGAGGGCGTGACTCTATCCTGTAAAAATGGAGGAAGAAAATTACATGAGGCAGATTGGGAGACACATAAAGGAAGCTGAAAGGTGGAGGTAAGAGCAGAATTTTCTGGAGGAGGTGGGGTTCATGCTCCATGAAAACTTGCTGAACCAGTTTGAGAGATCTGAGGTTCATGATACTCTCCTGTCCACACTCACTCACTCATTCTCACTTTCACCTACCCTCACACATTCACTCACTCTCATTTACCCACACTCACTCACTCACTCATCCCCTCATTTACTGATACACACACTGATTCGTGACCTCATTAAAAGACAGTGAAACACTGAAGCCTTCACAAAAAACACATGGCACTTGACAAAACAGGGAAACAGATTTTATTCATGAAGTGGACATTTTGACTGGCAGTTCTCCCATTCATCATTTTTTTTCTATAGCTTTAGGGCCATTCCTTTAGAACTGTTGTTTGGAATGAGCTGAATGTAAGAACACACCTCAAACAGTATTAACACATGAACAGCAGCTGCGGTTTTATACTCACACATCAAAGACAGAAAAAGCCCTGAGAGATCTTTCGGGTTTTGAGGATAGGTATTGCTCTTCAAACTTGTTTCTAGTGTGTCTTTCCCTTCAGAAACACAAAGATGGTAAAAATATTTACTTGATGTATTGATCCCCCAATATATTACATTTTAAATGGAAATATTCTGAGACTAAAAGTGGCCTTACTTAGCTTTAGATGTAGTAAGTCATTTGTGGCCCAAATTTCTTCAGTGTCTTCAGTGTGTTTCCAATTAAAAAAAACACTGACATCCCAACTATTATAGTGTATAGCGTCAAAGAGATTTCACCCTGTTTCTCTCTGCCCAAGTCTGCCATCAGACCCAGGATTGAGTAATTTTGACTGTGTCCTAATGATATTCTGAACTGGTGAAAAAAGAAAAAACTTTGAAACTATTGCAAAAGAGAAATCAATTAGTCTGTCAAATGAACCTCAACCCCAACCCTGTCTTGGCCAAGGATCTAAGAGATGATAACATAGAGCAGGATGTTGATGCTCCAGTTAAATTTTACTGAATCATCCTCAGTACAGTCATCTTTTCTCCTGGGTAAAGGCAGAAATAGTTGTCTTTGATGAACCCTATAAAGCTCTGCTTAAGCAACAGCAGGCTCTTCTGCTGGTTTCAGCTAGTTACAGCTCACTTAGATATGATCCAAAAACACTTCTGGGTGATTCACTGCTGTGGGTGATTTATTGTTCTGGTGTGGCTAAGATAAGAGTTTCCCTCCTCTCTGTGCTTTGACTAGCACTCTACTTAGTTTGACTGCTGTCAGTGGTACTGCAGGATGTTGTAGCTATAGATCTCTTTGGAAGATAAATATCTGCTTCCTTTGCTCCATAATCAGACATTTAGGAAGAGAGACGTCACACGGGAAGAGGAGGGTCTGAGTGATATATGTCTATGCGCAGTCTTGGATGAGACTTGACCATGCTGACCAGAGCTGACCATGATTGGGAGTTTTGCTCTGTGCTGTGACACAAAATCTTTAGGGATACAAGCAAAACAATCATAAATTTACTTCTCAAGGTGAATAAAAAGAAAATTTGATAAAAGACATACAATCTATAGTTTGCCGTACAGAGGATCCTGGACGGTTTGGATGTAGCTATCAGTCCCAATTCCACCTCTCTCACAGGTAAGTCGTTGGGGGTGGGGACAATACTGTGATGTCACAAACCTCTTCATGGTTCTGAAACGTCTGATTGGACAAGGGGAGGGGCATTTAAGCAGTCAGTATAACCGGTTTGGACTGCCTCTGCCTATCAGACAGCTCTGACACACACGCCTGCTCAAATTCTGTCCTTTGCGCTCAGAGTCTTATCTCCTCCTGCGGCTCCACCAGCGTTCTACTGCTGTATTCAGGAATTCCAAGTGTCTGCTGAAGGCTCCAGGAACGCACACAACTAAGGTAAGCCATGGAGGGAGATGGAGATTAAAATTAATGGTGATGTTTGCAAGCTACTCAAATGAACATTAACTAAACGACAGGAAAAAAAGTTTTACGTTTCACTGTTTGCTTTTTGCGACTCTGCGCGACATTTGATCTGTTTTAGCTCCTAAGAGTGCAAGATAGGATCATTTTTCCCTGGAGATGCTTGTGTGAACTTGCCTGCCGGTGTCGGTTGAGCGTGTGCCCGCTGAAGGAAGCCTGGCCAGGTGGTGTTTCTCTAGCACAGCCCAGTGCAAAAGGGAGGTTCAGGAAAAGCAAAGGAAGCGTGTCTGGCCATGTTGGAAGCATGGAGATCACAAACTCAGCAGGCCAGCAGAACTGTATTTTCTATATCTCTAACTACCTTAACTGCTACATTGACAAGACTGTACAGTATTTATTTAAATGACATTTACATGCATTCGGTACCATCCAAGCCAGTTGCTCAAGTTCCTACTAGCTGGCTGAATACTGTTGCACATCTATAAATAAGATCACACAGACGGAGATGTATGGCTGCGTGTCGTATCCCGGTTAACAAGAGATACAAGACAGCAGGGGGAAAACCTCAGTTAGTTTCCCTCATAACATTCAGTGTAGTCATCAGATCATTCTTGACGTCTGAGAGAATATGTGAGAATATGGGACATGTGATTCAGTATGGGAGCAAGTGGTTATTAGCTGCAGCTTGCAACCGCCATTGTTGATTTAGGTGTGCTTAAGGCTTGTGGAATGCAATAATCTCCACCTGAAATTTACAATCATCAGTCACCCGGGGTGACCGGCTACTCTGAATTATTAGTCTTTCTTTCTTTCTGACTCTTTTTCTGTTGCTTTATCTCAGCTTGTACCAGATTGTTACCAGATTTCTCTGACATGAACCGGTGCCAAATTGTTGTTGTTAGGTGAAATGATGGAAATGCCCGGAATGCACTGGTGTGACTAGCAAGTTGTGCGAAACTGATATAGCATCTGAGCAACACAAGAAGATTAACAAATGAGACAGTTTTACACTTGTGGTAGAATTTTGTCTTGTACTGAATTGAATGAATCTAAAGTTTAGGTCTCAGCTGTGATACTTGGAAGTATATTTTAAAAGGCCCACTACCTCATTCTACTTGAGGAAAAATATAACAGTAATATCCCCCAAGAGAACTGGGGGTGCTATTAAAATATACAAAAACAAAGTCTGGGCCCCTCGATTTGAGACCGGGGGTGTCCGCAAGAAAAGCAATGAAAGCAGGTGTGGCTGCTTGGGAGAGATGGGATTCTTACGGCCGACAATGAACGGCCAAGCAAGCATATTTCCTGTGTTCATGTGTATGCGTGTTCCAGTCCTATCATGTTTTTTTCCCGATCATTCCCACGCGAAAGGTATACGCAGATGGGCGTGGAAGCTTTTCCTAAAGGACTCATTTAAACAATGTGATAATTACAGCAATAGTTATGTGTTATGTATGAATGGAGGTAAATATCTTAAACAGGCAGCCCTCAGATGGGGGTAGTCATTGTTCAATGTTCAATGACACTACCCTTGAGTTGCCAGTATGCTGCAAAATGCCATGTTCCATTTTGAATTAATATTTTTATCCAGATTGTTACTTCGAAAGCAGAGTATCAGAGACAGGATGAATCTGATGCCACTTAACAGTAATTACAGAAAATTGCCACAGATGATGTGGCGATGAGACCACGTGGCCTATGTAGCTATATCAATATTGAATAATTGGTATTTACTTGTAATTCTTCGAAATATATTTACTTCTGGTTTACAATCTAGATTTAGAAAGGATTTCCCTGTATTCAGTCTGAAACCTGTTTTGCGTAACTCTCTGTGGCCTGCCATGTTTACAGAACCTAGCTCACCTCCATGTAGTCCTTCAAAAGTTATAAAGTATCATACCTTTAATCAGGGCCCACCCTGGGTGTTCTGGCGCCTTAGGCAAGATTCTGCTGATCCCCCCCCCCCCCAATCACCACCCCCAAAGAATTTCATATATTCATTTATATTACAAACATTTCAGTAGTACGGCTGCTAAATAGCTAGCTGAGGTCTGTATGACAAGAAAAGTAGTGAAATATTAAAACTAGTGTAAATGTCATGGAGTGCAACCACAAGTATTTCTTCTGATTTTTTTTTCACTCGCTCTTTTGGCACCCTGACTGATTGCCAATCTTGTCTATAGGGTACACCAGCCCTGACTTTAATGCAGATTGTTTTATATTGTTTTACAGCTTACTGCTTGTAGTTTACGCAATGGGTGGCCCTCACACTGAATCAGTGAGCCATGTTGCTGGTAATCCTGTTATCAGTTTGCACCCAGATCTGTTCTACAAGGCACCCAATCATAAACTGCAGTCTAATTTCCCTTGTGGCCAGTAAAACAAGCCAGGCGTATATACAAGGCAATATCTAAAAAATATAAAGTATGAATGGGACAAGGATCGAGAAACTGTAGAAATATCAGTTGGGGAAACTTAATTCATTCTTCTGCCCAGCGGTGAAAAATAGATTGTAGTAATACAATTGGTTATTTTAAATTAGATGTTGAGCATCACCAAAGAATCCTGCTGCGGTACCATGAATGACGGTAAATTGCTGTAAAAAAAAACAAAACAAAAATAAACAGTCGACCCTTCCGCATTGCAACTGTCCCCATTGTGGTTTTTATATATATGGTGGGGTTGGAATAAGAAGTGAAATGGAGAGTTTGTCAGAGTCTTTCGAAGACCACAGATGACTCACAAAAAGTTTAGTAAATACATAAATGCATAAAATATATGTAGAGTGTTGGCTTTGGGGACGCCAAGTGTGTTTACGGCAGCCTCTCTTCTGATATCTTGCAGTGATCTTTGTATGTCGTGTATCTTGTATCTTTTCTCTTTGCTCCGCTCACATGCTCGCTTTGGTCACCAAGGGGACTAACCCTCGTGATGTGGAAGGGTCGACTAGAGGAAATGCTGGTTGAAATCCTCTAGCAGTGATTGACGGGGGAGCAGTCCCCTGATCTAAAGTGTTTTCATTATACCTCTCTATCACCCACCATGACGTAACTGTAACGTAAGCTTGTGATAATCGAAGACTAGATTGTAGTCGATGCACAGGCAGCTCAGTGTCTCCCAGGCCAATCTGACCACTCCTCTTGTTTTTGCAGAAGCCTGTCCAGTCTGAAGACAATCGGACTACAACATTTGGTTTTTGTCTTGTGCTGTTGAGATTCCATCATTCCTGTCTGTTGGGTGGCCAATAAACGAAACCAGAGCTGAGACCCGAAGCAAGCAGCCGAATCAGCAGAGAACAAGTTTCACTGGATCGTACCTTAATGTCAGTGGAAACTCTCAGGCCCTCATCCGGGCGTATAGTGGTGGCCCATGTCACCACTGCTACACCCATTCGCTTGCGCAACAAAGGGCCTGACTACTTCCGGCGCCCAGAGGCTCCTGAGGCGGGCCGACCCAGCGCTGTGGAGCGCCTGGAGGCGGACAAGGCAAAATATGTTAAGAGCCATCAAGTGATACGTACAAAACAGGAGCCTGTTTGCGCCCCTGCGACCCCCATCCGCCTCCCAGCTAGGACCACTAGCCCTCAGACCACACCCAGCCGACCTATTATAACCCACACCAAGGCTCAGAATAAACTGACCCCCCCATTACCCACAATTCCTAGCCCCAAGGTCGCAGCTGTTAGCTCACTGGCTCCATCTTCCCGACTGTCACGGCCGCCCCCCCACAGGCCACTGGTTTCAACCAATTTACCACAGGCCGTCACCCGTAAGACTAAGCGCCCGGAAACACACAGCGGTTCAGTGCTCAACTTGGAGACCCTCAGCAACCTTATCAATGTGTCTGACACGCCTCCACCTTCCTCCACCCCCACCCCGACCTCGCCACTCACTCCCGATGAACACGTTACTGACGGTGGCAGTGATTCCCCTTCAACCTTCCGAGGCAGCCTGCCTGCGTTCACTGAGCCAAACTGCACCCCCCCGCTAAGTCCACCCGGAGTGGCAGTGCGCAGAGTGGATGTGCTCCCCCCACGCCCGCAGGTGCCGCCTCTCCGAGTGCAGATTCGCATGCTGCAGCACCCACACCCGCATCACCCCTCTGTCCTGTCGCCACCCCCTGCCTCACCCGCATCCACCTGCTCGCTACAACGCTCCAAGTCAGACCTGAGCGATCGCTTCTCCCGAGTGCCTGCTGACCTGGAACGATTCTTCAACTATTGTGGCTTGGACCCCAGCGACATGCAGGGCCTGGCTTGGACTGGCTCAGACATCACCTCGCTCTCCCGTCTCCGCAGTGCCAGCGCACCAGGCTCCAAGCATGGCGGCCCATCGCAGGACAGTGACCAGGAGCCTGACGAAGAGGGTCCTCCCATTAGCCGTGTGCCCTATGGCATGTCGGTCATTGAGAGAAATGCCCGTGTCATCAAGTGGCTCTACGGCTTGCGGCAGACAATGTAACTGTGTCACAATTCTCCGGCAGTTTGACGAAAATGCACCTTCTCTCCTGACCTTCAGACAGCGAAATGACTGCATTTCGGTCCAAGCTAACCCACTAAATTCACACTGTGAGAGAGTAAAATGTTGCTCTAATGTTTGTCTATGTATGTGTGTCTTATTTATAAACATCAGTTGTCAATATACAAAAATCCAAACACAAGCTGGTGAGATAACGCTACGGTAGAGCACTGCTTTTCATCTCAATGCTACTAAGCTAACTTTTCATATTCTGCTGTGACAGTGGGGAAATTGAGTCAATAGGTACCAAAGACAAATAAAGGTGGGGCAGGGAGGGGAAGCTGAAATGCTGGAGGCCTCAGTCGCCTCCGTTTATCCCAAAGGCCACTCCACAGCAGTGATGCGGGGGGTGCCCCATCTTTCTAAATCTTTCGATGACATCCTTGTGACTATGCAGAAAGAGATGTTTTGTTCTTGTGATTTTTTTTTTTAAATCTGAAGATAAGATAGACTTCTCCTCACTGCATTTTCCATGTAAATTAACTTGTAAACATATCCAGGTGTCCCTGAATATGTTTCTGCTGAATACATTTCTTTGTTGGATTGGCTGAATAAGGGCAGCGCACATTTTGCATTTATATGTAAATAAAGTGTCAAAACCTCACAAAGCTTTGTGGCCCATTATTATTGCTTCTGCCTTGATACAAAGATGAACTTGAAATTACCTTTTAGTGTGTGTGCTGTTCTTTGTGTTCATACAGGCTTGTGCTAGCCTGCCCTTGTCATTGTGTGCTTGAAATCGTGTGTGAGTGTAGCAGGGTTTTTCCAAGCCCTGAGATTCTGTCGGATTTATCTCTGAAAATCAAGAGGGCCTGAAATAAGCCGATCCAGTGTTTTTTACAGAGAGCCGTTTCATTAACATCACACTACTGTGATGTCTCTATTCACTGCCCAATCATTTAGCACATAATCGTTCAATTGCGGCATACCATTTGCATTTAAATGAGGTGATTTCTTGCGCATTGCATGACTAGTAACACAGTGGGAATGTAACCTGAGGGCAGGGTACGAACCTAAGGACTGTTTTCAGTCTCACTTCCTCGTGAAGACGAAAAGGTAGTCACCCCTTACTTCTGTTAGCTCCGAAGTACGTGTTTTCATCTCTGGGTATACTCACATGACAGGTCAATGTCATCTACACCCTCAGGTGTAGGCTTGATCTAAGTTATCCATTACTCATGTGACTCACTGACGTCATAGAGAGCGTTGGTGGTGGGTGTGCATACAGAGTGCTGGGGTGGGCTTCACCAAACCATCTGATTCATCTGATCCGGTCTAACATGAAGCTGTGAAAGACCAAAAAAAAGAAAAAAAAACAAGAACCCGCAGTCTAAAGTTGTGAAAACTGTAAATAAAAAAAAAGCAATAGCTATAGTCTTAAACAACAAACTGGAAAAAGAAGGTATTTTTAGCCATTACCTGATAAAATCTCTACCAGGGCATTCTGGGGTTTCCATGAGGAAAATTCCGAAAGAATGCAAGAGACCTAATCAGTCATCTCAGCTGATACTAACTGGACTGTATTGCCCTGCGCCAGTACACTTATAGCTGCGAACACTGTTACAACATAGCTAATAATTTTGACACAATTCTAGCAGAACAGCTGTCAACAATCCCAGTGAGAAACTGTATATTTCTATAACTCGGTTAGGGAAAAAACAATTTCCATTTTCCAGGATATTTGGACAGTAGATTCTTGTTTGCTATCCCGGAGCAACTGTGCCTCTGCTATATAAAATTTACATGAATACTGTTTTTAGATAAGAAGACAGTAGTTTAAATCCTGGTCTATTGAAGGTTTTAATTCATATTTTTATAATATAATTACTTAAAAAGTAATGTTAAGAACATAAGAACATAAGAAATTTACAAACGAGAGGAGGCCATTCGGCCCATCAAGCTCGTTTGGGGAGAA
>JAODLD010000136.1:26972183-26992636 GCA_026781065.1 Mormyrops boulengeri
ATCAAGAACGGCTTCTCCCCTGGTAGGGGTATTAACAAACTGAGTAAAGAAACAATCCTGCACTAATTCCACCATCTCAAGTTCATTTACAGAAGAGCCATGTTGGCATTCTGTTGGCTATGAATTATTCATCGGTCTTCACTCGATTCGGATTTTTGACGTTTACTTTGCTAATGATCAACGGGCAACTGCAACAACTTATCAACACTTGCATTGTTAGATGATCCAGGTTCAAACTGTGGAGTGTGAAGCACTGTTAAGCACTTTGTCTTAAAACAAAAATGCCATCATTTAAACGTTCATTTTATTTTTTTAATGCAAATTGTGACTCTGATAAGCTTTTACAATTATTCATCAGTTACATCCTCAGATCAAATAACATTGGTATATCCTGCGGTGTGTAACCAGGGCTGGACCGACCATCTGGCACGCCAGGAATTTTCCTGGTGGGTCAATCGGCATGTGGGCCGATAAAATTTATCATGTGGACCCTCCCCCCCAGTTCTGCAAAGTGTATCTCTCAGCAAAAGCTATCGTGTATCACCCCCCCCCCACTTGACAAGATTTACTGTGGGGCTGGGCTGTGGGGGACCCAAAAGTCCAGGGCCAATTTTTATTTCCAATCCAGCTCTGATTGTAATCTGTTATCTAAAGTGGATTATACCAGACCAACTCATTTTAAAATATTCCCTGAAATAAATCATTCTGCCTAAGAAGGTTTGACAAAGAACTAAATGTATAGATCAGCTTTCAGTGTGTACTTAGAAAGCGGAAATGTTTGTTCACTTACCTAGCCTGCAGTACTGTAGGATTCTGACCTTACTTGTGACGTCAAGTAGATGTGTTGAAGTCTTGGCATTCAGAAAGTTCATTAGTCAATCCATCTAACATTTCAGTTTAAATTGATTTTCATGGCTAGAGAGAAAACTTCATTTTAAGAAATACTTCTGGGTAGGAACTATTTACGCATGTATACACACTCAAATACAATGCATTTCTTGATAGGGAAATGATTTTCAATTGAATCACCTCCCCTTAAACTAAATCATTAGTTCTTCAATATGTAATTTCTAACCAGGTACAGGACTGAAGACATTACCACATTGCCAGGTGCTGATGTAATTTCTCTGTGTTTTCCATGTTTGCCATTTACGCTCTTGTAGGCCTATATTTGAAGATATGCAGCTCGTTGGCTTGCAGATCTTTCATGATGGGACTGAATAAGAAATTAACCACTGAAGCAAAACACTTAAATTTAAAAATGAAAATGATTTTGTGGTAGACACAAAAAGTGCAAAATATTCCTCATTAATAGGTAATGTTATATTAAAATAACACCCATCATTTTCTGAAACTGGTTGTTAAACAGGGTTATGGGGGATCTGGAGTCTGTCCTGGAGGCTATGGGTGCATGTTGGGGATCAACCGAGGAAGGGGAGCCAACCCAGTGCAGGGCACACTCACACACCAGTCACCCACACATGCACACATATGGGAAATTTGGTAACTCCATTTAGCCTCAGCATGTTTTTGGACCGTATGGGGAAACCGGAGGCCTGGATGAAACCCCACGACAACAAAGAGGTGTGAGGCAACAGTGCTAACCTTTGCACCACCGTGCCGCCCCTATTAAAATAACAATTAGAGGAATTTATTTTGAAATGAACAAATTTAGACTCTTCTTCCTTATAACCGATTTTTAATTGAATAAAAAGCCAGTGTTTCAAGAAACCTGCTTTTCAGTTTTTGCCAGAAAGTTACTACATTTGACTGTTTATTATCTCTGGTCTGTTGTTTCAAACAATATGTTTAACTGATATACATAATCATTTAGAAAATGTTTACAAAATTAGTTTTACAGTTCATGATATCTTGTTTATTAATACCGTCAATTAATTCGTTTATATCACACTATTTCATTTGTAAGTGCCAAAAAATACGAATCTCAAGTCTAAAGTGAAACTGCGCTATTGTCAATAAAAGAGCATAAATGAACAGTTGGGGGAAATTTGTGATCAAGAAACGAAATGTAAGAAATCCGCCAATAAATATAGTTTAATACATGTTACATTAACATTGTTTTTTTTCTTTTAGAAATGATTCAACTTAAATACAATTCTGAGAAAAGTGCGGAACTAAAGTTTGACTACTCTGGTAGCAGCAGACGGAGGAGCGGACGGAGCGCATTTGCAGCGTCATTTCGAGATGGCGGATCGTGCAGAGGCTGTGAGGGAGTTTGTCACTGTGACTGATGTAGACGAGGAAAGGGCCCTTTTTTTCCTGGAATCGGCTGGCTGGGATTTGCAGGTATGTGGTAATGACAGTCCTCAGAGAAGCGGACATGGTTAACAGAATAATACAATGACCCGCCGCTGTCAAAGTAGCAGACCGACGGGCTAACAACAAGTTTCTTGATTCAGGTCATTTTGTAACATAAATCAATCTTAGACGAATTTTCAAGTTATACTTTCTCTTAGCGTGTTAAAGACTTCGGCTGCTTTTTGGGCAGTAAGTCTTGAGATATAGCACTATTCCTTTATTATTATTTAAAGTAGAGTAACCACGTTGTCAAAATGTTAGTCAATGCATTCCAGCCTTGCGTGTTTGGAAATCCTTTTTTTTATGATAGCATGTAAAATGTCTGCTTTATAGTAATAATACCTCAAAAGAGTCTAGAAAACACATTTCACATTCATTAAGTGTTGTGTATTTTTGTCTAAGGAAATTTCCTAAAATAACGATCTCAGTGTGTTGTTACTATTGATTTTGAAAGCTCCTGCCATTATTAATTGGAATTTACTTAAAACGAAGCGAAAGTGCTGTTAAAAGTTGTATAGAAGACTATGTTGCTGCTCTGAATGGAGCTATGAGTAACAGTATATCTTTGTTTAGTGCCGTAGCATTTTAACTATGTGATGTAACAGTCAGTGAATTGATGCCATTATGTCATAAATACATGGTTTCTCTCCGGTACTCTCAACCAAGCTGGCTCTGGCCAGTTTCTACGAGGACGGTGCAGAAGATGAAGCTGGGATACTGCCTCAGCCAGAAAGGCCTCCGGTTCCAGAAATTTCCAGGTGCTCATCCTTACCTGCACTTTTGCTTGCATCCCATGACGATTTGTATGTGCTTGCCATTGTCTTATCACATCTTCTTTTGGAAAGCAAGATTTAATTTTTTAACACTTACCTAGATTGTCCTTGATGGAGAAAAACTGGTTTTGCGTTCAGCAGGTTGATCTACCATTGTCAATCAGTAGCTGGCCAGATTATTTTCTTTCTAAAAGTAGGTCTCACTGTAAAAAGGCTTGGAAACCACTGCAATAGATGTTATACAACCTCGACGTTAACACCCCCTTTCCATAATAAAGCTGAAACGTGTTTTGAATCTATATTGAAAAGTTCCTTTCCTGTGTAAGGCTGTAATCTGTTAGTCATCTGTGTATTCCTTTTGTCTTTGACTGATACTTGTTCCTTCAGTTATTTGCCCTTTGATGGCTTGAAATATCATAGATCTTCTGACCCATGTTTCTCTCCATGTATTGGACATCTTTCCTGGTAGCTTCCTGAACTTCTTGTTGTACATTCATGTCTTTCCTGGTTTCGGCGTCACTTTTCCTTGCGATTTCCCCTGTGCCTCCTGTCATTTACTTTGTTCTCTCTTTCATTTTGATCAGTCCTTTTTTCAGATCTCTCTTGGTCCTCTGTCAGTTTCAGGTCCAGAATCTGAAATCGGTATGTGATGCTTTTCCGAAACGCAGTGCATATACGCTCCTGGAATTCGGATGGACTTCTTGTTCCTCCTTCAGCAGTAGTTCATGATCTGCTCCAGTATTCCATCATATTGGGGAAGTACTGAGTCACCAGACTTTGAATTTCCATATAATGCTGGCAATGATGATCAGATTTTCGTGGGTGGGGGGTTATTTATGGTCGTTCAGAAATTTGTAACTGATATAATGAAATTTATTCAAAAAATGGTTCAGCTGCGTATATGTCGTAGGACTTTAAAACAGTGTTGGCATCACAAGGCCTAACCCTCCCAAATGACTGCCCCCCCCCCCAAAAAAAAAAAACATTATTCCAAAATAAATTCATGCACATTTAAATGGAGTAATCAGATGTAACCCAATAACCTGTGTATTGCACACGGAAATCAATTAAGGAGCTAATGTTAGTTAAAGGCAAATATTGACATTCTGAGGCAATTCAACAGTGAGAGTCCCCAGATTCACTGTTTTTAGAGGTGAGTCAAGTGTTATTCTATTGGCATTGTGCTACCACAGACCAGGGAGTTTTAGGGAGAAATTTGTACATCAAACTCTCATGCACAAAACATGTTAATGTCCCTGCGGTGCTGAATAATTGACACATTGTGAAAGCACGGGTGACTGGTCTTTTTCTTTCTGTGTTGTGCTGCTGGCCTGCAATAATATGTAGTGCATTGAGGTTTTTTTTAGGTCTGGTTTGATCTCAAAGTTGTTAAGAGGATTTTTTTTGTAACGGCAATACAGAGACCCAACCCCGCCTGACATCTTCAGATTTCTTCTGGTGCAAATCCAAAGTGAAAGAAAAACGAAAAGCTAAAAACGCAAACACCACACATCATGTCAGTCTGTGCGCTTTGGTCTTGTCGTGAAATTTCTCTCTCCATCAGGTTGTGCAGACTTGTGTTGTGTTGTTCAGTTTTGTTTTGTTTTGTTTTTGTGTCAGTCAGCCCAGAGTCACGTCATTCAGAGACCTTGTGCACGAAGACCAGGATCAAGGTGATGAGGAAGGACAGAGGTAAGTCTTCCAGTCAAATGGGAAAGTCTGTTAGTAGGGTGAAATACAGACGCTTGTTTGTTCTCAGAAAGCATTACTTGAAGACCTGATACTTCACTAACATTTACATACGGTACTGTGCAAAAGTCTTAGCCAGTCAAAAGAAATGCTTAAAGCTTTTTATCTGAGTAGTAAGTACACATTTGCTCAGAACAAAAAACACAGTTTAACATATGAAAATGAAGAATAACATAATAAAAACTAGCAAAAATTTCTTCTATTCTCCAAAAGGTTCCTAAGATCTAGATGAACACAGCTTCAGTTCCCAAACCTCGCCTCAGGGGCAAATCAGCCATTCCATGTATTTCTTGAATTTCACCACCCGCTCACTTAATTAATTAACTTAATTAGTTAAAAAAGTCAATGAGATATTGATTAGCTATATGAGGTGTGGTAGTGGTCGAGTCAAAAAATACATGGGTGTGTGGACGGTTGCTGGATATAATGGGGTGATTTTAGCAGAAGGTTTGAAATGGCTAAGCTAACACACTTCGACAGGCATAATAGCATAGTTTTACACCAACATAAAGATCATTTAAACATCATTTTCTTTGGCTGCCTAAGACTTTTGCACATTACTGTAAGTCTAAAGGTAACACAAAACAAAAAGGCAAAACAAAATCAAGCACGTTGGCGCAAACAATTTGTTGCATAGTTAGAATGATGTCACCACCTTGTTCACTGTCCTGCCACAAACTCTTGAGGGTGCGGAATGTTTTCGATGCAGCAGACCTTCATACAGAGCGCAAATAAACATATTAGAAGAATTAGAATTGTAAGCTTTTTATAGTCATTATACCATGTGTAATGAAATTGCAAAACAGCTTCCTTTGTGGCGAGTGCGTGAGTCATTATAATAAAGGAGATGACAGTTCTTTTAAAATGAAAGTTGCTCTTTTTATTAACAACCACTATTGGTTTAATACTGGCAGTGACAGACAGGGAAGTTACCAATTTACACGACACATGTAGTTACACGCTAATGAAACACATGCCTTCCATGGCAAGCATTACGCAGATACATTCACGTTTTGCAGTACACAAATTTGCATTATTTATTTACACTATTTATGCAGTGCGGCGCAAAGCAGGCCGGTAACTGCATAGTTAGTCCTGCTGAACAACCCTGTGGCAAACAGCTAGTTCTGGACAGTGGTTGGGATCAGAACAAACGAACATGTTTGTTTTCGGGGAGGTTACACAAGTGGTGCCCTGATGCAGTGTTTGCTGCGGTGCTTGTGGCTCACGCAGTGTCATCTTTTTAAAACGATATCGATTCCGTTAATTTCGTTGAAGTATGCGACCATCTTAAGCAGTCTTTCCGGAGATGAGATAATTGTCCGACTGATCCCTAAACAGGCTTTCCAGCGTAAAACTGGACTTTATACTGGCAACTCTTCACAAACACGATTTCCAGAGTATGACTGCACCTTTTACAGGCAGATATTCTAAGGTTATTTGCTCTTTTGATGCCGTAGCTGGATTCATGCTGAAGGCATCTTCTATTTTTAACAGTTAAATAATGCTAAACAAGTATCTACAAATGGCAAATTGAAGGACGTTTCCAGATAACTGCAGCAGTAACACATGCAGAAAATGCTTACTTATAAGAAAGGTATCTAGGTTAAAGTATCAGTTTGTACATTAATGTTCGAAAACTGGTTCAGTAGTTTCCCAGCCATAGGGCAGGTCCATTGGTGTGCAACATTTTGAATGGCTGTTGCTATGGTAACAGCTTATTGACAGTGCACCAATCAGGAGCGTGCAAAGTTTTATGTATTTTTCTTAGTGTCTGTCTCTATCCTGGGTGACTCATAATGCTTGTGGTTCAACACCACACCCATATCTAAGCTTTTCAGGTTAAACTCCCTTCCTTAAGGCTACACCAACAGTGGCGCCTCCTACGATTCACGCTCCCCTTGCTTTGTCTTCTCTGCCAGCTTTCATGAGATGATTTGAATTTTGCTTTGCTTTCAATGGGGCTCGGCACAATAACACCCAGTTATAAAATCTCATCATCGGTGTTACTGGAACATCTGGGACTGGGATTACTGGAGGTCATGGGAACTTTGCTGTTTGGAGCCTGTGGTTATGATTTGGTTATTCTTTAATATGAGTCTTTGAATTCAATTCTTTCTGCTCCTCCCATTACTGTTCGGTCCCTCAGGTTCTATGCTGGGGGATCTGAGCGAAGTGGACAACAGATTTTGGGCCCCCCCAAAAAGAAGAGCTCTCATGAGGTGGTGGAGGATCTGTTTAAGGGCGCTAAGGAGCATGGAGCTGTCCCAGTGGACAGGGCTGGCAAGAGTCCTGGAGAATCTAGCAGGGCTCGGGTATGTCACTCAGTTTTCTTCCAGGTCATCGTGCTGCAGGCCTAAGGTGAAGATGTTTCTGATGATCTTTGTCTCTGAGTATAATTTGTGTCCTATTATGTGGGTGAAGCCAAGTAAAGAATTCTTAATATAAGTTGTGCTAATAGGTGGTTCATCACTTGGCATGTGACAATGTGACGTCTTGACTCCTAGTTAGCAGTTAGTAGTGAGTTTTAGAGGGTCTGTCTCAATCTCTGAAATGTTTAGGCTGTTTTGTTACTGTAAGTGGCATCTTTTGATCTCCACTCCTGCTCTCTTCAGCCTTTTTTAGGTGGGGGTTACAGGCTGGGTGCGACAACCGAGGAGCAGTCCACCTATGTGGCTGCGGAGAGGCGGTCTTCAGCTTCTAAACAGGAAGTGAGCATTGCCTATTTATCCTCACCCCACCTCCAGTCATGTTGACCGCATGCTAACGTTTTCTCGTGGTGACAGGTGCACGTGGTGCTGAAGCTGTGGAAGGACGGGTTCAGCCTCAATGACGGCAACCTCCGGAGCTACTCTGATCCTGGAAACGCCCAGTTCCTGGAGTCAATACGCAGAGGGTGAGGCAACCACTCTTTGGTGAAGGCCAGAGATGAGTATGAACCCAGACAGTACTGACAACAGAGTACGCTGCTTTTGCCATATTGATTCCAGATCTGGAATTGCACGTTCATACTCAGAAAAATCTTGTCTGGGCAAAATATTCCAGGTATAAAAGGTAAAATTGTTATCTACTACTCAAGTAATTTTTCACATGGAGTCGTGCCAAGAAATTAAAACGATGTAATAATGCCTGGGGTGGACATTAGGGTACTGGGCTGTGTGGAACCTGAAGTGGTGATGATGGTCTGTGGGAATGATCTCTTGCCTGGTCTTTGTTTCCTTCTGTATACACAGTGAGATCCCCATGGAGCTGAGGCAGCTATCTCAAGGTGGGCAGGTCAACGTGGATATGGAGGACCACCGGGACGAAGACTACTCTAAGCCGAAGGCTACCTTCAAGGCTTTTGGTGGCGAGGGCCAGAAGCTGGGCAGGTGAATGGAAAGTAGAGGAAGTAGGGTGGGAGGGGGTCTGTGTGACCAGAGAAGAGCTATGAATGGGTGAGGTTACACAGCGATCAGTTGTCAAGTTCCCCTTAAATGGTTCAGCACAGTCGTCACATTAAGACCTGAGAACCCCCTTGAAGGTCAAAGTCAACTCTGCAGTGCATGACCTATCTAAGCAACAATGGACATGCCGAGGGCTAATACTGGAAGCTCCACGGTTGTAGCCAAGAGCAACATAACTAATCGGCCTCAGGTTCCACAAGGGAAAGTTTAGCTTACTCTTGCCGAAAACTGTTAAAGCATTGATCCACATTAGATGCTTTATTTGGATGTGGAAGCCATTGGTCTGCAATCAAACACAGTTTGTGATGTGTTTGTGTGTGAATATACTAGCAGCATGCTTGGACAGGAGTCTGTGTCTCCTCTGTAGCGCGACCCCACAGGTGGTCTCATACGCTGGGATGTCGAGGGCCACTCTGAATCAAGAAGCTGAAGCAAGCGCCGCCATTGTCCTGGACGACACGCAGCCCATCACCAATATCCAGGTGCGGCTGGCCGACGGCAGCCGTCTGGTGCAGAAGTTCAATCACTCCCACAGGTGCGGTGCTAAGTCATGCTGACATGCCCTGCTGTGCCCCCCCGCCCCCTTTGCAGCAGAAATGGGGGTCCACAAGGAAATGAATGGGTCTCAAGTAATTTAAATGACACTTGATCGACCATCTTTATATTGAAGTACCCCCTCTCTGATAAGTATATCGCTCTGGAAAAACTTTTTTGATTCACTCATTTCTCAATTCAGTTCAAACCAGGATTTCATAATGCAGATTTAAAAAAATTATATAGAGTGGTCTTCCAGAGCTGATCTTCCAGACCTGGCATTCCAGAGCTGGTCTTCCAGAGCTGTATTGTTTAAGTGAAATTTCCCAGCTGCTTTTGCTAGAAGCATCCATGGGGCAGCACTGTATAAACATGAAGGCAAAAGCCACCTGATTTCTTTCAGCCACTGGCTGACTAAAATTGCAGTGTCATGCAACACGTAGATCTAAATAAGATCTCTCTGGGTCTCGATCCTCCCCTGTCCAGGGTGTCAGATGTGCGTCGCTTCATCGTGGGATCCCGACCAGCCATGGCGGTGGTGGAGTTTGTGCTGATGACTACCTTCCCTAACAAGGAGCTTGGGGACGAGAGCCTGACCCTGTCACAAGCTGGTCTGCTCAATGCTGTCATCGTGCAAAGGCTGAAGTAATAATGCCCCCCCATTCAGTGGACCGTGTGAGGGGGAGGGAGGCAGTACAACTTTGACTCCCGGTTGGGAAACACGGAGTTCTGGACCTGCAGTTTGGTGTGATGTGTTTTTGAAGTTCCTTCCCCCTCAACACCGTGGGACTATCAGCAACAGCTTGTGCATAGTGACTGTAATGGAAGGTGAGATTGGAAGGATTCCTCAACAAACTATTGTTTAAAGTTAGTAGGAAAGAAACACAATAAATCTCTTTTTTTTTTTTTTTTTTTTTTTTTTTTTTTTTTTTTTTTTAAAAACTTCAAATGTTTTACCTCAAGGCTTGGTTTCTTAATGGGAATTCACAACACTTCCTGTTGTTCAAGTTATCCCCAAAGCCTTGATTTCTGTGATTTATACCAGTCAGTCTTTCCTTCACAAGACAAACTAATCAGAATTTAAGCAGTTTTGAATCTTTATTTACACCAAGGAATTGTTTTGGGCAAGTATAATATACATGATATGAATTAGCAGTTTAATAATTGGAATGCTATATTTTTCTGTACTTTTTGTAGGGTTTATATTTATGTATGGTGTTGTAGTGACATTGATTTCACAGCAGAGGGCAGTGTTTAAGGAGATTTTAGGCAGATTTCCTAAGCATGAATTTTCAGCTTACTAAAATTTTAATGCATCTGTCAAGTCTGCTGTCCATTCTTTTTCATAGTTGCGCCAGCTGATCATGCAGCTCGCTGTAATTTTTTCAATGTGGCGTTGATACTGATTTAATTTCTTTTAACCGCTTGCGACTTGACGATGTCCTTGTTGTTTTATTAACGGAAGTTGTGCACAGAGATGTGGCAGACCCCGGTATTTTAATGACTGAATGAGTGAGTATGCTGACAACATTGTTAGGCTAATGGATGCAGGATGTGAGACAATTGTGTTTGGAGAAGGACTCCGATGGCACAACTGGAATACAGATGGAATCGGTTTCACAAGATTCCTCTCGGTTTTCTGGTGCCTGTTTGTGTTTTGCTACTTATCCATCCCAGTTTATTACTATGCAGCTGACTGATGTTACGCGATGGAGAAAAGCACAAGGAAACCAGCCCCTGAAACCATTCACTGAAGCTAGTGAAGAATGGGACAGTGTGCAGGATAGACCAAAATTCCGGCCAACCTTTAAGAAAAGCTCTTGTTTTTAACCAGGTGCGCCACAGTCGCTTCTTTCTGTGTAGCTTTTTTTTCTCGTCATGCTGTGACCTCATAGCTCAGTCAGATGCATAGCTCTTCCTGCAGTGGGGACTTGTGCTCAGTCCACACCATACCGCATGGCCGGGGTGGGGGGGGCATGCGGTACCCCGAGAAACCTGCCCATTTGCTTTTCGTCAGATGGGTCCCACGGCTGCGTTCCTCCCTACTTCAGTGCTTTACGGCACACAGCGCGGTGGATGGGATGAAGCATGTGATGTTCTCTATTGCTTGGGGCTCGTAGCCACAGATGGCTGAGGGGGTACATATCGGAGACGTGTGCTGGTCTGCACCCCTCCTGGGCTGCTGGGGGCATCATGCGCTGTGATTGGATCAACTGGTCATTCCAGAATGGGGTGATAATGGGGGGATGGGTAAAATATGTTCTTTACTTGAAACAGTTATGCATACTGTATAAATGGTTTACATTATTACATATACATACATATATAACTATATATAAAGATGCATTTATTAATTACATAAATAATTGAAAATGATTATTGCAACCCAAACTCTAACAGGATCTTTGATATGTTAAATGAGTCAGAAATTACTCTAAATCTCAGTTAACTGTAGCCCCAGGTGAATCTAAGACCAGGTTCCGCCATGGTCCTGAAGGCTGGGACTTAGCTGAAGTCCACGACTCCGTAATAATTGCTGAAAGCTGAGGTTGGCAATAAGACATTGTAACTAGCAGAATGTAAAGAATGAAGTCTGGTGTCAAATATCCTGGAGTCAAGTTATGATGGCTGGTCTTAATTGGGGCTGCAAGAATCTATACTCTCAGGAAAAAAGGGTACAAATATGTACCTTTCCTTCTTACCGGGGCTGAACAGTTTTATCCTAGATGTAGGTCGATGTACCTTTTAAGGTATGGAAATGGACTCTAAGGGACACCCCCAAGGTACAAACAACATTAATGAACCCCCAATGGTACAAACATTGTTCCTCAGAGTCCATTTCTGTACCTTAAAAGGTACATGTACCCTTGAGAGTACAGCATCAGTGACAGCAAAGGTACAAATTGTACACTTTTTTTCTTACAGTGTAGCAGTAGATGTGGGGAAGGATTCTACAATTTTGCCATTTTATTGTAAAGTATAAATCAGTTTATTTCTGAGGCCAGAGTCTGTACTTGTGCTTGATTGTTGCTGGGTGGGGCTGCATTCCTCAAGGCATATGTGGCCAGTGGATTGCAAAGGAAGTTCACAGTGGGGGGATTACAGTCTGTTTGGCATTGAAGGGTTCTGGAATGAGCTACTCAAGTCAACTGCAATCACAGGCACCGGGTGTAATAATGGTCTGCGATTTTATCAAAGGCAACATTTCCACCTGTTAGGGTTTTAGTTTTCAAGGTTATCCTCTTACTTGTGTGGGAAGTCATGGGCTGTCAAGGCTGGTTTTTATTCTTTGTTGCGTGACATTGGCTGTCAGCATCTTGGGCTCCTTCGTCGGGTTGCTTTGTCTATGAATCAGTGAAATTGCGTGGGAAGAAAAAGCGCCAACCTCTTCCGCCTCCCTGGAGGGATACCTGCCAGCCCGAACCGTCACCCTGTAGGACCAGCGGCAGGACGGCACTCCAGTAAGGGCCTGATGTTCAGCACTGTGGTCACTAATGTACGTACATCCGCTCATGCCTTATTCCTAACTGCTGGAGTTTCCTGCTTTGCTCTGCTCTCTGGGATGTGTCTCTCCTTGTTCTTTTTCTGATATAGTCGGCCAAGTTAGTAGGTAATGAGGTCAGATAAGATTCAATCAATGCTGCTAGAAACTGGAGTACCCTTCATTCTGTCACTCTGTCCGTCTCTAGAGGGAAGCGAGTATATCTCTGAGCAGGGAGCTGTGATGTGCTGTAGGGATCATAGACTTCTCCCTGCAGATCCCCCTGCTTGACGTGGTCCAGGTGAACATCTGACCACTGCACTGCAGACCTTCTAGTTCTCATGCTGTGATATGCAGTGAAATGTTTCTCCTCTTTCAAGTATGGTGATGTGTAAGTAGTAGTTATATAAGTATATAACATGTATTCAATGGGGAGGTTAACTAAAAATCATCAGGGGTAACCCTACAAGAAGGATGCACCTCACTCATGTTTGGAAAAAAGCTTAGAGATTCCCATCGTCCATAACATTCTCTTTAACTCCAATATACCCCCAGCTTTAAGAAATCAATTGTTTACATACATTCCATTGATTACATGCAGTGATGAAGACTGGCAGTGGGGGTGAGCAGTACTTATACAGTGAAATTAATTTTAAACCTTAGTTCAGTATGGCAGAAGAACACTGTATCTTTAATTGGTGATGAGGACAACAGAAATCTATTTAATACAGCTGACAAATGCACAGTGTCACAGAATTCCACACTTGGCTCAAATAATGTCATTGCAAAATGAAAGGAGAGCTGGCTGTGCTGAAGGCATTATCATGTCTGTGAGCCGCTTAAAAAAGATCCACCAGAAGTCTTGTTAGTTCTGGCAGCAGTAGCAAATTTCTGTATAGTAGATTACAGTTCATTAACTACAGGGTTTTAGAAACGCATTTTGCAATGCTAAAATAGCACGCTTTAAAATTCCACTGGCACGGTTTAATTTTTTATATTCAACGTCCATGGAAAATGACGAGCTGCTCCTTCAATGCTGCAATATAGGTTTCAGACCTGGAGGTTCACCAGGTCAATAAAAAACTGGAGGCGAGCCTGGAATGACACTCTCATTTATGGTACGCTGGAAAGATCGCTGACCAAGTATCGCCACTGACTGACAGTCCATCAGAATGATGTGTTCTTTATTGCACAATTAATGAAAATGTTAAATATTCAAAGTTACGTTGCCACACTACTAGTGGAGCAGACCTTCAGCAGTACACCTCTTGTCAGCTAGCTTCAACGAGAAGTATTTCCTGTTGCCTAGGAACCATGTTCTTTTGTGTAAGGATGATATACAAGAAATACACCCATTAAATACTATATTTAGTGAAAATGTGCATTTAATATACTTTAGAATCAACCATTTTATACAGAATAGATCCACAGCTGTACACATTTGTGTGGAATATAGGTGCAGATAAATGTCTGTTAGGCCTCCTTTGGCAGTCGACTTTGGCTGTGAATTTTTTCAGGTTATTTTCAGGTTTTTTCAATGTTCTGTTGTGATATGTGCTATCTTTGCCGTTACAATTAGTCAGGAAGTGTGATTCTCTAACCCCATTAAACTATCCTTAAATTTAGCTTGAAGTTCATGGCTTTATTATTCAATCCTTAGTCCTTAGTCCATAACCATATAATATATAATGTTGGACAAGGATGCCCATGGTCTTCTCAAAATGCCCTAAACTCATCTCCTGTCTTAGTCACTGCAGCTGTTATTCCTGTGGTGATGTCTGTGCTGAATTTGTATCATTGCGACATTGGTTGCAATCATAGTTGTTGCAGGTACTGTAGCAAGGAAATCCTGTAATGCAGCAACTGTATGAGTTTTTGCTGCATTGTTTTACCCGTTTAGATGTTTCAGTTCGTGCAGCGGCTGTAGAGGGTGTAGAAAATACTTCCGACCCTGTGGGGAAGCCATTGTAATTGCTCTGGTAGCATCATGATTGTTGTCTGAAGGACCTTTATCTCCATGCCTCTTGGAGTTTACATCCACATGATGCCGTGCTTCACCTCCCTGGGCTCTGCCTCATCAGCCTGAAGCTTTGCCTCACCACGTGCTGCCTCTTTGAAGTCTTCATGAGTGTTTCTGGCTATACACCCTATGCTTCTATTGTTTGCGCTGTTGCCACAGTTACCATGACCCCATTTTCTCCAGTTCCAGTTCTACTATGCACTATTAAGCATTATCTCTTTAGCTTTCCCATCTTGCTGTGGCCATAATTAGTGGTTAGTGGTAAATTCCATGCTTAAAATATGCCCTGACCTTCCTTCCGCAGTGATACCGTGTTTCCTACCCTGGATGGGTGGGGAGCAGAGAAAAAGAGACTCGGCTTACGGTCTGAAACTAGTGATAACATTGTTATTAAAATTCAGCTCTGCTTTTTTTGTCCTGTGTTTAAACCATGACTTTGCTTTTGAGGGTATTTCCTCAAGATAATCCTCCCGGGGACATTTTTGTTGTCCAGCAACATTACAAAACATTACAAACATTACAAAACATTACAAACATTACAAAACTAAATAGCTCCCAGAATAATATTACGCCCCAATGCAAATAAATAGATAAAAATTACTGAACAATGTGCATAGTACGTGTGAGGTAGAAACATGGAAGGTGTGTAATTTTAGTGCAGGTTGATCTGTAGAGTTATAAGCCAAAGCCAGTTGGGTTAGTGTCCTCTGAGCTGGGGGTGAGGAATGTACAGACCAGGATCGTTGTACAAATAAATGGCAGTAGTACCTCAAGCACTCTACTCCGTGTTCAGAGAACAGGGCTCTGTTCAGCCTACCTGCCTCCTTCAGCTTGATTCCTCCCTGGTGATGTGACGAAATGTACATTAAAGTCATCAAATAGAGGCTTCATGCATGAGCATGATAAATATTTGTCTTTACACAATATTATATTCAGCAGCATTTTAAGTGATTTACAATGTCATATAGACATTGTCCAGTATAGCTTCAAATTAAAACGAATCAAATTTTATTTATAAAGCACATTTAACACAGCTGCAGTTCACCAAAGTGCTGTACAAATTATAAAAATATTACTTGTAGACGAGCAAGAGAAAATTGGTTAAACCCAGAGTATGAGTTACAATAGTCCAGCCAAGAGGAAATAAAAGCATGAATGAGTCTTTCAAAATCAATCACAGGGAGGCATGCTTTAACTTTAGCTAGAATAGTGTTTCTCAACCCAGTGCTTGGGGACCCCCAGACAGTCTACATTTTTGCATCCTTCCAGCTCCACCACACAGGTATCTGGGGTTCTTGGTCACTTTATTGATTTGTTCAGGGGTGCCAGGAGCTGAGAGGAAGCAAAAATGTGGACTGTCTGGGGGTCCCCAAGCACTGGCTTGAGAAAAAAATTGCATAACTCTTCATGGATGGGTTGTGGGTGAGTACAATGCAGACAGGGAACTTGCGTGTGGGCAGCTGGGTCCAGACAGCAATCCATGCCTTATTCTGACACCCTGCAAGACACAGTATTGCTACAGTAGCCCCAACCACCCTATCATTAATCTGTAAAAAAAAGACTTTGAGTTGAGATTTCTGATTCAAGTGTAATTCTGCAGCCCTTTGTTTGGTATATAGGGAAAAGTCAGTTTTCTGCATATGCATAGTGGATTTTGTGTGCGTTTCTTTTGTGTATTTGTGTCCCAGGAAAGTCTACCGGCTGTCAGCCCTGGCCTAGCCAGACACATCCCTCCTATGCTGCCTGGTGATGTTCGTCTGTGTGAAGGTGATGGAAGATCAGGCCTTTTCTGTCTGAGAATGCAGCTCAGCTTCTAGGCCAAGCACTTTTAACCTCAGGACTAGACTACTGCATCTCTCTACTTTACCAGGTTGTGCTGTCAGACTACTACAGACGATTCAATATGTGGCAGCCAAAATGCTCTTATGTTACACCCCTCCTTGTCTGACTTCATTGGCTCCCAATATGAACTCACATAAAGTTCAAGTTCTCGGTACAGGCCTTCTGGTCCATTAATGAACAGGCACCCACCTCCTCCTTCAAGGAGCTCCTTAAGATCTATATCCAATCGTGCTTTTTTACCAGCAAGCCAACGCCACTTGGAAATTCCTTCAGCATGTGAGAAGTATCACTCCAGATGGTTCTCTCGTGTGGTTCCCCGATGGTGGAATGAGCTGCAGAACCACATCCAGTCATCAGATTACCTCTCCACCTTCAAGAAATGCCTTAAGGCCTGTCAGTTCTTGGAATTCCTCCATTAACCTGATCTCTCTCTGTGCTCTCTGCATATTATTAATGTTGCACTTCTCATCATTGAATTATCTTATTAGGTTCTTGCTTTGTTGGAAGATGCTGTGTGGCTCTTGCTCCTATTCAAGTTACGCTTGTACCGGGGCATTCAACGGAAGCCGACCTAGCTGCGGTTATACCTAACCAACTTCTTGACAGCTGTATGTTTGTAATGTGCTATTTGCCTCGCTTATACGCTTTAGCGAAAAGCTTCTGCCAAGTAAAATAAATGCAAATGTAACTGAAAAATGAAGAAGCAATCAGGTACACTGGAGCAATTAAGAGGCGGTTAGTTTGGCCCTTGCTTAGCAAGGGTGTGTGATGAAATATGCAAGGGAGGAGTCAGAAATCATAGCGTGGGTGGACCGGCAGAAGATCAGGTGGGCCAGTCCCATAATTCACTTGGCCAAAAAAAATCACACTACAGCCTCAACTACATTTTTTGCTTTCACAACTAAAATTTGGGTCACTGGTTTTCCAGCAGGATGATGTTACATTAGTGCACATAGTCTCTGGATGTTAAATGATGCAATTAATTTCTTCCTGAAGCGTAACACAGCTGAGTTCCATATTATATAACTGCACCACCTGGTGTCCTACAGCAGGATCTGCTACAAGGTGCAACAATGTGATTACAGGGGGCAGAGCTTAGTATACATTCTAAGGAATAACAGACAAGGTGATTATCATGATAGCTGTAACTGATGTACATATAGAAGCCTGATACTTTTGTATGCGTGTTTGCTTCCTCGAGTAATATCAATCTGAATGAGAAAAATCACTTTGAATTAATCTATTCTTTAAATGTTAATCCACTCAGTAGACCCTGCCCTATAGGGGTTTTTATGTGTTTAAAGAGATCTGTAAAACTTATGCGCAGCGTTATCCTCCAAGAAAGTGGTTAAGCATCACAAGATAGACAGAGTTTGACAGCCATTGAATTAATAAAGTTATTTCTCCATTCTGTTTACTCAGTATTATGTTGCATTCAGCAGATTACCCAATAAACTGGTACCTTTTTTCTGTATCTGCTTGATGTATTTGTGTGGCAAACCTCGGGGAACTTCGCCCTATTCCGCACCCATGTGGCTAGCCTGCGGAGCTACTTCCAGGTCCAGCGACTGTCCCTGTTGGTGATTGAGAGCCCATCTGCTTTGTCTGTTCAGCATGCCGGATTTGTACTCACAGCAGCATTGTGACATTCTCACAAAGGATCTGCTCTAGAAAATATAAGGCCTTCATACATGCTAGCATTGATGATGTCTGAGCAATGCCTAAAGCACACCAACAAGCTGAATTTACTTAGATGATGAGTGCAGTATGAGATGTGATTGAATTAGCTTGTCATCAGCTAGCCAGGATGCTTACAACATGCTTATTGTCCGTTGCTGTACTTAGTTCCCCTCTCTGGTGAAACACAACCTGGTAACCTCTGACCTTGCCCTCGATCAACTGACAGCAGCAATAATTTCTGTCCCACCCTAGCGGGTGATGTTGGTGCGTGTCAGGAAGAAGACGGCACATTGATATCCCTGTCAGTTCGGCCTCCTCTGCATTCTGCTGTCTTTAGCGGAGTAGATTTTCCTTTTGTTACCGTTGGTGTTTTGCTAAACAACCAACGCACCTCTCGGCACGCTCCAGCAATTGCGGAGGCCGTAAGAGTGTGTGCCCTTCCGACACACACCCCTGTGGGTGTCTGTCCTACTGCAGCTGCCATCCCTCAGTGTTGGTGTTATGGTGACACTTGGAGAGTCTGATCTGATCTCTAGAGAGTCTGACAGCTGGAAGCTGCCAACCTGGATGCCTCCCAGTCAGGCGCTGATGTAGTGGCTGGCTGACAAACTCTGACCCATTTTATCCTCCTCCAAAGTCCTCTAAAGTTACTTAGAGTTTATATTTTTTATGAGCAAAGATTTCAGCAGAGAGGTCCCAGATCTAAATCTTACTTTAACTGTTAATCTCTCTGGCTGATGCTGTTATCTAAGACAACAATAGTGTAATATCTCAAAGGCCCATGAACATGTTACACTTAACCTAGTATAGCTGTAATTAAAGATGTCCATCTGACTTCTGTAATAGCCTGTTCAATACAGGGGTCAAGAAACGTGTCACCGGTTGTCATTTGGAAGAGCTGCAATGAAGAACAAAGAAAATATCTGAGAATAAGCAGTACACTCCTGCCTTTGAATTTTGGTGCTGGTGAAGACTCTTGAGACCGCAAGGGAAAAAAAATGCGGAATCTAGATCAAATCTGGCAAAGCTAAATCTTTTTCTGGGCGTACAGTATTATGATTCAGTTTGAGAATGCCATGATGATTGTAAAGATTTAAGGTAAAATGGGGTAGAGAAATATCCGAATGGGCTAGAGAAAGGGGTCCCACAGCAGGGGGTGCCCCTTGGAAAAATTTGCTGACATGTGTGGAGGGTTCTTGGTAAATTGTTGCAAATTTTGCATGATCATCTGTTATCAAAAGGGGTGCTTGGTAAAATTTGCCAGCCATGGGTGTCCCCCTTGGTAAATTTTGCAGTGGCCCCCCTACCATTCCCTACCTCCTCTGCTACTGCCCCCCAAATTTAATTTGCCACCATTTGACCCACATATAAATAAACCTTTGCCTTTATATTATTAAGTTCCCCCCACCAATATCAAACTCTCTCCTATGGCACTGGATTCAATCATCTCAATGAACATGGTCTCCAGCAGTCAACATATCAACAGCACACAATGACTATAATAATAATAATAATCATAATAACGGACATACCAGCAATATGCTGGATTGTGTTATAACGATGACAAAATGTAGTTTTGCACCTTGGCAAAAACACAGTAGGATACAAATGTGTTCGCAAAACTGGGCGGCATAGCTAGCTTATTGAGTGAGTTTACCAGTTGTGCACAAGAAAATGACAAAGCATCCATTTCATATATGAATCTGTTTCAATATTCCACATCCCGAGGCCCAATTAACACAGATATGTGACCCATTTAATAAGCGGCCAAAATAAAAATAGAACACACTTATTGTAAATGGGGGAGGGAGAGACTATTTAAAAATGTATCTATTTGATATTTAACAATCCCGTGAACGGTTACTTTGTCAGTTTCTCCTATACATTGATTTTACGTCCGTATTAATGATACGCTTTGCGACTGCATAACACTTAATAGATTTTATATCTTCTTGTACTCCAGTTTGATAATCAGTTATATATATATAGTTGATTATGTACCGCAAAGGTTATTTCTGTTCACCAAAAAAAACTTAACCATAAAACACCGTTTGAATTATTGAATAGCGATGTGTCAAATTGTTTTTCTTTTTTAATCGGCAGTTTGCTACCTGCAATCGGTAGCGAATGGGTTAAATCGAAATGCGCCACTTACGTAAGTGACGCAGCCGCGGCTTCCGCTCTTCCCACGCACGGCGCTTCCAGTTGCCGTAGAAGCCGACTGCTGCTCGGAAAGGGTGGTGGAGCTGTCTAGCTAGTCGCACGGCTACCAAGCGAAATGGGAGTCGAGATCGAGACAATAAGCCCGGGTGACGGTAAGCTACCTGGCCCGTCTGACCTGTCTGGGCTGTTGATCGGCCTCACTGACTTTTTAAATTTCCTGTGCTTATTTATTTTGCAGGGAGTACTTTCCCCAAGAAAGGACAGACCTGCGTGGTGCATTATGTGGGTGAGTCCGACAGCTACACGCCTAACCAACGAACGCGATACCTGCTCTCTCTCCCCCCCCCCCCCCCCCCCCCCCCAAAGGGGGGGGGGGGGGGGGGGGGGGGGCCCCCGGGAAACCCCGGGGGCAAAATAAAAAAAAAAGAAAAAAAAAAAAGGAAGGG